>BMAW01130055.1:523447-579132 GCA_019974015.1 Nephila pilipes | reverse complement strand
TTGTAAATTTGTAAAATTGTTGATTGTTGTAAATTTGTAAAATTGTTTTATTTATGTAAGATCATTATTTGTATAATATGTCATTAATTGTAAAATTTGAATGAACCCCTTGGTCATTCGGGGGGCAGTGTGTTGAAACTAACGATAGAGGGCGCTAGGCGCCAAATGTGAAAAAGAAAAAAAAAATTTTATGTTTAGTTCTGAGTAAGTGAGAGAAGGAAGATGTTGAAAGCGAACTATGTTAGCGAATTTGTTATACCTGCGAATTAGGATATTTACTAATAGTTAATGTTTGTTGTGTTGTGACATCTTAACGTTAATTAATTAAAAGTACTTGATGTCAATTGAGTGATTTCCTGGAGTCTGTGTGGATTTATTCGAAGTGCAACATCTCGACCTGATGATGATGACCACCGTCTGACAGGTAGGAACTTTTGATTGTTCTTTGAATGCGAATTGCAGTTTAAACAGCATCTTCATTTCACAACGACATTTCAAGCCATAATAATCCAACTATCAATAGCCAAGCTCAACTTCAATCTCATACCGGAAAATATAAATATTCTTATAATGCATCCAAGTTAAAACCAACGTTTTGAAGCTACTCACTCTTTAATTATCTCTCTTTAAAAATTAAAATGTCCACAATCATCCAGGGGAAAAAAATCTACAGTTAACTTCTTATCCACTGATTTCCTCCTATTGGAGCACGAGGATCAACCAATCAGGAAGCAAGCCTCACCCACTCAACTATCAAGCTCCTGGGCGATGTCTACCTGCCCCAACTAGGAGGGCGAAAACCTCCCTTCCTCACTCCTTGTCCATGCAAGAACTCGACCGTGACTTTTCTTTTCATATTATATTACTCATATCGAGTAAGAGAAATCCCAGATTTCTGTAAACTCGAAATAAATACATTGCCAAGTTTTGAAACTATGCAGCTGTAATATTATGAAATTCTCATCGCACAAATTACCATCCATTTTAATTAGTGAAAAATACTAGTTCCTATATGAATCCAAACTTTTGTAATATTTAAAATTAAAAGAACATAAAGTTGAAAAGAAATACAGTCAGACCCTGTTAACTCACGAAAGTTAGGCACCATGTTACTAAATTGTGAGTAACTGTATAAATATAATTTGATTAATAAAGTAAATTCCAATTTTGATATGATTTTTCTTACTCTGTCGAAAATATATATAATTATCACTGAAATTACTTATACAAGTAAAAAAATCTTCATAGTTCTAAAAATTTCACCAATAAAAAAATGGTAGAGCATACAGCTAATCTCACCCCCAAGTTCTTAAAAATAATTTTCATACAAAATGCAACTTGAAACATTTAAATTTTCGAATAAAAATATATATTAAAATATTAAACTATTCATCCATCTCTTAACACCCCAAAATTTCACCGGATGCATCCAAAAGATAACCTTTCGTTCATATCTACTTAGTCATATTTTTATATTCTCTCTTTTGTGACGAAAGTCTTAAACAGCACTTCATAGTCAAGGAGCTTTCGGGTTTTGGTTTCGTAAGAGATTTACTAGATAAGAGATCTACCTGGTTTTTTTTTTTTTGTTGATTTTGATGCAATAGAACCATTTGATTTCTTTCTTTCTCGTGTTTCTAATTTCTTTCATTCGGAGTATAAGTTGGCTATTGCAAATTGGAACTGTACGGTACGTTTATCTCACGATTTATAAAATAAGAAGGGAAAAAAGGTATTACTCTCTGTGCTTAAAAGAAAATCCTAATGTATTCTGAAAAAAAAAATCTGATTCTTTTAAAAAGTTAGCCGTGGTAAAACATTAAGTTAAGTAGACTTGATTGTTAACGAGACTCAACTGTATATAAACTTGTGTATTGAATAAAAAGGACATCCATTCCCATGTGATAAATGTCAGAGACTCAAATACAATATAGCCTACTTGTAAAAAATTTAAAAAAACGAATTTTAAATAAATTCACTACTGTTACTGAATTTTGTTTCTCTACGTCACATAAACGAGTTGAAATCAATATTGTTATAATTCAGTTATAATTAAAAATTATAGATAGTAATAATTAATTTATTGCTTTATTTTACATTTGTACATATTATTACCAGTTATAAGCATTATTAAAATAATCTATATGAAATATAAATATATTTTATCTGTATAAATTATTATACAATCGTAATTCTGTAGGAAAAATGCAACTTGATGACATGAGAATGATTGATTCAAAAGTATTTAATAAGTAGTCAAGCTTTTCTGTGTTGAATAATACGAGCATCCCTATGATCAATTCAATTGAATTTTACAATCATTCCAAGTGGAGGTTAAGATTTTAAGTAATTGAAATATCAACTCCGATATCGTACCTATTGTTTCCTTGTGTTTCATAATATAACGTTCTATTACTTGTCTATGAATAGGGCAACTTAAATTTCGGAATCATAAAAACTAATAATCCTAATTTCTTTCATTGGAATTGTAAAAGATTTTTATAGCAAATATGTATATTAGTAAAAACTGGAATTAAATTAATTGTCGTCGAAGTACTTTTAATTTGTAATAAAACATTACGTTGCTTTTAAATTTGAAAAAATGATAGGAAAAAAGGTTTTTTTTTTGTTGTTTTCAGTATTTCATAGATGTGATAGAAAAAAATAAAACCTTCAATTCAGGGAGATTTATTTTGAAAGAACTTACAAGAAAAGTTAAAATACTTAATTCGTCACAACAAATAAAATGTTATAAGACATATAAACATTTAGACAGCAATACGAAACAAAGTCATGTTTCTTATAATGCAAGAGGTACAAAGTTCATCAGTGATACATAACATATAGATCACATATTAACAAATAATCAGCTGTTCAGTTTAAAACAACTTTTGATTTTAAACTACATACATATCAAAGTTCGTGTAGAATCAGGAATATACACTCAAATAAAATAAGTGAAGACACCAATAAATTTAAACTTGAAAGTTGAGGCTAGGCATTGCATTTGAATGTCAGTTACAACAGATAGCAATTTCAAATTATAATAATTTAAAAAAACAAAACAAAACACATTTTCCACTTATAAAATAAGAAATGTGGTATCAAATTATTTAGTTGACTGAACAAAGATCTTTCTTCAATTGACTAGAAAATATTAAGCTCTTGAGAAATTAAACACTCACTTAAAGCAATAAACACGAAAAGAAACCATACATGGAAATTTAGGAATAAATAAAACACAAACCATTTCTGCCCAAAGGTTTTAATGATTTAAATTTCAAAAATTCTTCACATATTTCATAATTTATTTGACCCAAAATGGGAAAAAAATTATCATTTATGTAATTTTCAAATATGTGCAACGAACATATGAAACATAAAAAAGATTAATAGATAGTAATTTTATTAGCAAAACTTTATTAGCGTTAGAAAATGTATTTAAAAAATATTTTTATTTGTGACAAGGAACACTGATTAGAATTACTTAAAAACCGATAAAATATGAGTGAAATATAGTTATGAAAGCGCCATTAAAACAAGATGAAAATTTTAACCAAAAATTATTTTTTGTTTAGTATTCAATAAACATATCACAGTTAATTATTTCTAGAATATATTAAGTAACACATTGAAGCAAAAGACATTTTTAAAATATCGCCAGAACCCAAATATAATGCAAATCAAATCATTAATATAATATTTATCAATAAGAATACAAACTAGTATTTCCTTTACGTATTTAACAAGAAAGAAAAAATATCTTTATTTGAAAGCAATAATTTGTTCTTTATTAACATCCATTGACATTCGAATTACTGGATAAATGGGACCGAAATCCTACATATATTCAGACTGATGTCATAAGAAGACAGCTTTCAGCTCTAAGCCAGCTAACGTTCTTTGATAAAATGACGAGATTGCTTCGCATTCCACATTTTCTAAAGCATATTATGCCTAGAAAGAACTCGGCACGTTCCAATTTAATTTAGGTTTCTATGGCGTATATTAGGTTTCGCGTAAGTCTCTCAAACTATTTGCTTCCTTTGGAATTTTAGGGAAATACACGATGGCATCTCGTTTATTTTTAGCACCGCGTTTTCCACAGCGATGTACTAATCGGGATTTAGCATCCCTTTTGTAAGGCATTAAGTCTCGAAACGGGACATTTAGTATTATGTGATGACAAATAATGCATTATTTTTTATGTTTGAAGAAAGTACAATTTTCTGTACCATAAAATGTTTTAATGGCGTGTTTTACTTTTTATGGATACAATTAAGATTAAGATTAAGCATTTCAGATTGAAAACTAAATAGATTAACATAAAAAAAAAACACACAAAAATATATAATATTAGTTATATCGTTTTTACTATAATGTATGTATAAAATATATAAAAATGTATGATAAAATATATAAAAATGTGGAATTATAAAATAAAATGATGTAAACTTAAATTTACAGTAACAGAATTGCTTGATCTAAATAAAACCTTTTAAAAATGCAATCGAAAATATTACCGTTTCAATTGTGAAAGGAAAAATAATTAATACTTTAGCTTTCATCCTTGAAACTTGAAAATATGGCCCTATTTCTGTAATTAAAATATTTTTTCTTAGAAATTATTAAAAAGTATTTCACATTGATATTAGGCGCTTTGCAAGAAACTGACGTTTTTTTTAAAAAAAACATATTTAAACTGAATCTTAAACTAAATTATTTCGATTTTTTTCATTTTTTCGAGTTATTAAATAATAAGGCGTTTAAGAAAAAAATAAAACATTTAGGAAAGATTGAATAATCTTTTCAACAAGCATCATATTTATTATACTTTTACAATGTGAAATTAATCCCTTGTAAATACAAAGAAAAATGAAGATTTCAAAATCTAATAAGCAATGATTATATTTAATCAAACGATTTCTTTCTGTTAATTTGCTGGTTTTATCTATCAAAAGGATCTCTTTTTTGCAATCTAAATTTTAATACTAGGAGTATTTGAAATGAATAATAACTAACGACTTTCAATTAAAAAATAATTCATTCAAAAAAAGAACATTTGTGTCTGAATAAATCAAAAGCATTTTCAAGAAAAGGACTAAGAAAAAAGTGAAATTTAATTTGTTCAAAAAATGTGGCAAAATAAATTGTTTTTTAAGCTTTAAACACGAGACAACACCCTGCGAAAGTGATTTTATTTTTTTATTTCAATATGGGAATCAAGCGACAATAGGTAAAAAGTGGCATTTTTCTTCATGTATCTTCTTCTCAAATTTTGTATTTGTAATAACCAAAACATCATTGCTACTATTCAGTGTGGAAAGCCATATCACATGAATTGGATAATTTTACATAAGCAAATAATTTCACGGTCATAAAAATTATTGATATTTTTGATCATTGATAAAAATAATATTAAAACTAGTATTAAAAATTTCCGGAATATTCCCAAAAAAGAGAATAATAAAACTAATTAAATATATAAATTATTTTTAAATGTTAAATAATTAACTAGAAGTATAAGAAACTATGTATTGAAGTCGTTTCCTAATCATTAGTAAATAAAAATATTTTTAAACATCCAATATAAATAAAGTAACAATATATAATTTTACATTTCAGTGAGCAAATACTAATAATAATAATATGTACTTATGATGTAATTATATTTGTCAACTAAAATTAATTATGCCTAATTAAATGTTAATAACCAGTTTAGAAAAAAGATTAATTATTTCGAAAATAACTACATAAGTAGAGTATTTATGTGTTCAGATGCTTGATACATATCTCACGATTGATGGTTTTGAAAAAATCAAAAACCACATTTTATAAGTTAAATATAACAATTTTCTTTGAAAGAAAATAGAGAATTAAATGGAGTAATGAAAACGAATCATTACGTAACTTTAAATTCCTATTACTTTAATAAAAAACAAATATTTATTAATATTCTTGTACTCACTCTTGGACAGGATTTTGATAGATTGTATTGCGCATTTATTTCTTATCATATAATAATTAACCAAAAGAAATAAAGTTTTTAACATGCATTTTTATCAGGCAAAATAAATAATTAACTAATTCTTTTCATGTACATATTTATTTAAAATTAATATCTTCACAGTTCATGGTCGATTAATTTTGCATTTTCATTATTTTAAAAATAATTGTCCAAATTTAGTCTAAGAAGGATACGTCTTGTAATGTCGATATTAAATAGACATAAAAATATTCTAAACATACTTATGAAAAGTTATAACACTTAAAACAGAACGGTGAAGCATTCTTAACAAATTATTAATAATAGGAACAAATTATTCTTATTAAAAACATAACTAAGCTTTCAGAAAATTAAGTAAATCTTCATAGGAAAACTTATATATATAATAATAAATATTTAATATTCAACGTTAACTAAGCATGAAATATAATCGGAATATATTTTATTTCGGAAATATATATTTTAAGAATAATTTTTGGAGTATATTTGAGGTTACTTTTGTTGAAAACCTATTAAGAAATTATGACACAAAGAAAATATTATTTCAAATAATTATACTTTTAATCTTGTTCTTTCTTATTAAAATGCATTATAATTATGGTAGGTATTAAACCAAAAATATTTTCCAAATCATAACGAATTCTGAATATTTTTCCAATGAATTTAGAAAATAATATTGAATATTTATATATTATAAATCCTTAATATTCTTACAGAAAACATTTAAAAGTGTTGTCTAAAAAGGATAAATGGTACGTTTCCACTTTATTACTTTTTTTTAAAAATAGGGTTTTTTTAATTTTTTTTTTTTCATTAAAAACATTCAAAAAGAAAGTTTACTTTATAAAATAGAAATAATTATATAAATATATTACATAATTATTTTCAAGAATTCAAAATATAATTTTTATTGGAATTAAAACCTGCACTAATACTTATAAAATGAGAGTTGACTTCATTTCCTTTTTAATAAAGTAAACGAAAATTATTAAGACATAAACGTTATTAAATATTTTTTTTAAGAAAACTATGTTAATAATGTACTTAAAATCTACTAATTTATTTATTAAAGGGTGATATCGGCTAAATATTAAAATAACACTTGGGGTATGTGGAAACACGGTTTGTATTACATTTATAAAACATTTTTAATATAAGCTATTCACAGCTAACAGAGTTGATTACACTTATCACAATGAAGTATACGGAAAGCGTTTTATATACATGTCATATTGTAAATTGCACAGCTTTTCACACATTTATACAAGATACTAAGTTGCATGGGAGAAAAAATAAGCTGTTTATTTAGTGCTTATATTTTTTCTTCCAAATTGGCAAAAGTTGAGTGATTTTTAAGTACACAAATAATGCTTAATTCATTTTACAATAAAGAAACAATATTCACTTAGATAAATAAATTTTTGCAAAATAATCTCCAAAAGGCAAAATCACTAAAAATAGAAAACAAAATGTTACAATAACTGTCAAAAGTAACAAAATGTTCTTAAAATTTAGAATATGATATGAATGTCTTCGACATATTTTGTCAAACTTTGAGATTCCGTAGATGATTGCGTATATATATATAGATGGCACTATCCTGGAACTCTTCGAAAGACCAATTTCAAGTCTGAATGATTAAGAATAGAGAATTATATATAGAAAAGAAAATACTCAAAGTCACTTAAAGGTCTGCTGCACGATCCTGTAGTTTCTGTTGCCGATGAAGTCTTAGTTCTAAAATTGTGTATGGAATCAGAGCAAGTATCATAAGTCCAGCCATGAGACAAATTTTGATGTCATTTACGAAGATTGGACTACAGGTGAATGCAGTTGTCAAACCGATACACTGTGCCATGAAGTAGACAGCAAAGGGTGCTTGCCAGTCATAAGTGAATGTTGTCGCCAAATATGCTACAGAAAAATAAATTGAAACTATAATAAATAAATTATATCAAAAAGGCATATTTTAACTAAAATATTCAGAGAATTATCTCTACATTATTTAGTAAAAATGCTCTCAAGATTTTCCTTAAGTTCTACAAAATTTGAGTAAAATTCCTGAAAGAAATTTTTTTTTCAAATTAGAATATTTGCTTTGCGTCATAAAATTACCTTTTCTTCACCAGATATTAATTAAAAAAGATAAGTTAAGACATTTCGGTACAGCTATAAAAATTTTAACTATGCAAAATATACGTGAATTTCACTAAATGTTTCGCAACAAGATCTCGCTTTAAACGAAACTCTTTAAAGTTAATAACTGAAATATTAAGAAAAAGATTACGGAAAATTTGATACATAGCATCATTTTCATAGTTCTGCTCAAGGGTTATAATCATCTTGATGAGTTACCATCATTACCAAGAATTTTAAGAAAAATTATCTCAATATTAAAATAAATTCATGTTGTGGAATCACGCGTGAACATAATTAAAGAATCTACATATTTCATGCGTCATTCTCAAACTTTATAAACCCGTAATAAACATGTATTTCTTTATCTTATTTCATTATTAATATATGATTTAAGAGGAGCAAGTAGAAGATTTTTTCTGAATTTATGGATAAAAAAGCCCATAAAGTAAAAAACGAAGTATATATTTCTTTCAACTGAAATGTACAATATACTTAAATACGATGATATGCTTACGCGGGTCATAACATAAATTATTTTAATTTTGATGCATGTTTTGAATCATAAAATGTTTTCCAACTTAGATTATTTGGATATTATTTTCTAACGCTAGGTAAAGATGGGCTTAATTCACTTATGAAGTTTTTCTTGCAATTTTATACTTAGGTTTTTAGACGAAATATTTTCTTTTTTAATTATGTTAAACATGAACACTGAAGGTATATTCATGGTCTTCTGAAATCTTTTATAATACATTTATTCACAGTTAAAAGTAAAAACATTTGCTTCAAATCAGTCTTAAGATTATTTACTCACAATTAGTCTTAAATAAAAAGAAACATATTTACTCGAAATTTAACTACATATTTGCTCACAATCAATATTATAACGTATTTATTCATTCTTAGTCTGACATTTACTCACATTCATTATCAAAACATGTTTCTCAATACTCAGGTTTACCTTTACTCAAAATTAAATTGTTATTTAAATTATTTCCCTTTGTATCATTACTTATTATTAATATATTGTAAATTCTAAGACATCTAATGATTTCTCAAGCACATTAGATCAATTAAGGAAAATACAAATAACTCACTCGTTGTCAGTGTTTCCCATACAGCATTGCATAAACCCCATCCGGCTGCAATGACGTAAAAAACGGCAACATCATCTCTAACCGGGGTCCACAACCACAAGACCATAAGCAAACCGGTGTGACAGACCACAGTTGCAAACATGATGGTCATCCGCTTGATATGCTTGAAGAACTGATGTGCTGCGACAGAACCAAGAGTAGTCATGGCAGCCATGCATAACATGGTGTATCCAATGGCTTCCAGACCTAATGCACAGCTGACATATGACTAAACGAAAAAGAGATACACATAATAAATGTACAATGTTTACATGTTTTTTTATATTAAATCAAATAAATTTGAAATACAATTGATATTTTTAGAAGACATTGTGTAGATATAAAGAATGTATATGGTTTAATTTATCCCACACTTTTGATTTATGAATCAATGGAAAGGAAAAACATACTATAAGCTAAAAAAAGTAGTTCTTTAAAATAATCTTCACTAAAGAGAAAAGATAAAATGTTTCACAGTATTGAAAACATATTGGATGGGAAATTTACATATCACGTACTGTTTAACAGTAACATAAAATTGTTGTTTGAAGGAGTAATTAATTTGAAAATTAATCTTTAAAACGAAACATGCTATTTTCAGGATGAGATATAGTAAATCAATACTATAGACAGACTTTTCAAGAATTAATGCAACGTGAGAGTCACTAATGCATATCCTAAATAAAATATAAGAAAGAGAACAAACATGGCATGACATTTGTGTCTTTCATATATTAGAAGAAAACAGCCAGTGTGTACTGGGGTATTCCCCTAAGTATACACTGAATGTACTTTCATCAAACTGGAGCTAAGATATAAACAACATCTAAGCTCTTTATTCTTGTATGTTACTCCAATGTAACTATTTAATTCAAGTAAGTAAATGATGAACTGTTAATTAGGTGCTTTTTTCAAACTGTACCTTGCTTCAAACACAGTAAGCTATATTTTTCATTTGCCAATTTAAAAAGAAATAATATATATATATATATAAACTGCTGTTTGTAGAAAATGCAACACCATGAAGGAATCATCAGAATCAAATGAAATTCGCAGCAAATGTCAATTATAGGATATTATGCAAATTAATAAAGTTTCAGAGCCATCGCGCGTGCGCGGCGCGCGCAGCGCCCTCTGAATTGATGCTGAAAGCGTATAAATAAAGTGCTGTAGCGGGACGTTGAAAAAAGTCTATGATTATTTGTTAGTGGCAAACGTTTAGTGAGACCTGAGTATGCCTCGACGACGAAAGAATAAGAAATTCAAGCAACTTACGGAGTTTGAACGAGGGAGGATAATCGGCCTTCGAGAAGGAGGATTTTCCTATCGCGCAATAGCAGCTCGTATGCAGCGGAACAGTTCCACAGTGATGCGAGTTTGGAAGCAGTGGACCGACGAGCACCGAACAACTCGAAAAACAGGCACTGGACGACAGAAGGTGACGTCAGAGCGCGATGATCGACACCTGCTCCGCATGGCGGTGAATGATCGCACAGCTTCCTCCAGGCAGCTGGCAGCACGTTGGTCTACTGCTACAGGTGTACAATTGTCGGCTTCGTCAATTCGTCGTCGTCTGCTGCGCCGTGGATTGCGTGCAAGGGTGCCTTTATACAGGATTCCCCTCACGGCGAATCATCGACGGCTGCGTCGGCAGTGGGCTCTTGAGCACAGAGACAGGCGAGCTGATTGGCACCAAGTTGTCTTTTCAGATGAATCACGCTTCAATTTGTGGACCCATGATGGCCGTGTTCGTGTTAGACGTTATGCCGGTCAACGCTGCCTTCCTGAGTGTATTATTGAACGACATAGTGGTCGAACACCCGGAGTTATGGTCTGGGGTGCGATTTCGTATCATGGACGATCCAATTTGATACGAATTGAGGGTAATCTCAATAGCAACAGGTACGTCCGTGAAGTGCTACAGCCCGAAGTCGTTCCTTTCCTTCAAGGCATCCCTGGAGCTATCTTTCAGCAGGATAATGCACGCCCACATGTTGCGCGGACTGTTCGAGACTTCTGTTCAGCACAACGCATGCAACTTCTTCCTTGGCCTACTTATTCACCGGATATGTCGCCTATTGAGCACGTGTGGGATATGGTTGGTCGGCGTCTCGCTCGTGATCCGCGTCCTGCAGTTTCCAAAGACGAACTTTGGTTGCGCATACAAGCGATATGGAATTCTCTTCCTCAAGCAGATATTCAACATCTGTTTGACTCCATGCCACGTCGTATAGCAGCACTTATTGCAGCGCATGGTGGCTGCACCAAATACTGATTTCGGACGCTTAATTTGTTTCTTTTGTTTTGAAAATTTCATCATTTATTTGTATCAGTACAAGTCGTTTCTGCATTAAATTTCATTTGATTCTGATGATTCTTTCATGGTGTTGCATTTTCTACAAACAGCAGTATATATATATATATTTCTGATCTATTTGCAATATTTTTGAAATAATCTATTTTCCAAGTAGTTATTGCTACATCAAAGTGCTTTAAATATTAATTCATTTATGCATCAAATTTGTTTAAATTAAAAACCTTTTTTATTCCTAAGTACAATAGTAAATTCATCAAAATTTTAATCTTAATAATAACGAAATATAATGTAAAATACTTTAGAAACAAAGATATTATATGTGCATATTATTTGTATGCTTACATATCTTTTGTTGGTTAAATTTAATTTCATCTTGCTATGTAGATTCTAATCTCTCTAAACATTGCGCAATGTAAGGGCTGTTAAACTTAGGATTATACGTGATGCTGTTTCTTTATTCCCAATAGTTTTATGCTTTATTTATTTTGGGTTGTGATATATGCTGTTCTCCCAAGAAATACAGCCTTTATTAAAGTGAGTGCTCCATTGTTTAAATGAAGTAAAATAGCTCCTGCGAGGTGGGTCTGAAATTTCTCTGACCTAACAAAGAATTTTTTTCTTTAAACTTATTTTCATTTTTCTACATAAACTCTTTGTTAGTCTACACACTTCTCCCAATGATACTCCCATCTCTATAACCCGTCCAAGTAATACTCGACATTTTTATCTGCAAAATAGTTGCTTTCGAAGGTGATGGCCTCATTTAACGAAATTCTCGATATTCCGAGGACAATTTTTAGGTTACGGAACAAAAAGGAATCGGTTGGAACTAGATCAGTTGAGTAAGGAGAGTGGTCAATCAGTTAAAACCATAATTCATGGAATTTTGCCCTGACAACAGCTGGGGCGTTATACTAAGCATTGTCTTGGTGAAACGGGAGTTTTTTTCCAAATATGGCTATTTTTCCGTAGTTTCTTCTTCCAGCTCGTCAAGTAATGATACGTAGTATGGCCCTGTAACGAGTGTTCCTGTTTGAAGATAATCGATAAGCTAATTCCATGCCTATCCTAAAAACAGTCACCATCCCTTTCCCAGCCAAGAAAACAGTTTTTGCTTTTGTAGAGCTGATTTCCCCTTCGCAGTCTAATACTTCGAATATAATTTTATTTCTGGTATATAATTGTTTATTGAAGTTTCATCTACAGTAATTAACCGACTCCAAACCCCTAATTTAATGGGCCTAAACTGCACCATCCGAGCATTGAAAATGTTCATTCGAACACGTTTCTGGTCTAACCTGAGCGAACACGGAGTCCAAAAAAGCGCGGACAGCTTCTTCATGCCTAAATCTTGATTCAATATGTGACATACACGTTCTTTGGACACATTCATAGCCTCTGATATCTCTCTGATTTTAAATCGATGGTCGTCTAACACCATTTGTTGAGCTTTATCGATATTATCGTCAGTTGATGCAATTTTTGGACCTCCCGAACGTTCATCCTCTCCAAGCTTGTACTACCACTTTTAAATTCAGCTGCCTGGTTTTCACATGGTAAATGAGGATGTAAATACATAGCATTCACCTCATCTTTAATCGGTGAAGGCTTATTGTCTTACAAAAACAAATATTTAATGAAAGCTCGATACTCGATTTTTTCCATTTTCACAAAAACGCTACATCGACTCGCATAAACGATTGTCAAACAACAACTGCGCACCCAGAATGGCTGAAATTTCTATGAGTACCTTTGAAAAGATACGTAGCCACATTTCTTAGCTTTTATAGATGAGTGCTGTCAACTTCACGAAAAGGGTGGAAACTTTTCAGAACACCCTAGTATTAGGATTGTGATCTATGTGATGATTTACATATTACTAAATAAGCTCGTTTATATTAAGACTGAACTGTATCAATAAGAAAGACAAATTTAATTAAACATTATCTAAAAAAAAAGAAATCAGAAGAATTTTTCACAGAAGAGTTATATCATTTTTGCTTAAAAATACAAACATTATATAATAAAACTTATCATTTTTACTTAATGCATATAACATTAATTAGTTTTTGAAAAAAATATAAAAGTGTTAAGACCTTCAAAGTATAAAATATTCTATCTGTGTTTACTTTTTCAATTTATTTAGAAATGAAATTGCTATTTCTTTTTCAGAATTCAATTAATTAGATTAGAATAATTCTAAATGCTAATTTTTCAGAAGTTATTGAAAAATATAGGTTCTAAATTGTGTAACCGCAATTTTGTCATCTTAATTGTCCATAAAATATATAACTTAATAAAAAGGTTTATCAAATGAAAAAATTTCATATTTGAGTTATTTTAACAGTTATAGACAAACGAATAATTTTTGTATCTAAAGATGTAGATTCGGAACTTCCAAAAATATATAAACGTAAATTATAATATTTTAGATTGTGATTCTTTGTGTAATGTTTATATTTATGTTTTCAAAAATATTAATGTACAGAAATGTTATAAACCTTTCAACAATTTTAGCTAAAAGCATATTTCATTTATATGCACATGCAACATTTTGCTTATTATCGATTGATAGAAACTAGTTTGAAATGCAAAATAATTAAATGAAATTGTTTTGTGAAAAACTAAAGGAAGATAGTTCCTTTTATATTTTTCATTCTCACTAGGTTTTGAAGATCCGACTTTTACAATAAAAATTGCCAAAGAGATTTTGAATTAATTTAGTAATTTTGATATTCAAATCTATGACTAATGGCAAATATACTTAATATCATGCTTATTTAATGATTCAAATAATAAGTTAGTTACTTATAGATTTTTGAGAAAAAAATGTTTAACTTTAAGAGAAAGATTTTTTTCTTAGTCTTAGAAAATTTCTTCAACTTTCAAATTTATCTTAGAATTCATAACTATTTTTATTTAGCATTCGTCTTTGGGAAAATGTGTTTGTAAAAAAGACTGAAAGTATTTATGATAAAAGCGATTGCAATAAAGTTATAGGAATGCATAATTTGACAGAAATAAATTTAATGGTAATTAAGTCACTTGATATGTAAGATGACTTCGCATTTTTCTTTTACAACGTAAGCTTAACTTGTAAAAAAGAATTTTAAATGTCATTAACCAAATGAATGCATGTTTCAGAAATTAAATTTTAATATTTTTATAATTATCTATGCTTGCATAAAAGCTATAATGTTTTTAATTTCATTGGTAAAACCATGATTTTTCTTCATGATTTCATATGCTTTCTTTTTTGGATTTATAAACATTTTTTGATAATATGTATTAATTTTTAGAGATAAATATTTAATTGAAAAATTAATTACAAGGATCGTGACATGAACAATGCCTGACTTTCAGTTCCGATTTCGTTTTCTTTTAATCCATATAAAAATTAGATTTCTTTATTCACTATTTCTTGTCAGAAGATATTATTGTAAATTTTATGATGATATTGGGAAAAAAGATTATTTTCTTTTTAAATGTGTTATAGGTATAAGTACTGTGTTTGTGTTTTGCTATGTTTTAGTTGTATATTTTATATTATATTATATATTATTAGTTATATGTTTTAGTTGTACATTTGCTCCAAAATTTAGAGACTAAATTTAATTTTAAATCGATATATAATGAGCACAATTGAGTTATTTACATGTTTTTGGATAAATACATTTCTCCTAATTATAATAATAAGCATGAGTATGTTTAATTATATTAAGAAATAATTAACACACAATTTTCTGTGCGTTTGAACAAGAAAAACTATATATTATGTTACATAATGTAGTCTTTTACTGAAAATGCGATGTTATCAAAAGAACAAATTTTGGAAATATATACTAACATTAATATATTATTTCTAATTCAATGAATCATGGGAGTTATATTTTCCAGTTAAAGATAAAAATATGAATGTTCACTTATTTTATAGAGTATAAATTATCTGCTGATATATAATCAAAAAATTAAAAAGAAACATTAGTGTTTCAAAAATATAAACAAAACTTTTATTAATAAGTTTCAAGATGTTCATGCATTATAAATTAAATGTGTTTCCAAATGAAACTTTGATTATTTTTATTCAAGAGAATTAAATTAAAAAATTATGTTTTAAAACCTTCTGACCTTTATTTTTATTTTATATTTGATTAATGCAACGTTTCGGATTAATGCTCTGCTATATGAAATATAATACAAAAATAATAACAATTACTGATGGTTGTTAATCTTTCGTATGTTGCCATATTTTATAGTAAATGTATGCAAATTTTTAAGACACGCAAAATATTATCTGTATCTGCTCTTCCATTCTCCTTAGTTAATTAAAATATTTTCAATGTTCTTTTTTTTCTTTATACAGCTAATTAGATTTTCTAAGCAAGCCAATTCTTTTTTTCAAAAAAGATATCCATTGAAAGGCCTAATGTTTTTGGTATTCACGTAATGTCTAGTGTTCTTTGTAATAGAATCTTTACTTCTCTCTTCAATTCGTAATTAAGATACAAAATTAAATCAAACTAAAAAATATTTCATGAGAAAGATTCTTACAACCAGATATATTCGAATTTGTTTCGAAGTTATTTGTCAGCGGAAAATTATAATTGAATTACATAAGAAACGAAATGAATTTCTTTGCTGATAAATCTTACCCGTCGTAGGAAATGCGAACGGAAATACTATATCAAAGGAGCTGCTAGAGTCAGACGATAAATTAACATCATTAGACGCAGCAACGTGCCGCGTAATGAAAATAAAGACTATACCATTTAATATGTAGACAGTCAAAGGTAGCATACACTAAGATGCTTGGATTCCTTCTTGCATAAAGTCGTGACATGAACTGTAATTAATTTCATTAGCAAATACTTTACCGTCTTTGGCACACATGTCACGAAATGTGTTAGACAATGTAAATTAGATTTTGCATTGCATTCCAGAGTCTGAACTTTCCTTTAAAGCAGGTTCGCAAAGAATTTAATGCTTGCGTCGATGATGACAGTCTTTGGGTGGTACAAAACAATCCTATTAGCCACCCAAAAGGCTGCAGTTTCAGTCAGAGAGAAAACAGTAACCCAAGCATTATTGAAAGTTGTATCGTAATTTTTTTTACTTATATGTTTGGCGCCTGCTTTCACCATCTTAATTTTCAAAAAAAGTTGTAATAAAACAAAATTATCATAAAACTTTTTGAATATACGTTTGATGTCTTCTTTCACCAATGAAGAATAAATTTTCAAAATAATCTCATTATATATTTCTCCTAATTCCTCAGTAGACTATCATAAAACATATATAAAAAATAATTCATTTTACGGCAGCAATAATTACATTTATCTTACAACACATTAGGTATCTAAAAGGTTCGATGAATAAATGGATACCTCAGAAGTGACGAGATTTAAAAATGCCGCATGCGCCCGCGTAGGGAGAGACTGATGGAGAAACGGCACGTTGCAAAATGCACAAGAAACTGACTGAAATGTGTCAGCTACTGGAGTTGAACGACATGTATGTGGAAACTCACATCAAATTGAAACGGAACAGTGGATAAACAGGAAGTTTTCTTATAAATTAGGAAAATGGCCACAGAAACGCATTTAAGGTTGGTTCATTGTGAATATGGCAGTTTTAAATGTTTTCGAGAAGTAAAGGAAACCATGGATGATAAACTACGTTCATAACAAACCGATTACATTCGAGCGGTTGCGACACATACTGAAGCAAATTCTCCGACTGTCGATATACGATGAATATCAGAAAAAAGGAGAATTAGATGGATAGTGCTCGCACCATGATTCATCAAGATTTAGGTAAGCGCAAAATCTGCTCCCTTTTTGTGTCGCACTCATTGACTGACGAGCAAGAGAAAACACGCTTGCACACCGTTGGACATTTTATTGACACGTTTGATTAATATTCAGACTTTCTACAAACCAGAGTCACAGGAGATGAAAGCTGATGCTACCAGCACGATTTAGACTCGAAGTGGCAAACAATGGAATTGTTTTTGCCAGTTCCCCAGCGCTCCAAAAATAGCCGCTTACAAAAGTCCAAAATGAAGATATCCTTGACTTCGTTTTATGGCAGCAACGGTATGATCTTGTAAGAATTTGTTCGGAAGGGCAGATCGTGAAATCTGAATTCTACAGAGCTGTTTAAAACGCTTACTGCCACCTTACAACGTATTCTTCCACAGATGTTCGAGAATGGAAAGTAGAATCTTGCATGACAATGGACGTCTGTATACTGCGGTCCGTGTTCAAAAATTCTTGGCCTCCCACCATGTAATTGTTATTGCACATCCACCAATCTCGTCTGATCTGGTGTCTGTAGACTTCTTTTTATTCCCTCGCCTCGAAGGGGTGGGGTTCTTGAAGGGTACACGTTTTTCAGACTTACAAGGCATCTTTTGATCAAACCTAAAATAGGTCTTGGCTGACTTATTCCAGCAGCCTTTATCGACGAAGTAAAAATTGTGGTCAACGGTAGTTACTTTGAGGGTAAATAAAAGTATTTTGTTTATTGTTTCCATTCACAGAATGTTTTTAGATACATCTTGTATTTAATTTAAAAATTCATCATTTGCTTTAATTTTGAAATCTGAAAAGAATATTATTGTCAACTTTAATATTTTATCGTTTGCTTTAATTCTAATATTCACTTGAATAACAAATAATTATTTAAGAAAGTTAGAACTTTTAGTGGTGAAATCATTTCTTCACAACGGCATTGCATGGATTCATTTTAAAATTGTATATTTATTTATTTGAAAACTTGTGTGTATTGTATTAATAGAGATAATATGCTAATATATGTAAATTATTTTATTATCAACCTTGAAAAAATTTTGAAGTATGTTATTGTTTGATTTTAGTGATGTAGATATTAGTAATAGTGATTAGTAAAATAGTGATAAGTTATAGTAAATTAAATATTAATCATTTAACTATTGAAATATTTCCATCTAGCAATGTTAACAAATTTAATAATACATCGATAATGTAATTTCGTATTGTTATTTCAATAAAGGCTTTCAGAATTATTGTGCAAAAGGTATGAGATGAAAGTCTATTTGAATATTGGAGCAATTACTAAAATAAATGTTGTAATTTTTGAAAATGTTTTAAAAATATAATCGTAACAAATCGTAATAAAAACAACTACAACCTAATCATTATATCAATAATATTCGAATGAAGTAGAAATTATCATCTGAATAAAGAGGAGAATGAAAATGTTTAAGAAGGTGTTAATAAAAAGTAACATAAGTATGCATGTTTATGTTAGTTGAGAATTGGTCTTTATTTCTTCAGTTAATCAAGTGCATCAAAGGGACAAAAAAAAAAAAACATAGTATTTTCATTAGGAATCAGTGGAAATATGAGGTCTTATACATTAATATTTAATTGATCAAAAACATTAATATTTAATTGGTTTCTGCGTCAAACAAAATACAAAAATTTTCAAAAACAGAAATTCACAAACTATTCAAATATACTGAATGAAACTATTCTAACATTCTAGCTAGTAATTTCTAAAATAAATTGGAATATTCCTAAATAATTAATAATACAGTATTCTAACCAAACTAACTAGTTAATAAACGATAATATTTATGATTATTTTAGCATATATTATAATATGTGATATTATTTAATAACATATCAAGAAATTAACAGACAATTTTAAAAAATATATGCATAAAAACAAATGAATTAAAAATAACATAATAAACATATTTAAAATTAAAATAAATAATAACAATACACTAAGCACATACCCTTGTAAAATCAGCAATCATGAAGCCTTGTTGATATCCGATGAATAATATCATGGGAAACATCAATCGTAGTTGAGGGTCTATCAAAGACAAGATGACTTTTCTGAAGCTTAGAAGAATAGGTGGACGTTCAAGAGGGTCTTGGGAAACGTACAAATCGAATTTATCCAAAAGAGTGGTAACTGTTGCAAGACCCAAGAAAGCGAGACCCAGATAAGTTGAAATCAACATCAAATACAAGTTGGATGGCACGTAAAATACATATGAAGCTGGACTTCTAAATATGCGGTCTTCAGTGATATGATCCAAAGTGCATAGACTTGGTCTGGCAACAGTTGCATACAGAGATGGAGACATATGCAAATCCAACATAGGAAAATGGGGACCAGTGGCATGGAATCGAGGATATTGTGGGCGGGTAGAAAACACATAGACATCACCACCATATCGCAGAAGTAAAGCTGTGATAAGATGTCCCCAAATTCGACTGGAATTATAAAAGAAATAAAATAGCCTCAGATATCTCTGCTGAACTTTGTCTCGGATTCCATTCGTTAAATAGGCCATTCTGGACACCAGTTGCATGAGAAAAGTGGTTTGCGCACAAAAAAGTGGACCGAAAGAAAGCCCAAGCAAAACTGCACTTGGAATTACTGTATAAGGTCTGGGGTAGAAAAACGTTGAAATATAAAGTGCAACAAGGACAAATGCAAGGACAACAGTCCAATTCGGAGTAAGTTTCTGGACGAAAATGGGGCCATATAAACACGAGAATGCTGCTAAGCCATAGAACACGCTTAATGAATGCAGACCAAGAAGTGTTTCGAGAAATAAAGAGCTCTGCATGCTTTGAAGGGCAGCTAAAGCGCTGAAAGTAAATACAAAGCCTAAGCCAAGAACAATCATATTTTTTAAAAGCTGTCTTTCTGTTTGAACGGAAGATATAGATTCCACTGCAGTCAATGAACTTTCTGTGCCATACGTATGCACACGGCTTTGAGATTCCAGGGGTTTTATACGAGTTTGAGCTGTAGCTCTGTTGAAATGGTAACCAACTTCTACAGGCATTGGCTCTGTTCTGCATTTCGGGCGTGGACTCAATAAGTTTTCGTGAGATTTACCACTTGAATTTGTTGATGACATCATGAATGAAGGAAGAAAAATGCCTTACGTAATAGAAGAAACAAAGAGCTTTTTCTAAGCTACCAACCCAATTTCAGTGACTGTTTGGATTTAGATTACATTAAATTGAAAACTTGTTTTCCATTGTCCAACATAGCATAAAACAGTTGAATATTAATTCACTAGTATCATGATTAAAAGCAATGAAGACAGAATCCATAAATATTCTTTTAGGATGAAAACAAATGTCGGAAATTTCACATAAATTTTTTCATCACAGAAAATCAGAAACCTAAAAGAAAACCAGAAAAGTTTTCATTAATTTCACATTAAATGAAGTTTTAATTAAAACAAGATGAAAGAATAAACACCAAATATTTGTAATTATGAAATATTTTTCTATTATAATATAGTATAATTTATTATGATGTATGTTTATTGTTATTTTCATAAGAGGAAATATTTTAATCCATAAAAAACACTTTGGCTAATGGTACTATTCCCACTCTCACAATTTATCTACATTTTAAAACATCATTAAAAGGAAATCGTTTTCTTATGTACACTTAGCAAATAATACCAAATTTTAGAAATATTCTAATTAATATCAAGGTATATGTAACAACATATTTTACATTGTAGGAGAAGAAATTAAAAAATAAATTCATGTAGTGAATATATTTTCAGAAATTCTAAGCAAAATTATAAATTATTTGTTGAGAAAAAATTAGTACTAGGAGTGTTAAAATTAAAATGTACGAAAAGTCATAACAACTTAGCTGTTAATACATTTGCCTATGCCTGGATAGAGATATCTATGAATAAGAATTGAGGCTCCTACATTGATAGGAGCATGCGTGGGGGCCAGCATGCGCAGGAGAGAGCAGAGGCCCTTTTAAAGAAAGCCACCCAATTGACACGGCAGTACGTATGAGGACATAATGGCGTTAGCATTGCAAAATTCGACGATTGAGGCGCATCGAGGTTCTCTGATAACGGAGGGCGTTAAACCGGTCACTAATCATCGCCAGATTATGACCATATACGGCGAAAACAATTGTGTCTGACAAGTCAGTAAGAGTGCCCGTTTTCGTGCAGATCGTGAGAATTTGGTTGATGACCCGATACCAGGCCTGGCAAATACAGTCATCACGCCGATCTCATCGATAATGTGGACGACCTAGTGACCTAGCGTGTCAAATTGCGAATATTGGAGGTGAAGGTGAATGGCTGCATAGGAACAGTGTGGAAACTGTTCTTGGCATGCTGCATTATCGGAAGGTATTATCGCAGTGGGTTCCGAAGCAGCTCACCGACCAGCAAAAGGAAATGCGTATGAGGATATGCGTGTGCACTTCAACATCTGCTTCGGTATCATGAAGATCCCGCTTTCCTGGAGCGGATCGACTCAAGTGAGAAGAGCGGGTGCCATCACTCCGAGTCAGAGATAAAGTGAGCCAGCCTGCAGTAACAACACTTGTGTTCCCTCAAAAGAAGTTCAGAGATGTGGCTTCATCAGGCAAGGTGTTGCTCACCGACTTTTTCGACGTCCAGAGACTGCTACTTTTTTGAATTCCTCGAGCACTGAAGAACCATTAATTCCGATGTTTACTTTGAGACACTCCGAAGTCTACGCAGGTCCATCAAGAACAAAATACTGGTTCTGCTCACGGAGGGTGTCGTTCTGCTCCATGATAAACCGCTTCTTCAGGATCACACACACGGAACTGGCCAAGTTCAAATGGGAGTAGCTTGACCGTCCGCCTTACAGCCCAGGCATGTCCCCTCTCCTATTTCCATGTGTTAGGTCCCCTGAAAAAACTTCTGATAGGGAAGCGCTTCAACTCGGACGACGAAGTCAAGGACGCTCTGAAAGATTGAATCTCCTCACGACCACTTGAATTCTGGAAACAAGGAATCAATTGGCTCGTTAATCAATCGTTGTGTGCTCAGGCCTATAGTGTATACTTTGAATAAAGTCTTCATTTATGCCTACTGAGTCGTTTCGTACTTTTTCATTTTAGCACCCCTTGTATTTCTTAAGACTAAATGGCTCACAAAATTCCAACCCCAAGACCAAACAATCGAGAGTTAGGCACCTTAATCACCTAGACAAACATATGTCGAGAATAACTGAAAGGTTAAATAGTGCTTTTTTTTGGGAGGGAAGGAATTTTTTGCAATCATGGTTTTAAATAAATGTACAAAATTTGACTAAATGTCTTTCATAAATATATACACTTCTCCTTATCCATTGCTAAACTCTAGTGGTATAAATTTTGCAGTTTCCTGTATTCACAATGACAGTTATAAATATATATATATATTATATTACTATCAAAGAAAAATAACACCTTAATAATAAAAACGGATAATAATTTTAAAGAGCTACATTTAGATTATATGTCAGTCAGTCTATCAATCTATGTTTGTTACAAATGATTAAATATTCTTTCTAATCACAAAGAATATACTCAGAGTAAAAATTCATAAAATTCCTATGTAAAAACACTAAGTATGAGGTATATGAGGAGTATATGTAGAGAATTAGAAAGAATTTTAACAATTTTTATATACTTATAAATGGTTTTTGTTTTTTCACTCTTACTTATGTTTTCAATTACTTCAGAAGTTTTCATTAAATCTAATTAATGGTATTTACACAAGCTAACAAAGTAATTAACATTTGGATGTATAATTAGTGGAGAATATATTCCTAATAGCTTAGATGATGCGTATTTTCCTACTTTTGAAAATTACACTAAATTTGGAACTCGATAATAAAACATTTTTTGGTAATAATTCATCACAAAATACTTTGCAAATGATAGCAGAAGTGCTTAAGACCTTTTCTTATATATAAAAGATTACATTTTTTAATCTCTTTTTTATATTTGACATTAATTAATGCTGATAACATTTTAATCCTATGATATATCACACTCCCAAACATATGCTGGATTTCCTCTAATATTTCCTTAATATTTGTCTTTATTTTTTCTTATTTTTATCTTTTTTAATTCCTTTTATGTTATATCGTCAGTTAACATGATTAGAATACAACATTACATCACAGACATAAAATGTATTATTTTGTTATTTGCAATAGAAATAACTATTCAAATGAAAGATAATAATGCACAAAGCACTGGATTGTTATGACAATGTTTATAACAAAAAAAATGTATTGCCTTATGACGGCTAGAATGGTTTTCAAAAGCTATAAAGCTTCAAGAAATAACTCAAAATTCTTTTTTTTTTATTTAAGAATTTACGTTGAGTTTTTTTTTTCTCAATAATCAAAGCATTATGGTACAATTTTGTTCTCTTGTGAGAATGAACTATACTCTTATGAAAGAAAAAGCTTTTTTTCGTGAAAAAATTAATAAACTATGTTAACAATTTTTTTCACATATTTTATTTTAGTGTCTAAGTAAACGAAAAATATATGCAGAAGAATGAATTTTTATTTCAAAATATTATTATTTCCTTAAATTATCAATTCCAGAGAGGGCATTGAATGAAGCATTATTCTTACATTATTTCATGACAATAGTTTAAATTAATAAAAGTTATCTCAAATGATTCTGTAGCAAATATAGACTTCAAACATTAAAAAAAAATCATATGCTTATAAAAAGCCCAAATGTTTAAGGTGAAATTATTTCTTTGAAACAGACTATACTTAACCCCTTATAAATACAACCAATACTCATATCAAATCTAGTTAATCTGATACATTTCAAAAATGTAAATACTATGGAATGGTTACCAAACTTATTTTGGAAAAATTTCGCCATACACTTATTGATACACGACTTTTAATATTTTACAAAAAACGATACATTAATGAAAATGTAGCAGTTTTTAAGCTTATAAAATGTGACATAATTATCTATCTAATATGAATATAGATATATATGAGATTTAATGAAGAACGTTGCTTCAGTAAGAAGGGTTTAGCAAATTCCTTAGATAACAACAACTGAAAGCACTTAATACAAAATAATGGTTTCTTGTTCAATTTTATTTTCTGCTGATTAGAATTATGTTATTAATGTAGTAAATTATTTTACATACCACATTTACTACTAGGCGAGTTCATTTTTATATTAATATTTAATATATGCAATGAACATAGAAGATGTAAGATATAACAAATAAACTCTATAACTGTTCTTACATTCATAAATTGTCATGTCGAAATATCAGACACAACTGATTTCTGTATATGGAAGCTGAAAAGAAACAAATCAGGGTAAAATAAAGTAGACGCTGTTTTTATAGTGTTCACTGTTCGTGAAAGAAAAAAAAAGGGAAACAATCTTTAATCTGTAAGAAAATAACGGAGAAAAACAATTTGATACATTTTTTGGTAAAACTATATGTTTCCTCTATTTTAAAAATAATATAGCATTAAATTAATTCAGAATTATCATATTTTGTTTTAATTTTTATAAAATAAAAGAATGAAAACATTTTTAAATCAATTTTTTTTAATATCACATTTAGTCTCTTACATTCAAACTTAAAATCAAAATTAAGCTAGCCGTAACCTCTTATAGTCCCATACTATTAAAAATGTTCACTTACAAAGAGAGTCTATTAATTCTCGCTTTTTTCAAAAAGAAATAAATTACATTTAATCAGAAATTAATTCTCTATCATTCCTCATATATATATATAAACTAAGATTATTTATTTCTTCTTCGGTTGCAAATGGATTTGCCTCTTTCATGAGATGCACTCGAATCTGCCACTCCGTAACACCGTATCTGACAATAACATTCTTAAAGTCTCCTGACATTAGCCAAGATCTTACATATCCATTAGAATGGAAGAGCCCATATAAATGGAAATGATAAGAAGGGATCCGAATGATAATTTGAGGATAAAAAGGAATTTATCTTGATTAATAAATATTCTTATGCTTAGACATGAATAATTCATATTTCCTATGAACATTTGAAATAATTTTCTTGAAAAATTAGTATTCTTGATGCATACTTGAAAAATATTCTTGAAATGTCAACATTTCTTTACAAAAATTTAATGAAGGCTTTTGAACAAATAATGTCTAAGATAACTATGTTTGAAAAAAAATTAGTGCAATAATATTTTTGAAAAAGACTAGAATAATTTATGATCTTAATAAATAGTTTGTTTTAGAGATTAAAGTTATTTTAATATTCATATAAAAATTTATTCATGAATAACAGTATGTAAGCACCTCGAAATTAAAGTTTTATATTTGTAAAGGAATGACTTAGATCTATCAATATTTAAAAAATAATTTAAAGTTGTATTTTTAACAAAATCTAGCAAACAGATCGAGATAAACATGCTCAATAAGGACAAAGAATTTAAGAAAGGAATTTCGAAATACATCAATTAATGACTTTTTTCCATTATAACCTTTAATCAAAGCACTTATATTTTAATCAACGCAGAGTGTATCACTTTTTATTTCAGATATAAATTATTAGTCAGTTTTTCTTGATGAAAACTCAAATAATATTTCACAGCACCATTTGGTAAAAAAAAATATTTCTGATTGAGATACTGATTGGAATCAGTACAGTAATGTTTTTGGAACTGTCTATTGAATTGTGCTTTCTGAGAAAATAACTAATGAATGCAAGAAAAAGTATACAAATGATATTTTTCAAACAAAAATTTAAATTTAGAAGGAAAAATACCGATATTTAAGAAAATATATTTCAAAAAATAAATTAAGTTTTTGGAAGAAAAATTTCTCATTGAACTATTTTGAAATATAAAAATTAGAAAAACAATTAATGAGAAAAACATTTTAAGGAAAGTTATGAATATTGCTAAAATAACAAAACTGTGTGGTGCATTTTCTCACTTATGCATTAAAAAATAGGCAAAGTTTGATTGAGATGCTACATAAATCCCACATGAAATGTCATCTTCAAAGCGTTTTTGATTTCTGTATAATTTTGCCCCCATTTTGGATTATTTTCTAACTTGATATGAAAAGTTAAATTAAGGTAATACATGAATAATAGATAAAAAAAATAGGTAAAAGAATTTGTGTGTTTTAATTCAAACATCAAAAGTTATAAATACTTTATTTTAAAAATAACATTTCTTATACTCAAACATAATGGTACAGATAGTGTCCTGTATATCGGTATATGTTTTATGCTCGTCTTTTCATGAAAGGTTTGGATATTGAAACCTGTCTGAAGTATTGCACATTAATTGCTAATTATATGCTTCCCATTATTGTTATACATTTAACTACTTCAGCACAATTACCATGTTTTTCATTTCAATTCTTAGTACAAAATTATAAAATTCTTGGAAGTGTTTTACATAAATATAATTAGTATAACTAAAAGTATATGCAAATTTAGTCTACTGAAAGTGATCCTCATGAAATTGAAAAAAAAAGCATGACATAAGTTATTCTGGGTAATTAAATATATAAAATATCATTTTGAATTTGCGTTATTTTCTGAAAAATTTTATATTCAAACCAATGTCATACCTGACTACACAAACATATGTTTGAGAAATTACTCAATGTTTTTAAAACTATTATCTAAATAAGTGCAATAAATATTACCATAATTTAAAGTAATCACAGAATAAAAGACTTTTATACTATAATGATATTTTTTTGAAAATTTTCACCATTTTTATAATATGAAACTGCTTTTTTTATTTTTAATATGTAATTTTTAATCATGTTCACTTTCAATCACATCAGATTGTTCTACTAGTGGTTCGACATTTAATGGATTGCAAATAAAAACCTTAGTGATGGATCGGCAACGTGACCTTTCCCCTTCTCCACACAAAATCTATTCGAGCTGAAAATGAAATCCTTTTTTATTTCTACGCTGCAAGGATTTCATCAGTATAGTGAGTAAAAAGAGAAAAAAAAAAATATTGACGATTAGATAGTTGAACTCGATCGATCATTTCTGACACAAATAGAATATAATACAAAATTGAATGAAACAGAAATCCCGATACAGTAAGAACAAAATAGTATCAAAGTATAAATATGAAATTATAAATTAATTTAAGTGTTTTGAAACATCTTTACTGGTACCCAAAATTAAATCTGATGATTTAATTTGGAATCAAACTGTAGATGCATCAGACTGATGAAGTTATTATTTCATAATCACACCAAATACATTTTAAAACCAAATCTAATTTCGGATAATACATATTTTTCTTGTTAACTTTTATAACAAAGATACTCATGAAAAACTTATAATAAGAAAATTTATTTATTTCATATTAACTTTTATCACCAAACAAGTTTTATGTATAAGAAATGACAGAATTTTATAATGTTTTCTAACCATCACTACTGTGATGGTTAGAAAATATTAAAAAAAAATAACTCTGTTTTATTAAAGCAATTCAAATACTTTTGGATTTTGAAAATAATCTCCTCGATTAAAGTAAAAAATCATTTAATAATGGATTAATACACTATTTTGTTAACTGAATGTCTTAATACGACTTTAATACATTCGGTGGTTAGGGACATAATGAATAATAGGTGTAATGAAATTAGCCGATTTTAAAAATAACCTATATTATTAACGTAAATAATCATTTAATAACGAATCTAAACATTATTTAGTTAATTGAATATTTTAAAAGACTTTATAAATATTTTTTTTTGATTTGGGATATGATGAATATGAGGTCTAATGAAATCAGCTAAATATAAAGGTTTACCTCACAACAAGAGATGTCAAATATAGAAGACGAAAGCAATTTTGGTACACGCAGACTAAAATTTTTATATTTTAGTTGTTTCTTCTTGATATTAATCACCGTTTTTATACATTCTGAATATACCTTTTCTTACTTTGTCACAATTTCATTGCGTAATTTTGAAATCATGTTCAATTTCAATCATAAGGGATTGTTCATACTTGGGATTCGACATTCAATGGATAGCAAATAAAATTCTCAGTGATGGATCGTCGAAGTAGTTTTTTCTCCTTTCCCCAGCCAAAATCTATTGGAGCTAAATGTGAAATTCTTTTTATTTCTGAGCTGTCTGGATAATATCAGTGCTTGAATAAAACAGGAAAAAAAGTCCGATGATTAGATAGTTGAACTCGATCTATCATTTCTAACACAAAGAGAGGTAATAAGAAAACATATAACGGAAATCATGAAATTTGTTAAGAATGAAGTAATATAATGGTGTAAATATATTGGATAACAATTTTATTTTCATTTTGTTAAAGTAATGAACAACTTTTATCTAAAATAGAAATTTTAAACATGAAATAAAGCTTGAGACGTTGAGCAATTCGTGACTTTGTCTTTACTCACTTTAATAATTTGAATAGTATACAATTGCAATTTGTTCCCAACCAAAATGAGACGTGATTAGGCAAATTAAATGATGATAACACTATAGTGAATTGAATATCAGAAATAATATGTAAGTAAAATAGAAATGAAAGAAATTTTGGAGGTCGAAGGTAACGACATCTTTACATTATAATTTGATTGAAGTACATAAATTAGTTTTGTGGATTGAAGTGAATACTAGTTAAAATAGTAAAATAAGAATTTACTTTTTTTGTGAAGTGATTGAGCCAGAACGAGAGATCAGGTAAGTTAAGATTTCATATTTTAAATAAACTAGGATTGTTGAATTCATTGAGATTCAAGAGAGAGCGACCTCGTCTAGGCTTCATTCATAAATAAGGTATTTTATCTTTCTTTTGCGTAACTTTTGTTGAATTTTGATAATCAATAGCAATTTAGTTAATAGACACAATGGCCGTTGAATTAAATAATGAAGGGCTGTGTTCACAAACTGTGGACGTTTCAAAAATATCTGTCACACAAATATTAAATATTTCATTACTGAAATAAAATACATTTATTTATAAATTTTATTTCAAATTGAATTTAATTACTACTTTTGCACATTTACTGGAAATATTTATATAACATAACTAAAAAATATTAAAACCTTTATCAATATATATTTTATGTTTGCTTTTTAGTAAACAACGTTCACTAAAAGAGCTTTAAGCATTGTTAAAGAAAAATAAACATATTAAAATATCTGTTAAAGGACAGAATTATTACGTTTTATTAAAAGAAATTTTTTGAAACTTATTATTTTAAATTTTTTGGGAATAACTTCTGCAACTGCTATAAATTTAATAAGATTTCTAATCCATAAATTTTATTTTATAAACAATATATTTTCGTTTGAACTTTTGAAACATATTTGAAAAATGGGGGGATGTGTGATGTAAAGAATGTAACAAAATTATGCAATGAAATGTTTATAGCACAATTTAAGAAAAAAATCTAAATGTCTTAGTTATAAATCCACAAATGTAGGCAAAATTACTATACGTTTATGGAACTTCAAACCAGTACAAGATAACAGTTGATTAAATAATATTAGAGGTGAAAACCAAAAAGGATAAAATATTAAAAGAGCTAAATTCAAGCAATTTAAAATAATGAATGCAATTGTGATTTTAAAATTTATTACCTCACGTTTTGAAATTTTTATTTAAAGATTAATTTTATCTAAATATATCGAAATAAAATTTCTAGTCTGAAATCTGCATCATATTGACATATTGAATGATTAATTAATTTATTATTTACGTCAAAATAAGAAGCAATACGAGGTATATTGGTGACGGATCTCCTAATTGATCAAGTAACTAGGACGATATTTAACCTGGCAACCCCTTCAAACTTCAGCACCACGTAAAATGAGAAAATGGAGCCAGGACTGATTTAACGAGCATCTTTATATTGAAATAAAATTTTATGTAAATTTTACTTTAGAGAAGAAACTTTAATGAAAATTTGATAAAAATGCGTGAGTTAACTGATATATTAAATTGGAACAATTTGGCTAATTTACTCAATTCATTTAATTGCATAATGCAAAATATGCGAAAAAAAATTGCAGGTTAATTTTGACTTTGCAAAATTTATTTTTACAACATCCCTCGCATTATAGTAACACAGTGGAGCATTCTTTGAAATAATTGATTAAACATAAAAATAAATTTCTGGACAATCGAAACCATGAATGCTTCTAAGATAGAATCATTTCTTTAGATGTACAAAAATAGGTATAGCGTATTATTTCAGCATGGCCTTAGATTTTTATATGAGCTTAAATGATAAGCAAATTAAAGTTATGGAAATGAAAAAAAAAAGTGTAAAATTGTCAATTGAATGCCAGCAAGAAATATTTGTAGGTTTTATGAAAAAAAGTCTTGAATTTAATTTCATTATATGATTGACTGATGTTTTTCAGAAAAATTTTATTTTAAAATAATGTTAAATTAATCATTTGAATGTTTCCTGCTTAAAGTAGGACATAATATCCAAAAACGTTTCAGATTGATGTAACTCACTTGAATGAATATAAATTACTTGTATAAAATTTATTTTGATACACATAAAATAAGATTTCTAATTTAATATCATATATGATAAAGAACATTACTCGTAATTTTTCGTAAAGAAAAATTAAATTTTACGGTGAAGAAAATTATAGTTAAAGTTATATATTTCTTTTGATTATTTGCATGGAATATGGGTGTAAATTTTGCAACAATGACATAAAGATAAATGATAGAATAAGATGTCATATCAGATGATAGAAAATAACAAATGTATGGTTATATATCAAAAATACAAAAACAATGCGTATTTATTAATTTAAGAGGGTCTCAATATTCTTAACTACTAGTATTATCTATATGCACGAAAACACATCGTTTTTTAACCCAATATATCTTACCAAAGGAAAAAAAAACCATGACACTTTTACCATACAATTTTCACATATATTTACATAAATTCTCTCAATTTCGTGATATATTAGGGAATTCTTAATATGTTGTAATAAAATATAAATTAGACTCTTTTTTTTTCAAAATTAAGCAATTAATATTTTAATGCGTTCAGGTTTTGAAGTACAATATATTGAAAAGTTACAAAAGAAATATTATTTAGTAGAAAATGTTCGGTTTAAAAGTGATACATAATTTTTTTAAAAAAAATTAGAGAATTCCAATGCAACTATTTAGCATTTCAATGCACTTCAATAAATGCATTTTAATGCACTTCAATAAATGCATTTCAAATGCAATTATTTAGAAAATTCCAATTAAAATTCATACATTTGTTTTAATATTTTGTCTTAGACTTTATGTATAAGTCATAAAAACTTATTCTGAATGAGTGTATGAAATTTCAAAATAATTAATGAGAAATCTAGCAGGCAAAATAATTATTCTTTTTTGAAAACAATGATGGTGGAAAATAACGAAAGGAAGTTGTTAAACAAGATTTAATATTTTCTCGATAAGTTTGAGAATTTTGAAAGTACCATCAAGTGTTTGACATCAAAATGTTCTGGAGAGATATAAATATATATACTGTTTCTAAACATCGAATAATTTGAAGCTTAATGGTCCACGGACTTCTTAGTTATATTACTGAAAATGTTTTCTTATTATGTCATTTTAAATTTTATTTTATTACATCTATAAAAATACTAGTGTTTATTATTTATTAGAAACATTTTAATAATGAACTGAAGCTAAAATTACTGCTATAAGAACTATACTAAAAATGGATAGTACATTTGTGCTAATTCTTATACACATTCATTTGATAGGGCAAAGCATAGGAATAATTGATATTCAAGGACAAGCTTTCATATTTTACGTAAGTTAAGAAATAGCAGATAAAAATTAGAGCATTTAATTCTTCTATTAATAAATATGGAAGAGGTCGAATTAATAGGAAAAATATTATTCGTTGTACATTCAAAAGTATCTAACAAAATTTTGTATCAATCAATTTCCTATAAAGCTATTCGAGAAACAGAAATAAAAGAATAAAATATCTTTAAAGTATAACATAGGCGACTTATGACAATTTAAACAAATTCATTCTTCAAATCAATTAAGGAAAATTGATTTTCTTTTAGAAGAATTAGAAAACAATCTATATCATGACAAAGAGAAATTTTTATGCGATAAAGTCATTGAAATTCACGTAAGGGGTATGTAATGAAATAGTTCATAATTTTAGAACAGAGTGAGTGATTATAGTAACTATCTGCAAATCAATAATAGAGAATTGAAAATTCTCTTACAGTAATTGCTTTGAGAGATATAATTTTTATAATGTTTTCAATATACGTAATTGTATTTTACCTCCATATATCGAAGTAAAATAGAGGATTGTTCGACTATTTTTACATTGTTCAAGTTTTATACTATAATTACAATACCGTATTAACTATAATGAATTAAAGGTAAATGGAGGATATATTTTCATTATTTATTTTGGTTTCATTTGGAAAGTATTTTGAAAATGGATCGTTATTTTGTGTGCAAAATGTTTATTGAAAAATTGAAAAATAAGATTAAAATATAGGAACACAAATATTTAATAATAGATAAATATATAAAACAAACGAGTGATTCCTTTTAGAACATTTTTTGAAGAAATAAAATTATTAATGTAGTACTAATTTCCCAAGTATTGTGAAAATATGTTTAATTGCTTTATTTAATAGTTAGTTTTCTTACTAGGAGTTGAAAAGACGGATTTCTATTTCATGGAAAAAGTCCTATATTGTGACAAATTTTTGTAGTAATTTTAATGAGAGCAAACAATACTCTTCATTTTGTGGGAATCCACAGATTTAAACAAATGCTTTCGTTTCAAAATTTTGAAGAAACGTTACACTTATATGTATAACTAATTATATTTATATTAATTTATTTCATCCAAAGTGACATTAATTAAATTAAAGTTAGATTCTTCTAATTCTAGTAAATCAAAATATTACACAGAACTAATAATCATTTATTTAAATGGAACTTAACTCTTCTACATCAGAAATTAAAAAAGTAACTTTGATATTTAATATTTAATTAAAACTGTTCAAACCTAGATACATTTAAAAAAATAAAAATAGTAAGCATAATTAATAAAGGAATGTAAACTTATTCGATGAAATATTGTAGTAATTTTAGCATTTTTTTTCCTTGAAATTTAGGTGTAATAGATTATTTTAGAATAATATAAGAAACAAGTATTAAAAATTATATCACATATATTAAAAAAAACCCCAGAAAGTTATTTTTTAAAATTCGTTCAAGTATTTAATCATTAAATTCTATTCAAATTTGGACACTAATCTCGTGTTACGAAAAATCGCTACAGTTTGTTGAGGTTAACTTTTTAAACAATGAAATATCACAGTTGCAAAATATTTTTGTGGAATTGGCCTCATATTTAGCACTGATAACTTAAATAGAAAAAAAATTGAAAATATTTCAAACCAAATAGATTTTTGTTCTTTCTATATGTAGCACATTACGAATGAATGTTATGCGTTTATTTTGATTGATATGAATATCGCGCTTAGGAGCAATACGAGGAATATTGGCAGCAGACCTCGTAATTTTGAATATCCAACAAGTGTGATGAGGACACCTCGGCTGAGAGTTTCCTCTTCGATCCTCCACACCACACCCACAGAAGAACGTAGGACCTCTACAGATTTAACGTTCATCTGCGAGCTACACGCTGGTATTTAGTTGCATCAGCATTTGAATCTACGACTAAACGGAAACAATGTAGGCCACAAGTTCTCTTTCAGAACCATTTGGCTACCTCCAAAATTATGCTACCTCATTTTCTGCATCTAAAACTTTGTTCTCAGTAAATAAATTCTAAATATTATAAAAAGTTTATAAAATGCTTGAAATATGTTAATTTAATTTGTCTCAAATTGAATTCCGAAATCTAATAAAACCAATTTTTCTAATGTTATTTTGCGTTTTAATTGAATTATTATTAATTAAAAGTAGTAAGAACAAGCTTTTATCGATATATACACCCATACATACAGAAAATGTTTTGAAACTCAAGGGCAAACATTTAAGAGGTGATAGGAAACATCTAAACAAGTAATTTTCTCCCTAAAATACCAAGGCGAAAAGACAGCGGTGAACCGCTAGACTGCGCTGTAATAGAAAATATAAAGCGCGAGTTTTCTTATGTATTGTCATTTCTGCCGTGGATTTCAGGAGGCATGACCATGTGCCGTAATCAGAAAAAGGCCAAAGCGTATCAAAATCTTTAAAAAAATCCCATTTTGAGAAAGATGCAAATTTAGACATTTTTCTCTATGAGATTGCTTGTGTGCTTATAATTTTGAAATACATTATGAACGTTCTATTTATCAAATTCTCATACATAATACATCTGAGGAATCATCAAAGATTCCTGTATATGGCAGCAGAAAAATCCGAAAATACAGTCTTTTTAATATTTTAATGTCTGTAAAGGAAAGCGAAAAAATTAATAGATTATTCTGCTATATCTTCTTGGATTCTATTCCAAGTAATTGAAAAGACAGAAAGATTTAAGGAGACTGAAAAAAATGGTGTTTACTTCTCCGATTTAGGAATTCCATCCAAGTACTTTAAAAATTACAAACCAGTCGTGTTTTTCATATTTTTTTGTCTCTGTTCGTGCTGTTTTTCTGTGAGAAATGTATGTTACAAAAATCAATTATAATCTTGCTGAATTCACTTTTTTCCATTATAGGAAAACAAAACGTACAGTTTTTTTTCTGTTATTCTTTTTAAAAAAAATAGAATTTACGAAAAAAAAAACTCTCTAATTTTGCGGGAAGAAAAAAAAAGGACACAATATGTCTTGCGTTAGAACAATGATAAAAAAAAAACTGAAAAAAAAAGTTATTCTGTCCTCTTACTCTGAAAAAAAAACATTCTTACTTCAGAGTAAAAAAATGGGAAAAATATATTTCTCTCTCTCTCTTTTTTTAAAAAACATCAACCTTTTCTCTTATTTTTCTTTTGTAGTTATTTTTCTTGAAAAAAGAATCGATCATATTATTTTCTAAAAACACGACAAAACTCAGCTTCCGAGCGCTTAGCGAGAGGAGTGATCCCAATCGCGAATGGTCGGCGCCGTACTCGCTATTAGTGCTCGACTTGATTTCCATCCTCTCACTGGCAGGTCGTTATCGGAGAGAAAGCGAAAGACGCTGTCATTGGCAGAGAGCAGCAGTTGTTCAGGAGTGATGAACGGCGCTCGACAGCCGCTACTCCTGCCTTATTAGAAGTCATGTTTCATACTTTATCTTCCTCTCTCCTTTCTCATCCTTGCTCATGAAGTATGTGAAGGGGTTTTACGTTCTAAACAATTGTTTTGCTCCAAGGAACCTTTTGGATATTTATTGCGTTTTTCTGACAGGAAATTAAATTTGCTCTACTTGGGAGAAGTAGAATATATCAGTAAAAGAACTGAATTTATTATTTATCTCACTATTTAATAAAGGGGTTATTTTTATAATTTTCAGTGATTTATAGATTTTCCTCGAGCAATTTGATCTTCTTAAAGAGTCAATTATTTTCATATTTTAATTTTTCTGTATAATAAACATAGCTGAAAAAAAAGAGGAAAAGCAAAGTTTTTACTTTCTCAGGAAAAAAAAAATATAAGTAAATATACACAAACACTTTACCTTTAAAATCATTTACAAAATTGTTTATTAAAATGAAAAGTAGAACATCATTTGATAATATAGCGAAGAAATTTAACATTTGAAAGGAAATTAAATATTTAAAATATAATAAAAGTAATAATAATAATAATAATTTGATTATAAATTTCATACAAAAGCTTCTGACTCATAACTTTTCGACGCTCTGTGGTTATTATTCAAAATTCCTTCTCTACTAACGGCCAAAAAGAAATGCTTTTTAAAAACATCTTTTATTTATATTTTAAATGCGTAACTTCTTTGTAAAATTATATTTTTGTTTGCATTTTTAATTTTTATTTGATTCAATTTTAAAAAAGAAACTTTAGTAATTCATAATACATTTTGATCCATTGTTACAAATTTCAGAGTCATTGTTACCTGTAAAAATAATTATAGATTTACAGAAATTATCGTTAATTGAAGAAAAAGCTAGTGTCTCCCATGCTTTCCGCATTTCGCTGTTTGTGACAAAAGATGGCTGCTTTTCTTTCTTTCTTTCTTTTTTTTTTTTTTGCTATTTTCTCCTTTAACTAACTCTTCACCATAAAAATTTTGCTATAAAACACAATGAAATTCTAGGATCTTCGGTGGCCAGCTTATTACCATGATACTCTACAAATTAATTGATATCATTGTTATCCACCACCAGTCCCATAATCTTGGTCAAAGACACAATCTGTATGACTACAGACAGCGTAGAATTTGAACACAAGCTTAAAAAATATGACAGAACAATTGACAATAAATGTTATTAGTAAGAGCACTGAACACTGACTGAAGTAGTAGGTGCACAATCAGGATTTTCTTTCTTTTTGTCACTCGTTAAACACAAATCATTCTCTTACAATATATTTTACTCTCTATGAGTAAAATATATTCTAAATAGGTTAATATTCCTATAGTTATAGGAATGTTAATCTATTTTCATGTTTTTTTTTTATTAATTTTTAATCACAGATCTATTTTATTGTAATACTAATATAAAATCATTGCAACAATTCAATTCTTAAACTTTTAATTTGTAATAATAGAATAAATCAAATATTATTTTAATAGCTTTTTTCAAAATAGATAACTTTTGGCTATTTTTGTAAATGTTGACCTAACATATAAATTTCAGTTTTAAATAGACAATTATTTAGTATTTCATTATATCTAAATTTTATTTCTATAATTTCAAAAGAATTGTACAAAAATGTTTCGTTCCGAAGTATGTAACTCTAACATATCTATTTTTTAACATAATTTTCCGCCAAATATTTCTAAGAATAATAATAATAAAGATGTGTATACTTTTTTTAAAAAATATTTAACGCATTTTACGCTCTATATATAAATATCAATAGCTGACTGGAACTTGATGAGTTGAATATTAGAGTTCTATTCTAGAGCAAATTAATTATTAACATAAGACAATAAAAGTTATTTTTTATTAATTTTCTTACAACAGTATGAATGTTTATCAAACTATCATTAGACTTTCTTTTTTTCCCTCGTTTTCCATTATTTGATTCTAGTTGCCCTTTTTATTTCGACAAAGCTCGACATAGACTCATTATTTTTCATAAGCAACATTCCTCCTTGATGTTGGAAGCTATTGACTGTTTGAAATAAATGATTCAAATGCCATCATTTGTCATAGGCATACAGCTTCTGTATTGGAACGAAACAAGTCAGTCGGACATGCTATTTTGAAAGAAAAATCTTTTGTCGCATAAGATGATTAAGGAGACTTCATACGTAAAATCTCTTTTGTTTACCGTTTCTTCCTTTTTTTCTTCTTTTCTTTCCTTTAATTTCCACTTTCTTTCTTTTGATGATTAATAATTCGAATAAGAAAACAGTGAATTCAGTCGAGGCATAAATGTAGTTTCTTTTTTTTCAGACGAATAGATAGAAGTGTCTTTAGTTTATGGTAAAAGATAATTTTAAAAAAAACCCAAACAATGTTTTTTTTTTATTTTATTTCAATAAGAAGCAATAATAAATGTTACTTATTTTAAATAAAAATGTTTTTTCATCTATCAAACTTCATTGGAAATCTATTATTTCCTAGAGTGCTTGTTTTTATGTTTTTGTATTGGTTGATTTTCTAATAAGCATTTCTATATTTAAAAAAAGAAAAAGAAACAAACGCAGGAATAATTAATATATATTTTTGTTTTATGTTATATTTTCAGGATGTAATAAAATAATTATTAATCGAAGGTACTAATGTTTTCAATTATTTAAAATATAGTTTAATAAGTGAAAATACAAAGTTTCTGAAATAGAAGTTTGTTAAAATATATATTAAAAAAATGCAATTGAATATTCCTGATATAGCTTATATTACACAATCGCATTTATCTTCTATTTACTGTTGATTTAAACGAATAATTTTTTTTCTGATTACTAAAACTATATTATAAAATCATAAGAGGTGCTTAATATTAATTAATTATTGGAATGATCATGATGATTCATAGGTAACAAATAGCTTAAAGTATTTATCTAAAAATAATGACAAATGAAGAAAATATTCGACGTATAATAGACGAGTGCTTTCAATTTAGTTATAATCTGATTTTTTCACTCTACTTAAATTATTCTACTTAGTCTTCTTTATAATGATAAAATAAGTATAGTGGAACCTTGCTTACCTATTTTCATGTTCTTTTTTTTAAATTTTAACATATTTTTAAAAAAATGAGTATCCACAACCTGTAGAAAATACAACTGCATTATTCTCAAACAAGAAGCATAAACCTCATTTTAAGTAAATTCTTGTGGAATATTTCAAAATAACTTTTATCAGGGTAAGGTGAAATAACATAAGAGCAAGCCATTTATTCAAACCAAATTATCAATCTGGTTTCACTATCATAAATAAAATTCAGTTAGGTAATACTCGAATATCAAAAATATTTAAATCCTCAATATTAATAACATAATAGTTTAATTTAAATTTGAATCCATCTGATAATTTCTTCAAAATGCAAATTTTAAAGATGTCTTAAATTCTCTCGAATGTTGTCAAACTAAACGAGTTTTTAACGAAAAACGGGTAAAATAACTTATTCTTTTTAGAAAGCATATTTATGTATCAATATTTTATCATAGGGCTCAATGGTATTTGCAAAATTTAATGTAAGTCAGATAATTACACACATCAGCTGTAAATAAGTATAATGTTTTATAAAGCTTATTCAAGTGAAACTTTTCAAGGCTTTTGCATATGTAAAAGAAATTTTCAAAGTTAAGCCTCCGAAAATAAAGATGAAGTTTGCATCTTAAGCTTATTTTTTTTGTGGTAAGTAATGAACAAAGATAACTCTGAGATTAGATTAAGAAGTATTTTTTAATTACGGGATTAATTTTTCGAAAATTTGAATACTATATAATTTAACTTAACTAATAAAATGCTAATGATACCGAGGTCTATAAGCGGGATATTCGAAGCATGTTAATGACTTTAAGAAAATTAAGTAGAAGAATAATGTCTTCCATTAAATTTTTTAGGTAAAAAAAGTTTAATATTTTTCTGCTTTGTTTTTATGTTTGAATGATAACGCTGTAATGCTTTATGTTTTTCCGTGCTTTCTTCTTATATAGCTTTTAAAGCCTTATATGTATATAAGAAATTTAATATTTCACTGTATATAATTTGCATTATATATAAGTATTGAATGCATCCTTTCTGAAATTAAAATACACATAAATCTTGGTTTGCGCATTAAAGTTCAAACTCCTTAATCATATAATATTCCTCCTTTCCTATTTAGCCAAGATAATACCACTTCCATTTCGAAACAATATGTAAATCCTCTACTCTAAATGGTACGGTTGAGAGCATGCTATGGTTTCAAATTAGCATCTGAAAGCGTGCCAGTAAAATGCAAATTGCCGAACATTATTCAATCTAGAGTAAATTCTCCGCATTTTCCAGTTTATATTCTACGTTAAAGAGATCACAAACTGCATTCAAAGACCTGACCGTAAACTTGGCAAACACAGAGAAAACCTTACCAAAAGCGGGTAGGAGTAAACACTGAGCCCTCGAGCCATTCTGGTAAATTAATTTTAGCCGAGTTTGCAGTACACTCACGAGAAACATTTTATTGGGGATATGAAAAGTTTATTTCTCCCAGAAAACGGCAGTGAAATATTTGATTATATCCATTTTCTCACTTTACGTCGATGGAATTCATTTTATTACGTTTTTCCATTTCTTTTTTTCACTACCCTTTGGCACCATTTTTACTTATGCAATTGGGTGTTGATGGGGAAATATTATCATGGCTTTTCTTGGTACAGACGTTGTCATTATATGGCGACCTCGTTCCATCAGCTACGGTTCCAGTTAACGCCCTAGAATACGAACGAACATTAATGTAGAAGAATCGAATTTATTATTTGTAGCCGCAGACCTACATCTGTTATTGCAGTACTTCGAAATATTTTTAGGAAAATGCATTTACCGGAGGGGAAAATAATTTATTTTGGAGAAAGCCTACGTTTGATTTTTGTTTCATTCTTTAGATAACTTCGCTTACATCGTGATGGATTGTTATAGACTTGGAAAATAGAAAAAGTGCTTTCGTGAAATATGATAAATAACCTTGCAACGTTTTTGTGCTTTTTTTTCGATTTCAATTTGCACAAGCTATTGACTGCTGTTACAGCTATTTTAGGTTTCGATAAGTCACGTTGTGCTGTTTTTGTTTCAAAGTTAGAGAACTATTTGGGAAGTCCGGAAGTTAAATGTACTGAAATAAGAACAAATGGATTTTCAATAAGTGTTTGCTAGCTTTGTTTTTCTATAAAGTTTAGTGAATACAGAAAAAAGTTTTTTTATTTAAACTGGTCAAAGATTAGAAAAACATTTTTGTGATCGAAGTTTTTTTTGCAATTGTTGAAAATGGGAAATATTAATGAAATTTCTTTCAAATACGCTTACAAAATGGAAAATAAATAAAAATTGATTAAATAAAAAAATACGATAAATAAATACTGAAAATATTTGTAAGAAAATAATTCAAACACGATAAATAGGATTTTGAGGTTTGGTAAAACATTATTGGAAATAAAGGGAGCATTAAATAAAAAAGTAACTATATTTTCCGTATTTCTGTCAAATATTTCTGTTTTATTCAATGTATAAGCGGCTAACAAGTGCGCTTCTGCTTAAAATCAATTTAAATCGAGGGACAATTATCATCTGTGACAATATCAGAAAGTTTCCAAAATCAGGAATAATATTTAAGATATTTTCAATATTAAAATTCTAATTTAAAATATTGAAACTAAATTATGTAATAAAAATAACAGAAAACCTCACATCTTTTAAACTATTTTAATGACGTGAATGGTGATAAATAAAATATAAAAATGAATATAAAATAAATAAATTCCACTTTTATACTTGAGAAATATATCATTATCAAAATCGATTACATACTTTTTTTACCACTACAAGAGAATTATTTTTGCAAGGACTGTTCTTTGACTGATGACAATTAATAAAAAATGTTTGCTTGGAAAGCATCCATTTCTTTTTCTGAGCCTTTAAAAGACAAATTACATTAGTTATATATTGTCAAATCATATCAGTTATATACTTAACTAAAATAAGAAAAAATGACGGATGCCCACGAATTCATAACTTTAAACATTTACAACTAAAGCTGTATCAGGTAATAAAGAACTATTTTGAACTTATAAAAGGTAACGTATTGTTTGTTTCCTCATTCATACGCGTCAATTTGTGCTCTCATAATGTCTCAAATATAATTTCTATTCAGTATTCAATTATCTACATTGAATTACTCTGCAGATAATTTATAAACATATGACATATAATTTTGAAGGAAAGTACCGTGATTAAGAGCTATTTTTCTATCGATTTTAGTAAAGTTTTGATAAGTTTGGCAATTTTAATATTTTTTCCATTCCACAAAAATATTAATTCTCTCTCATTTTTGATCAGTCGAATATAATTTAAAAAAGATTTTCAGATTCTTTTTAGTATTAAACAAATTCATAACCATAAATTAAAAGTGATATTTGTATTCATGTTTATTGTTTGTATCAATGGCGTTTTTAATCTTTGGCAGGAATTAATAAAAAACTTTCCCCTCAAATTTTATAATTTCATTCAATAAACAAGTTTTTAAAGAATGTCTATCTTGTCTTCTTTTTTTCTAGGTAGAGATTTTGTGTCTAAAGAATTCCTGCCTTTTCTTCTGTTTTTTAGAATATATTATTATTCGTTTTATGAAGAAAAAAAAATTTATTGAATTTAAATTATGCTTCTATTCAAACTGCGGTAACCAAAACTGTTTGAAAAAAGAAAAGCAATCCATTAGGCTTGCCTGTTTGAATTCCTTTTTAAAGAAAAAAAAAGAAATTTTTAAAAACCATTTCGTGAGAAATATAATACGATTTATAGAAGTTTTTGTCATTTCCTATTTTAAGGTGAAAACATAATTTCTAGCTGTTCAGTTAGTTTTCTAATAGTAAAAATACGATTCTAAAAATATGAACATTTCTTGATGTATTCGAGAGGCTAATAAAGGATGTTTTTCATTTTTTTCCTGGGGAAAGAGGAAGATTTTAAATTTGACGGAGTCTCTTAAATAGTTAGTTATAAAAAATAATTTTTAGTTTTCTTTGAAAAAAGAATAGGGACTCTGATCTGTTTGCATACATACCTCTAATGTGCATAATTAGAATAAAAAATCTGAAATATAAATGAAATTTTAAAAAAAATGAGTGATAAAATTTAGATTTATTTTTCATATGCAAATATTTTTCATTTCATTAGTTCTTTCCGTCATTTTCCTTCCGCAAGGGAAGTTTAATTTACTTTTGCTTTAAAAAAACTGCTTAAGCTTTGATTCTTTTGGCTCCAATAAATGCAAATAGAATGCAAATTTAACATAAATATAAATATATGCGTCATTATAAATTATTCCATATCATATTTTGCTAGATTTTTATTCTTCTCATTTTAACAAAAACCATCTTCTTTCATATAGCACAAGGAAATAATTTTTGTTTTTTAAAAATATGGCATATTGAAAAAAAACTTCAAGTATCTATATATATGCAGATGAATAACTATGTGATAAGGATTATCCTTTAAAGATGTTGCCAAAGCTTTTAAACAAATGAAACATTTAACTTCTTCGTAATTTTTATCAAAAATATACATTCATTTTTTTTTCTTAGCTATTTTAAGAGGAGAACCTAAAAGGAAACTTATAGAGAATATTTGAAGTTTGGTCTTTCTGACGGATGAATTATTATTAAAATATATTTATAACATTAACCATTTCAAGTTTCAAGATTACTTAATTGATTCAACATATTATATGAATTTTTTTTAAAAAAATCAATCACAGAGAATTCAAAGAATATCTTATCTTTTCGAATTCAAGAATGGAAAATTCATGACATTGAAAACGATTTCAAATTCTAAAACTGTTTAAGAAATTATTTAAACATGTAACTATTATTAAATATTTTTTTCTTTCAATATCAAACTCTTTTGTAGAAGAAAATATAAAAGACGTTTGAGAAAAATTCTAATTTTATTTTGTTTCTATTTTAGAATTTTCATCACTATTTGAACTTTAATTAAAAGTATGTCTTAAGCAAAATTTAAAACTACAGTTTAATGTTATTATTATTTTTAAAAATACAAGAAAAAATAATTAGGTAAGTAATTTATTCTTAATGATGTATTACAGAATAAAGGTTTTCTTGCCTGAATCAATATTTAGATATAAATAATTTTAATAGAATATTAATATTCGTACACGAAAACAGTTTTTAAATGGCCCTAACAATGATATTCTAATTTAACTTTATTATGATAACTAATTAAGAATAGTCTTATAAATTTTAGTAATTTTACTTGTTTTTTTTTTCTCTCGAGACAGTTATATATTGTAATTGCAATCCGTTTGTGTTAGAAACAAAATCTAATCACGGTATTGGTATTATGTTCAATTTTGAAATGAAGATAAATTTTAGTATAAAATAATTTAATTAAATCACTCATTTGTGTCAAAGGAACATGTGATATTGCATATTCTTAGCTTTTAAAACAAGATATGTTTATATTGCACAAAGTCTTTATTTTTTATTGAGCATATTCAGTTAGTAATATTTTTGACATTATGAAACAACAACCTCGCTTGGAAGCTTTGAAGAATATTAGAATGTGGATTAAAGTGTTGACTTTATTAAAAAAAATTCAAAATCAATCGAAATGAATACTCACTTTGCATCGTTTTTAATATTATAGTTTCAAAGTAATAACATTTTAAATTCTTGTTGCATGTTAAAAAAATAATAAGATTTTTTACTCTTATAGTGCTTTCAAAACGAGCAATTGGTACTCTGAGAAAGTAGAGGATAAATGGTTAAAAGGTTTCGAGTTAGGGATTAGAATTCTACTTAAATTCTATTAGTTGAAATATTAGAATGGACAGCATGTTAAATCCCCATAAGATTTAAAGAAACGTGGAGTGAAATAGAAACTTAAATAAAAGGTTAGTTTCAATATTATTTTCATCCTGTCATTGAGATTATCGAGGAGTTTCAAGAGAATTATTTAGAAGGAGTTTAGTATATAATTTGTAGTATCGTAATACAATTATTTTTTAATTAATAATGATCGGATATTTTAACGCATTAGTATATCTACAATCTAAAAGACAAATTCCTTAAAATTTTACTTACAAATATATATTCATATTCAGTATCATATTAAGGCACTATTAATTATTTATAAGCCTTATAATAATGATAATTTTATCTATTAAAAATTTACAGTGTTGATTAATCTAAAAGTATTTCAAAAAATAAACCAGAAAGAAATAGTTTGGCTAACACTTATTTACACTAATATAAGCAAAAACATATATTGTTAAAAACTATTTTAATATTTGTAAACATAAATATGATCTTCTTATCCTAAATTGAAACAAAGATTCTGATTACAATCCTAATTTATCATTTTAATTTACTACTTAAATTTAAGTCAAACGAATAAGAATGAAACATAATAATTAGACCTTTAAGTGGATATTACGTATAGTAAAATTAGTACTAATATTTATGATAAGAAAGATAATATAATTTTTATGATAATAATGAGCCTATCCGTAATCGTTGCACTTAGATTTATATCTCAAAAATATTATCTTTAGTTGTATTTTTCGTAATAAAAATTAAGTATTTAATTATTTATTAAAAATTATACTTCTAAGACGTTTTTCATTATTTGCAACAAAGTAACACTTGATATTAGCATTTCAATACACATTTAAAATGATAATGATAAATTTAATAACTATACACCTCTTTATTACATAAATATTTAATCAGATCATATAGATCTTTCTTTAATATTCAAATTGGAGGTTTCTCGAATATTCTATGCGTGTATAAAGGTTGAGTCTCATCACTTCAAGGCGATTTCTCAGTCCTATGATATAGTTTTGTCCTAGAAATAAATTTTGATTCTTTGCAATAACTGTGAAGTTCTTTGCATCTTCGTAAAGATTTGGTGGAGAAATCTCACAACCATAGATAATAGTGATAATCTTAGCGTAAGCCTTCGTTTAAGCGTACTCCCACGCGAATTCGTACCTTATCTGTCCAAACATGGGGAAAGAACGAAAATGAAAGGAAAAACAAAGCCCATTGCAATAACTCCTACGTACCACAACTAAAGAGTCCATAAACCTTCCAAGAAGAGGATGGAGAAGACCTTATGCAATTATTTAAGGTGTGAAAGCGAGTGGCGAATTTCTACAAATAGAATTGCATGATTTGCCTAATAAACTTTTATTTCTTCATCAACTGTATAACCCGGCAGTGGTATGTAAACAAAGAAGGCACTCTAAGATCTTGAGAAGCGTTTAAAAATGTTTTGAATAAACTTTTCAGCGATCATCAAAAATATACCAGAAAGGTTCGTAGAAATAACTAAAGTACAGAACATAATACTCTGGTAAGAGTATTATGTTCTGTACATAAATACAGAGTGTTTTAGGATTTAGCCAAGAAGTTAATCCTTTGATATCCGACGGCGGAAAAGTCTCATACTTAATGAAAAATATTGCGGAAGACAATTATCAGACCCCTTTTGACGAAAGAAATTTCCACTGCAACAGTTCTTTTTAAATGGCACAACTACATCGAGGATATGAAGCAAAAAAGGAGTGAACGATGAAAGTTTGAGAGGCTTCCACATGTCGTACTGGTAGCAGCCATGGATATTGAAACAGATTTAGTATCACTCATTCAAATAATCGTAAAAGATTATGATTGGTGAACCAAGCTGACGAACCTTCAGACCTCCATTCTTAGTCCTTAAAAGAAATTATTCAAGATGAAATTGAAAGAGTATTGGCACCGATCGTAGCGATGCCAAGTGAAACCCGTCGTAGGATTACATATGCAGCTGTAATCAGACAGTCTACAATTCCTATTACAAGACCACCTACGCAGCGAAGGAAAACTAATGTCTGGAGTACTTTCGACAATAGACCCTTTGCTTCCCCTGTAGACTTCCAGGACATGTTGCAGGCTTTGCAGAGAGAAGAAAGTGTTTTTTGACGGTTATCAAGCCATTGAACAAATCTTCGACGAAGCTGTTGCTGAAAAAGAATTTCTCTGACCAAATTTTATTCACCATTCTACGCCTAATATAACTAGAGGCTGATCCCCAACACGCCATATTAGACCACTGTCGCCATTTCGTCAATCCAGTCAATCTCCACGTCGAAGAAACGAGGAAAACTAAAAGGAGTGACCTTTCAATGATGTAAGGCCGCTAGTATTGAAAATCCTCCGTCGGTCGCAAAGATGACAGGTAACCACCTACACCGATGAGCAGATGCGTGCTCTAGTAATTCTTGAACCTCATTTTTCTATCGTCTCAGATAAATATTGTCGTTATTTAAAGAAAGTGAAGTATTCTGAAGACAAGAACGTTATGATCAAAGTCACAAATGAAAGTTTTGTTGGAAAATAGGAAAATGTATTTTGCGTGTTGTTATGAATAGCTGAAATCTACTGTCTGAATTCGTAGTGTTACAGCATTGTCAAGACATAATCTTTGGATGAGACATTATAGAAACCTCTCAAACCGTAATAGACTGTGGTCGGAATGAACAATTTTTTGAATACCTTTGTCAAGTATTTGCAATGCTGGACGCCTAGAAGTTGTACCCCATTAAGAACTACAAACTTAAACAAAGTTTTTCCTACCTAAAACAGCAGTATCAGGAACCAAGTACAAAGGAAAATAAATGTAGTTGTAGAAGGCAATAAATATTTGCTATTTGAGATAAAAATGGCTGTACCATTCATGGTATCATTACACCATAATGGACAGGTGGAGATCTGAGTTTCTAATTGCAATCTTCCCACCGAATCATTCCTAAAGAAATGTACATAGGCGTAGCGAAGCGCCCAGACGAGGGGTGACACGTCAGAAGGCCTACATGCACACCAAGAGACGTCAAAGTTGATTACAGATATAGGTTATTCTCTGATGATATATCCTGAGTTGAACAAAAAAAGAGAAAATCCAATATAGTAAAACTACTCCAAACCTTTTCCGGAATATTCAACAAAACTGACAAGTTGGCAGCTGCATGGAAAAATGTGAAACCCTTGAATTAATACTGGTGATTCTATTACAATCAAACAAATAACCTACCTAGTTTGATAGACCGAAAGAGATATCATCCATCCATTTAAAAATCGCCAGTCGTCACCAACAACATTCGTAAGAACGAAAGACATAAGCTGGCGTTTTTTCGTGGATTATTGCAAGCACAATAACATTACGATGAAGGATATCTATCATTTACCTTGTATTGAAGATACATTAGACAGTATGAAGGGCACTAGTTTCTTTTCTTCATGGACCTCAGCTCTAGTTATCGGCAGATAGAGGTAGACTAAGCGGATTGCGAAGAAACGGCATTTATTGCCCTAGAAGGCTTATACGAATTAAATGTCATGGCATTTAGACTCTGTAAAAGTATGTGACCTTCAAGAGAAGAATTGACAGTTTGTTGTTCCATTTCAAATGGACTATGTGTCTTTGCCATTTAGGTCACATTATAGTGCTATCAAAACTTTGAAGACCACGTTAACCAATTAAATATTGTTCTGAAATGTATTCAAGAAGCTAGCCTTATACTCAACAAAAGAAGTGCATTTTTGCTGCTGTAGAAGTACAAATACAAAGCAATTTTGTATTGAATAATGGGGTCTGACTAGATCCCAACAAAGTGAAAGTCGTAAGCAAGTTTCCTACTCTAAACAATATGCACGATATATGAAGCTTTCTTGGACTCTGCTCATACTTCTGAAGGTTTATTAAGTGCATTTGTTATCTTGATGAACCCTTACAGTTGCTGTTAAAAGATGATGTGAGATTCTTTTTTGGGTCGTAAATAAGTAGTCGCTTTTACAAATAAGAAAGAACCACTCTTCTCTGATCAAGTTTTTTGGAATGTATGACGAACATTTCCCAACAGAAATTCAATCAGATGCTAGCAAGTATGGAATTGGAACAGTCCTGGTGAAAATTCAAAATGATGAGGAAAAAGTTATAGCACATATTTTTAGAACTTTGACAAAAGCCAAAAATATTGTTTTACTACGGAAAGGAAATGCTTAGCCTTTGTATGAGCTATCAACAAATTCCAGCCGTAACGATTCGAAAAATTTTCACTATGCTAACTCATGAGTCTCAAGGATCTATGTAGAAGATTTGTAATATGGGCATTTTGATTTCAGGAACATGAATTTGTAATGAAGTACAAAACCGGTAAGAAGCATGAGGATGCAGACACTCTACCGTGAAATCCAACGGAACACCAAACAAAGACATCATACAAATATCTAGCTGTCACTACGGGTAAGAACCTTGCTATTGAAAAGAAGAAAGACCCTACCCTCTCAAAAATAAACCTCTCCAAAATCTGTGCACACATAGATAAGAAAGAATTTAAAATAATTAATGGAGTCCTGTGCAGAAAGAATTATGATCCGGCTGGAAAGAAATGGTTGCCAGTCATTCCCAAACATTTATGAGCAAACATACCAACACATTCACGACACTCCTATTGCAAGACATCTTAGAAGTTGTGACGGAATCCGTAAAATATTTTACTGGCAAGAGATGTACCGTAATGTCGTTCAATATGTCAGGCATTGTTGGGAATGCCAAAAAGAAAATCCGCACCACAACAAGCATCTGGACTCTTAGTTTCCATTCGTTAAGCTATTGCTCCTTACCATCGCATTAGGGTCGATCTTCTTGGAAGATTTCCAAAATCTGGGAGTGGGAGCAAATGGATCATATCCAGCACAGATTACTTGTACCGTTATATGGTAACTAATGCCTCACCAACAGTTAAATCGAAAAAAGTAGCAAAATTCTTGCTGGAAGAAATTATCTTGAAATATGGAACTCCTCGAATGTCACATTATCACAGATAGTGGGACAACCTTTTAATCCAGACTTATTTCAGCTATCGTGGAACTATGTAATATCGATCATGGTATGACGACGACATATCATCGTCGAAAAGAAAAAAAAAAATGACTGAACGTTTTAACAAATCTCTAGCCAATAAGTTGTCCATGTATATTGATACAGAACAGAAGAACTGGGAGGATATTCCAGTACATATATATATATATATATATATGCTTCTAATACCGTTAAACAGGAAATGACAGGGTTTATTCTTTTCTATTTACTTCATAGAAGTGGAGCTAAAATGAAGCTAGTCCCAAAGCTACCATTCAGTATTCGTAATATAGATGTCGATCACATCTCCCAGATAATTGCCGAAGCTGAAGACTAAAGACAATTTGCCAGAATGCAAACGCTAAAAGCTGAAGATAAAGACCGTCAACGTTACGATTCTAAACATTAAATGGTGTCTTATGCTCCTGGAAATCATGTATGGGTTTATACCCCAGTCCAAAATGTCTGTCTTTCTGACAATTTCTTAAGAAAGTATTTCGGACCATATGAAGTGTTACGTTGTTTATCAGATGTTCAATATGAGGTGCAAGATTTTAAACCAGACATACGAAGAAAGCCAAGAGATGCCGTCCATGTAATTACGCGTGAGACCACACCATGACGCGATCTAGCTAGCTAAAATTCAAATAGAAGAAAAATGAAACCAAGATAACATTTCTCCTAAAAAGAAAATGTTTAAAAAGGGCCCATGACGCGTTCCAGAACGAAAGCTCTTAATCTGAATAACAGCGAGGTGCTGTTGTTTACAGAGGGGAGCAATGTCACAAAAATTAAGGAAGTCATCGATCTCCTTGGCTCAGTTAGCAGAGCTATGGATTGTAGTTCTATCCATCTGGGGTTTGAATGCCTTCCACGGTATTATTTCTATCTAAAGTCAGGCTTTCTTAATTTAACATATTATTAATTTTCTGTCTAACATCTGGATGGTTGTAGATTTTTCTTTAATATTCAAATAGGATATTTCTTGAATATTATGAGTGTATAAATCCTGAGTCCCATTAGTTATAGGCAAGTTCTCAGTCCTGTGATGTTGCCCTGTTCTTGATGTCCTAATAAATATAATTGTTTACAATAATGGACGTAGTTCTTTAAAACTTTGTGAATATATATATATATATATATATCACAAATTGCGTGAACTGGTATCATGGAGTTTTGAGAAAAATCCAATTCTTTCGCAAGTAACAAAATTTATTTCAATGTAAATAATTTACACTTTTTATATCACAGATACAGATCAAACATCAAAGGTAGACATTCCATAAATAGCACAAAGCGGAATGTATCACATGGCGAGATCAAAACGAAAAGGAATGAGGGTAATGGTAAGGGACGGCCTTTATACCGGAGAAAAATAGGGACCCCTCCCTCTGTTTTTCTTATTTCAGCAATTCGAAGGATCTTGAAATAGTTCAACAACAGGTGCGATACTGCGAAGTGGTGGTTTTATAGCTAACTATAATGAAGTTGTGGTATAATTTTTGAAATTTTATTGGGACAATTAAGTTCGGCGTTAAAGAGAGAAAATGCGTTAAAATGTGTTTGAAGGTTAGAAAGATGATAATGTGGGCTGATCAAAATTTCTCCCCCAAAAACGTGGCCCTAAGTAGGGATCTTTCTACAGTGAATAAACCCTACAAAACAATTCAAAAATTAATTATTTTAATTCCAAATGTACTTCAATTTTCTACGCATGTTATAGATTGAAAAGCATTTCCGTACATATTAATTCAAATCGATTAAAATAGAAGAATAAGTTTAAGCGTTTATTACAGAAATAGGTATTTAGAAAAATGGAGCAAAGATTTACTGTAGAAGCATAAGTTTAGTAACATGTGAACGATATCAAGATTTCAAACATAATATTTGGAAATAAACAATGTTTACAAGCAAGCAAATAATAGATAAACGCAATATATGTGTGGGTTTAAAACAGAAATGTTATATTTGTACTTTGTATGTATGAAAATTTTAACATTTCCTTTTTTTGTGGTGCTCGTCTTAATAATTTTAAACATAAACACAACATTTTCTTAGTCAGAATTTTACGTAATACAATAATATTCAATTAACAAGCACGTGAAATTTATCAAGATCATAATTTACAAACCTGTTTATTTACAAGTATTGTATAACAGATAAGGTGTTCAAAGGCAACCACAACATAATACAGTAAACAACACATGTAGGTATTAATTTTCGAATTACATTTAAATTTAATTCAAAATATTATTTCATTTTGTTCTTTCTCTGTTTTAGTTCGCAATAATTTCTTGATCAAATAATTACGTTTTACAACAGGAGAAGCATGGTATAGTCTAAACAAACTGAGCCATACCTGTCTTTCCAAACAAACCTGATATTATTTGGTTCTCCTTATATTATTTAAAAAATTGCCTCAAATCCCCAAATGCTTCTCTTTGGTTGTTTGAGGTAGATAATTCATCACAAAGGTCTGGGAATATTGGAACCTGAACATTATTTTTAATTATTTATATCAATTATATATTACCTTAATTGACTTACCTTTTCCTTTAAAACTGTTCTCCTGAGAAATAATCTAAACTAAACATTTGCAAAATATTCTGTCATCTCTAAACAAAACATTTCCTTAGAATTGAATTCACATTAAAAAATTTTGAAATATACTTTTATTCCTCAAAAATATATTTTGCGATTTTAATTTAAAACAAAATATTATATTCATCATTTCTCATTTGATTACTTTAATAGAAAGAAAATTCATGTTTTATTTCTCCTAAAAATAATATAAAGATCAAAAATATTTGTTATAAAATTTCCCACTCATTTTATATTGTTACCACACGTGTCAAAATAAAACACTACTGGAATCGTATTCTAAATATTGCACAAGTATTAAAAATCAATTCAGAATCAATTTTTATTAATATATCAAATAACATCAATTAAATATTTTTATACTTACACGAGTTTTAAAAACATTCATTAAGTTTTAACATAGAATTAATTCAAAGCTCAAAATACAACCTCTTTCAAAAAATTTTCAATCATTGAATTATATTTTAAAATAAACCCATATTAGCTTTACATTTTATCAAAATTAAATGTCAAAACAAAATGAATTTATAGAAATTTCAGTAAGGTCTTAAACTCCATTATCATTATAATTAAAATTTTAAAATACATTTAATAAATCAACAATAATTTTAAGAAATTAACAATAAATTTTCAAAATAGAGTGAATTCAAAATTTCGCATAATACATCATAAAATAGTCCACGCGTTAAAAACATTAACAAAAAAACTAATTTATTAATCCATGTCACAGGAATAAAGAGGATCTTTTAGGGTTAGACTTGCACTTGCTCTTCTTTTTTGACGATTAGGTTATTCAGATGACTATTTTGATTTGGTAAATTCAGTGGCACAAACAAGCATTTCATTTTTCATTGATACAGTGAATTATGAGCACGGAATAGATTAGCAGTTTATTCAATAGCGGAATAATCAAGTAAATAAACTAATTTCGGCTTTTCCTTCTTTGATCTGGTATTGACTTTTTTTCTTTTAATCCAGCTGAAATTTTCGAGGTGATTCTTTCTTTTCATTTTGAAAATTCAAAATATAAAAATAGATTGAGGTCTAAGAATCGGTGGTTTCCAAAATAATAATATCGTTTTTCATAGTCGAATACTTTCTTCTCAGACTGGGATAGGATAGTCGAGCTCAAAGAGTACCAAGGCCCAGATTTTATTCTTCCTGACTAATGAAACTGAGTCGCGAACTGCCTTGTGATTAAGTTCCTATACTGGTGTTGATGTAATTAATAATACTGATTTCAGATCATTGTCCTTTAAGAAGTATTTTATTTCAAAATTGAAGGCATCTTTCTAATACTGGCAGCTCGTATTACATAAAGGCGATATATCACAAATAAAAACACAGAGCTAAAAAAGTGGAAATTAACGTTAGTGACAGCTTTTAGAAGAAAGGGAAGCCCTGTAATTTTCTTAATTCAGAAATTGTGATGAGCCTACGCTATCATCTTCTTTTATAAACTTTTTTTTCTAATTTTAATGTACTATCCCTTTTTAACGATCAACCAAACTGTTCCTATCAATCTCTGACGAATCATACTACAACTTTCATTCTAGCTATAATACTTCCACTTTCCAGAATCGCGCATGTTACAGTAATATTGGAAGCCTCTTTTAAATACTTCATTAAGATAACTAGGAGTTTCTTCTTTATTTTTCTGTATAAAAGCTGTCTCTAACCATTAGTCTCTATCTTTTTCGTTTTGGTCTGGCCATGTGACATTTCGCTCTGTACTTTTATGTGATGTCTTCCTTCGATGTTTCCTCCTTATCCAACTATGATTTAATAATGTAAAATATTTTACAGTGAAATAAATTTTATTATTTATAAAAGGACTGTATTCTTCTCAAAAATGTATGACATCAGTTCACGAAATTTTCGACGCCACTGCTGTTTGCGAATATTTATATATCTACAATTATCGCAATCTTTCTAAATTAGAAATAAATAATAAAAATATGTATTTAATGATATATGTTGGAAGTAAAATCCAAAATTTGAAAAAATTTAACGGAGTAACAAAATTGGTTAGAAACTCCAACATGCTGAGAATAAAAATTGTTTGCTCATAGATATATTTTAAAAGAAGAGCATAAAGAACTATATTATAGAAGAAAGTTATTTCGAAGAATGTACCTCCAATCCGAACAGACGGGAAAAAAGATCAAACATATTTGCAGTGAGTGCACACTCAAGAATGCTCTCTCTGTAGTGAAATCAAAGTCACTCTCACAGATCATTCAGCTTGGAAAAAAGTCAAAAGAAATGCATATTCTATAGCTGAATTCTGCGCAATCTGAAACAGGTATATGACTTTAAAGTAGTATTGATTCCTAAATATATTGAAATTTCTATTCAGAGACAGCAAGCAGACTTGAATATTAATATTAGAAATATTTTTTATATAAAGTACGGCGAATGCCTGGTTTTGAATTGAGGGCTGTATAAATACATTATTATTTCGTGTATTTTCTACATTGAATGCTGTTTAAAGAAAGACTAAATCGCTAAAAGAAACGATTTTGGCATAAAAGAATCATATTCCGACCAGTTTTATTTTGGTAGCCAAATTTAGAAGAGTGAATTTTTTCACTGTTTTTTTCTCTATTTAATACTAATAACTATGAAATATTTTAAAATGCACAAAAAAAATAACAATAAGAAAAATTATTTGGGATTTTCGAAATCAAGATTTAATTTTTAGTCCTTAATAACTGAACCAATAGTTGTGTGTGAAAATATTTCATTACCCTGGGAAATTAAAATCTATGTGTGGCATATAGAGATAAATTTCTTTTTAAAAACTTTTAAATATTCCTCTAGTTCCTACCTTATTAATAATGCTTTAAAAATCGATTATTTTTCCAAGATTCACGTCTTACCTTTTGCTACTTCAGATTTCGTCGCTATATGTAATAAGAGAAAAATGACATAAAAAATCTCATTGAAGTTCATTAAATCCTCTTTTTTGCCCATTTTATCAAAGAACATTGCTTATAATTTTGATATTAAAATTAGATTTATTATGTTATGTGCAATATCATATGCTTCATTACATATATTTTACCTATAATTGAAATGCAAAAATCATATTAATTCGCTTTCTCTTATTTCACATATTTAGATTTCCTTGTTTATTCTCTTAGCGATATCTATCCAGAATTTTGAAAATCATGGCGATTATTGCAAGATAAATTACGACTGAAATATGGTGCATCATATTTTTTTTATTAATTATTGTTCTAAAGTTTAATTTAAAATATTACTGACAAACGTCGATTTAAGGAGCTTTCACATACATACAAAATCAAATATAAAAATGCTTTGACCTAACATTTGCCATGGATTACAAGTTTTCTAATTTTTATACATATATGCATTTATATTCACACACAAATATATATCACACGCACACACACACACA
>BMAW01130055.1:482585-523047 GCA_019974015.1 Nephila pilipes | reverse complement strand
ATTTCTTGATCTACTGACCGAGAGTTATAATGAAGCTAAGAGCTTTCTGTGTTTTATTTAGTTGTGCGAGAAGTCAGACGTTACAGAATTTTAGAGAGGACAAATTGTTGGAGCTCGCCTTGTAGGAACATCTGTAACCACAACTGCTGACGTTATGGGTGTTTCTCAAGGAACAATCTCAAAAGTCATTAAAGCGTGTAAGGAAAAACAATATCCGTTTGATTCGACTGTGAAAGAAAGCGAGAGCTGACTGAGATTAACCATCGGATAGTTAGAAGAGTCCTGTCATGAACAGTAAATTAACGACAGTCTCACAAATGAATGTGTTTATGTCTCGTGAACGTTGCACAAGCATATAATAGATTTTGCCTTGTTTCTATTGTAAAGTATGGGGGATGCCTGTTATGATTTCGGAAGCCATCTTGGGGTTTTCATCAGTTCCTATCATAAGCCTATAAGGCTGAGTAAAGACAATAGAGTACGTTGACGTTTTGATCAACCCTGTGAATCTCCATGAGTTAACCTTTATTTCCATCAGGAGACACCAACTTCCAGGATAATAACTGCCTAAGCAGAGAGCTAAATCTATTCAAACATGATTTGAACGGGTCTAGCTATATGAGGAAGATAATGAAACACGTCTGTTCTGATAGACTCAATACCTAGACATTAAAATTATTGAGTTCCTCTTGTCTACTTTACTACTTTTACTACTACTTTCTTGTCTGTTTGTTTTTGAGAACGAAGAAATTCGCTCTCCTTGGATTATAAAACAGGTTAGCAGAACTTGTTTGGGTGTATTTAATCTGTTAAAGAGAGACGCGTAATAACAAGAGATGCCATTACGCCACCATCGGAGATAACAGCTGTCTGTTTTCGAGAGGAGAAAATCATAGGGTTAATGGAAACTAAGTGGACAGCTCGGAGAGAAACTCGCCATCTAGGCCGTTCTGATTTTACTGAGAAGGTGTTGGGACAAGTGGACAAGAGAGAGATCTCTACCACGGTGACCAATCTCAGAACGCCCTGGACAGATCAATAGTCGCGAAGACCGTAACAGCATACTACACACACGCATAACACCAATTCTCTTATTGTCCACCATCTATAAACACAAAGCACCTTTATTATGGGTCTCTGTACCAGTTCAAACCATTGAAAGTCCCTGACTGAAGGACAGTTGTTATTGCGCGGCACACAATACATATACTGCCATTGAAACCTACTCCCCATCGCATCAGTTTAGAGTGGTGTCACCCTCAAACAGAATGGAATTAGATGGTCTTTTACGATAAATACAAATTTATTTTTGTCAGTGATTACAATCGTGTACATATGTGCAGGCCCCGTGGTGAACGTCTGAGCCTTGCTCACGCTGTACAGCTGCACATCGCTCCCACAACTCGTGGGATGATATGAGGTACCATCGCATAGGACACACATTCACCCCTTGTATTAATTTACGGCACCATGACAAACCAAAGGAACTTTCGTGACATTCTTCAGCCATATGTGTTGCCACTCATGGCAGGGATTCCAGGAGCTATTTTTTACAAGTACAATACTCGCATACACACAGCAAGGGCTTCATAGGACTGCCACGGTTATCTTTCCACCCTTCACTGGCCTGCTTAATATCCAGATTTGTCATCGATCAAACATATCTGGGATAACTTAGGACGGCAAGTTGTTCAACCTACAAATTTGATCTAATTAAAGGTGCGTTTACAGCAACTGTGGAACGAGATGTCGCAAGGTATCGTACGAGACTTGTATTCTTCAATGCCTTACCGTATTATATCATGCGTTCATTATAGAGACGGCCCAATAGAGTACTGAACTGCCTTTCATTCGTAATTGTCCATACAATAAATGATCACCAAGCTTTGATTTTGTAATCACTTACTTACATTAACGTTGAACTTACGTATATAAAATTTCATTTTATTCTGACAATTATTTCTTAGTGTGCAAATCTTTATATATATATATATATATATATATATATATATATATATATATATATACGTGTGAGTAATGATTTCCCATAAATTTCGTAATTAATCTTACACTTATCAGCCATTGTATTGCGTTGTAAATTCATCGTCATATCGGAACGCATTTCTATTTGCCAACTTTTAATGTTTACTTTATACAATCACATCGCTTTCAAATCCGCTAAGGTAAGTATTTCCAACACTCTGAGTTAATAAATGTATTTCCCTATTTGCCATTCAGACTCAGACGACGCCTATATTTGTTAACATGTGATCTATACAATCCTTACTTTAATTTCCTGGAGAAATGAACAGGGAAAGAATCTCTGTCATATTTTACATAATTATCATAGTCAGAGGACGTGTGTCGTCCACCAATATTTCTGTTGTACCTTTCACCCTCTCGTGTGAAGATATAAAAAAGTCCATTAATCTGTGTGATTACAAGTTTCTTATTGCACCATGACTCTGCCACGACTTTAGTATAAAACGTTATAAAATTCGACATGATATACGTATATAGTTTTAATTCAATAACTGTCGAAGTATTATTACATACACATATATATAGTTCATAAAAATTTGCTGATTCTAATAATGAGAATAAAAAGTAGAATATTGTAGTATTAGACTTATCAACAAATCCTTTCATAAAATAAATATTAACAATATTCTTAATAGGCATAAAAGATTAATATAATTTTAACAGCAATATTTAATAGTAGAAATACTGATTTTTAAATTTAATAAAGTATGAATCACTTGCACTTGATCAGTAATTATACTAATTGTAAAGATTTACCGAGCTGTAATGAATGTAATCGTAGAAAATATGAATAATATAGTATAATTGAAGAATAGCAACATGTGGTTAGTGGTAGTCTATGTATTATTTAGGATAAAAATTTTTAACTGAATATGAATAGAGGTACAGGTTTCAGACTTATAATTTCTAACAAACAATTATAAAATATTTGAATTTTAAGAATAAAAAGAGTTATATGCATAGAGATCTGAAAAATGCTCTAAAATTACACGATGAGCTCATTTATAGATATATTGATAAAGTCCGAGGAAAATATGCTATATTTCTCAAAACACTTTATTTCATTATGACTAATAAACATACTAATAATAATAGTAAATTTATTTATGTCACTAACAGTGATAGAAAAATCACTGATAGATTACAGCTTTATATGAGAAATAAAGTTGTACTATGATTGTTCTAAAATTTTCTCATATCTTTTTAACTCCTAAATTTCATAAAATGCCTATCAATTTTATAGTTGTGACTAATAATTGCAATACTGATTTTACGTGAGTGTGTGAAACATAATGATTTTATGTAGAATCTGAAAAAAAAATATGAACGGGGAACACATAACAAGTTTTTTTAAGCTTTTATAAAAACCATGTTCGATAATTTAATTTTGAAATAAAATTTGTGTAAAATCGTTCTAGCACGTGTTTTTGTAAATTAGCTATGGTACACTAAAAGCACATATCATTTGAATCAAGTATACATAATTAAAAACTAACTTCAAATTCAAAGAGAAGAAAGAAAATAATTTCGCCTTATATAAGTAACTGATGAAAACTCCATCCTTTTTTTTTTCTATTAGAAAGTTGGCAGTACATACTCGTATATTTCAGAGGCCAGTTGTTTCTGAAAAGTTAGACCGTATAATAAATACCGAGGCCAAATTTCTTCTATACCATGAAAATAAATGCGAGAGAGGAAAATAATAGCGTGATTTTTCTGAGATGATAGCTTTCGCAGTAAAAAAGAAACACTTCAGTATTTGTGTTTTAAGAACTTTTTGTTTTATTACATTGGGGCATTTCACCAAAGACTTTGCCCAGAAGATCCAAAGGTGTTCCATGGTAAAAAGAAAGAGGAAAAAAACTTTGACGTTTACCATAGGTCAGATGATTCATCACGTGTGTTTTAGAGTAGTTCTTTGAAGGGGTAAAAACATAAAAAATAAATAAATAAAAGAGGGAAAAAACGTAATTTCTTTGAAAAAGAGGAATGTTTTTTGGTTCAACTGACCTCACTTTTCTTCCAGATTATTTAAGTCTGTAAAACAACTTTTCTTACTGGAATACCAAAATGGCGGAGAAATCATCGTATTTTGAATATGTCACATAAAATATTCCTGCCATAAGTAATTCAATTTCAGGAAAATATAATAACTTAAATTTTCTGTCATCCGAAAGAAAAATGGTTCTTCATTTATGCAATTTTTTTTTTATTTAAAACTTCCATTTTTTATTTTGAATTAATGTTGCAACGTAGGATTATATTTAAAAATAGCTGCAAATTTCATATAATTTAAACATCTTGCTATAAATTGTATTTTGAAAGTAAAAGAAAGACATATTCAAATTAATTTCCAGTAATCTTGAGTATTCAACTCATTTAGACTGATGTAAAAAATTTGTTAAGAATATAAGAACAATTAAAATTTAATGTATTTTAAACAATATTGTTTATTTTGTTAAGTATTTAATGAACAAAATTACATTTTTTTAAGTCCATAAATAGATTTATAAAATATTATAGTTTTAAATTTTTAAAATCCTTTTAGACGGATTTTCTTGTTTTAAATTATAAGAGAAAAGGAATATCGAAACACTTATTGCTTTCTGTTGATTGTTTTCTTATACATTTAGGGGGAAATTTTTCAGAATATCAGAAAAGGGAATAAAATACTTTGAAAATAATTAGATTAATTGTTTTGCAAATTAAATTATATTTTATATAATGTACATCTTTTAACTCAGAAATAAATTATTTCATTAAATGATATGTGTTAGTATATCTATCTCCTTATCCTCCAAAACAAAACCATTTATATTCGGTAAAACTGATAATTTGTCATTTGTGATTATTTAAAAGATTCTTTTTAGTAGTTTTAGTTCAGTTGTGGCATTTAAAAAAATTTTGAAATTTAAAAATTATGAATGGAGAGAATATTAGAAATATTTTATGTATTATTTTTCTTTCAATAAGCTTATTGTTTTTCCGCTAATCAAAAAAAAAATACCAGTACCAAACTAGTAATCAAACACATGAAACTGGTGATTTTGAGCATGCCCTCAAAGTATTTTTCGAAAGTAGTATTTTTGCATTCTTTTCATATTCTACCAGAAACTTGGAATATACTAGTGTAGAGCTCCAAATATGTTTGATTCTTTTCTAGATAAAGTTAATCTTTCGTCTGCTATATAAACTTTTTATCAAAATATTCAATTTCATTCTTTTTCTCCCCAACCTGATCTAATTTATAACATATGTTTAATTCCATGTATTCTAAACAGTTTTACACATAAGAATAAGAATTAACATATTTTAGAAAATATCAGCTATTATTCACATCCAAGTAATGATTTACATTTGTTCACTTGTACGCAATATTAACTCAACATATTTTTAAAAATAGGTTTGAAAAGATTTTTTTTTAGATTATCCTAAATTTATTAAAATAACAATAAGTACACAATATCCTATCAAATTTTAGCATTTATTTTAGAAATTTTATGTTTCAGAAACAAAATTCGCAGTAAACAAATTTCTTTTAAAGTCTGTTAATTTCTGAAATAAATATTAATTACATGCAATACATTAAGCAATAAAAACATAAGTAATTAAAATTATTCTAAGAGAATCAACATTTGATAAAAAGAATATTATCGAATTTGTACTTTTTTAACTTCACAAAATTTAAGGAAGGTCTAGAAATTTCATTAGTTATATTTTCCTGATAGTTAAATTCTAATTAAATTTCTTTTTCTCCAAAAAAAAGAGCAAAAACTTTTAGCGAGACTAATATCACGATAATTCAAGTCTATTTTCTACCTAATATCTGAAGTTTGCTAACTTGTAAATCAGAATTTAATCAACATTCTTTCAAAGGACATTATAATGAATTTTCCAACTGTTTGTGTGTATGAAAAATAAATTTTTAATCTAGAAAACACTTATTTCTATGAATTTGTATAATTTACATATTTGGGAGCATTAAATGCTTAATGAAGAAAACATTTCGAAAATTACCTGAATATAATAAATGTAATACTTAAAAAAACTACAACTGAATTAAAAATTTATTTGAAATTTTTAAAGGTAATCAAATTATTATCCAATTTTAACATTTATGAGTTCGAATATGAATGGCCGCTAAGGGGCCGCGGTAGCCTATTGGTCAAGGTCGTGGACTAGCGGCTTGAAGTTTTCGTTCAGTCGCGAGTTCGATCCTTGGCCACTAAAGACCCGCCGTGTATCCGGGGCTGATGCACGTTAAATCTGCTCGGGGCCCAAAGTCCTCCCATTGGTGTGGTGTGGATGTAAGGAGAAGGGGTGCCAGCACAGGTGTCGTCCTCGTCAATTGACCATGGTTCAAAATTACGAGGTCCGTCGCCAATAGCCCTTGTGTTCCTTCAAGAGCGACGTCAATAAAAACTAAAACTAACAAACTTAAAATTATATTTATTATTTCTCATATTCATTTTCGTTAAATCAATATGTGATTACAAAGCTTTTCCATTCTGAAATTAAACATTTTTGAATTCAATACATTATTGATGTTTATATTTATTTATGATTTAGTTTTATTATCCATGCTGTTTTAAAACTTATTCTGAATGTCTTGGAATTCCATCATAAGAATGTCAGCCGTATATTTATTTAAAAGACGAGCCTACCCACCAGATTCTATTATTATTATTAACCCTAAGACGTAGACTGAACTCTCTTACAAAAAAATGACGGAATAGTGTCCGCAATGACAAATATAAGAAATTATTGGATCAGAACCAGGAAGGAACCGCATATAGTCAGTGAATCACACCCTCATTTCCGTATTGAATATGGACCCAGATACGAGTGTTCTGCTTCAGGTAAGTTCAAAATTATAATATGGATCGTCGTTATATAAGGGTATGACACGTATAGACCATTATCCACAGATATAATAGGATAGGGATTGACTTTTGAATAATTAAAGATTTGAATAAAGCAGTTTTATTTCATTCATTGTCAAATTCTACTTATTTGTAATTGAGTTGATTGTAGACTATTTAAATTCAGTACCACAGTAAAGGCGGGAAGGTAATATCGGAACGTAACAACAGTACAAATGTTATTTTAAACCTAAAGTACTAAAAAAGAACCTCTGTAACAATAAGTAAGTTTCCTACCTCATACACTTTGTCACGTAAAGACATTCAGGCACAGTCAAATTTAATGGAAAGCTCCTCCCATTATTGCACAAAACAGTCTACAGATGCAGTTAATCAATTCACATTGTACACCAAACTTGATCTATTTACATTCTACTGTAAATCTTGTGTGTTTAATATGAAATAAATATATGTTTCAGTATTTTCAATTTAGCCATTCGGTAATTTTATCAACACTAGGTTTTTTTTCCAACTCAGGTTAATTATTTTGTATTATAAAAAAGGGTGGAATAAATTCAATGTTTTGACATGTTTCGAAAAATATTGGCAGAATAAAAGTATTCTAGATGATTCGTCACTCTCTTGGTTGAAGAGTAAAGAGTAATGTAATACCAAACATAAGTAACTGTCAAGTATAAAGAACACAGTATGTGGTCCTAAGCGATGTAAATTGATTGCTTGAATGTTTATTATTAATGGCGCACTTACAAGCAACACGTGGACTGTTAGCGACGGACCACGTAATACTGAACTTCGATCAAGTGACGAAGACGTCACCTTGTGAAGCTCCCGCTTCATAATTATCGTTATGAGCCATCGAGACGCAATAAATAAATAATTTCTCTCTCATTGAAGAAAATGTTACTAAATTTATTCTAATATTCAAGCGGATCAATTATCAACTAATGTTGCACAGTTGAGCTCTTGACAAAATCGGGTTCTTATTTTTTTAAAAAAAAATAGAAGAGAATTGTACTTATACTCTATTATTTATCGGGATCTTAATAAAACACACAGTTAAATATAAATCAGGAGTATATTCTTGTTAACAGGATACGTTTTAGGTATCCATCCTTAACCAGATCACTTTCATCCTTCCATACTAATATTGTGTGCTCAACAATTTTGCTACTTCCTCGATCGTCTCTTATAACTAACTCTAATACCTCCGATATCTATATCTCTTAATATTTTCTATTTACTACTCTTCTTATATAGTTGTATTAATTTGCATAATTCACGATTCCTTTATAAGGCGAGGTTCTGAATTCAAATAACGTAATAAAGTATCCCAAAATTTAATTGTACAGTATAGTGCGTGAGAACGCCTTACAGTCTGAGTGGGCACACTACTAACGGAATTTCCACACAATACTAACGTGAGGTCATTGAGTTATCGACTGATTAAAGTGCATCGGCATCGTTACACGACTTTTCTTTAGCGGCATCAGGACACTAAATCATGTCTCAACGGAAACAACTCCAGCCATGAGCTCGTAATCATGACCAATCAGCTACCGTGACTATTGAGATGTAAACTGAAGCTCACCCTAATTAAAAAATAAACTCGAAATTTAATTCTAGAAAGAAGTAAGATTCACAGTACAATATAAAATTTAAACAATCAGGGTTATCAGTTTGCACTAACATGTAGTTTCAATGCTACCCAATAGAATACTGGCCTCTGTCGATATCAGGCATTTTGAATCACGTACAGATAATGAAGACCATACTTCATTTATCAAGTTATCATACTTTGTAATATAAGATATTCGCTGTGCACTTGAATTTAGCATGCAATATTTTCTTAGTCCTATATCACCGATGCTTGGTAAAATCAGAATTGGGTTACAGTCATTCATAAAAAATAATATTTTTTCACAGATACTCTTCAAATATTTTTAAGCACAAGAGATCTTCATGAAGGCTTAAAAATTTTCGAAAATTCCTCTTTAGGATTAAGAATTCAAACTAGAAAAATTATAATTTATTTATTTTCCGTATGTATGAAGATTATAAGAGAGTAATTCGGAGGATGATAGAGATATAATGATACGACTTCTTAATTATTTTCAAAAATTTATTATTTTCCATTATAAACAATAATTAAATAACAAGTATTTAGTTTGTTTTATATTCACCTATCCTAGTTATCATGTTATTTGATATCAAATTTCAGTAAGTGTTGGGTGAATATCAATAACTTTTCGACAGTATCTGCGAAGAGTGATTCGTTGATAATATTCCTGTGTTCATAAAACGAATCAAAATCAGCAATGTATGATATTTATTTTTCATCTAATGTAACTACAACTAATACATAATTATATTTCAATATATCAAAATTAAAATTTTAATAGAGCTTCTTTAGGGGTCATTTAGCATTAATATTCATTTACCCTCCCCTCCTTATTAAAATTGAATATTGTATATCCCACAATTCGTTAGAGGCAATATAAAGATATTTCATTCAATTAATGAAATTATTACATATTTGATGTGTAAAACAGAATTATTGATATATATATATATATATATATATATATATATATAAATTGAATACGGTTTTCTTCCTTTTGTCAATTACATTATAAAAATTATTATAGGGGAAAGTTATATCATTTTTCTATATTTAATGATTTTTCCTAAACTAGATGATTCGTTTGCAATGTTACATGAAACGAAATTTATATTCTAAAGTAATTAGCTTAGAATTATTCAGATTAATTTTTATGTTGATAATTTTTATTTCGATAGTTAAAACTTCCCATTAAAACAATTGGAAAAGACTACTGACAATGAGTTTATTTAAATTTTCCAATGGGCTGAGGTTTATGACATATTTAATATCTAATGTATTTATGAAAAACTGAAAATGTTAGGACAATTTTTTCTTTGGCAACAAACTTATCTGCTTAAAATGAATTATGACGCTAAATATTCACAGTTATGATATAGTCTTCGAGGTTATACATTTGAACCTTATAAGCTTTCGCAGTTATACAAAAACTCTTCAATGCCCATGCTCACTCTCGTAAAATTATTGTAATTCTGAACATCCATTATAATATTTTTCTATTAAGTATCTTTTAGCTCATGAATGCCCTTCATAATATGAATCACCCAATCATGTGATGAAAAACATAGTTTTGGATGCCTTTGGTTTGATCAAACATAAAATATTTTAAATAGTTAAAAATTACACTTTATCATTATTACAATTTCGATAAGCTCATTTAAATATTAATTAACAAAGTTCTAACATTATGACCAGTTTTCGGTTTACCTGGAGATGTAAGAGCTTTAGAAACCGTAGAAGAAAAATATTTACCATAACTTTATGATTCTATTATAGAGAGATAGACGAGGCTCCGTTACTTGAAAAATTTCAATGAAATTACTTTATACTAAACATAAAGTATTCCTCTAATTTCATTTTATTAATATATTCCTCAAAAGTGAAGAATTAAACAAAGGGTTGTGAATAGAAACAGCTTTATCGTGATTTTTTATGATTTAGAAAAATAGTTAATTCACATTTTTATTTTCAAAATAATTATTAATTCAATTACTTAAACTTCAGCATTTTTTTAAAATTTAAATTCAGAAATGTGTTATTTACAGACAATCACTCGCACTTCATACTTTATTGTTTAATTCAGTTTAGTAAAAATTCAAAGGAAAAGAATTGAAATAAAATAATACATTTTAAGAATGAAAATATAACTACTACTCAAATCCAATATACCCTCCCCCCCCATATTGAGCAAAATTAGTCACATATTACATTAAATAAATTTAAAAAAAAAGATTACAATAGGTCCATCAAGTTTTATATATTGATTAAGCATATGATACTAAGAAGAATTTTATATACTATTTGCTAACAATTTTTAGTAAACTAAAATTATGCATTGTGTATATATATTTGCATCACTAAGAGGGATAATAAACCTTTCACACTCTCTTTAATGAAATATGTCAAATTAGTTTTCTCAAGAAAACGATTAAAAATATATAAAAGCCGAGATATGTATAAATAACAAATAAATTTTGGCATTATTACTATTTAAAAATATTAAATATATATTAAACGTTGTTCACTTTCTTATAATATATTTTATGGTGATTTTTTTTATTTGTATTGTTTTCTAAGAATAATTTTATATTCATTTTATATTCTTACTTTGAGTATTATTTCCTTTGAATAAAATTCTTAAGTTTTGTAATAAAAATACTTGCTCGAAATAAATTACTTAATTGAAAACGTAAAATGAACGTCAAATGTCATATACCCTCAACATTTCATAACAAATGCTAATTTTATTTAATACTCTGTTCTTCGAATAAAATTATACTTATGTTGCTGCAAACATTTCTGTAAAAAAATTATTTATAAGATATCCTAATATATCTCTCTACACCGAGATCGAACATAAAAGATCAAGACATTATTGAATGAATAACATAAATAATTGTATTCATGAAATCATAAAAAATATACGTAATCAAATAAATTCTATGAATAATAATTAACAGTAAATGCATTCTGTGAAATAGAATAAATTCATATTTTTTTCCCAATAATTTCAAATAAACAACGCGAAAGATACCACGAACAATAATTCCTTCCATAAAATGTTACGTCCCTAAAAATTTAGAATGTCAATATAATAAGATTCAGATAATATACATTTATATAAGAAACCCACTGTTCTTCATAAGTTCTAACTTCTTTTCGAAACTTTATTTAACATTAGATTAAAATATCAAAAGGGAAGTCACTCGCGCAGGAAGTTGTGTCAAAGCAGCACTAAGCAAAGTGATATGAAAACAAACACGCGTGCTCTACTTTACAAGCCATTTTCAATCCTTTCTAAAACTTATTTGAAATTATTTACAAAATACAACATACAAAATACGATGCTTTGTGTTTAGTAACGTCATTTAAAATCAAATTCAATAATTCCACAACTGAAATATTCATCATTTTCCGATAAATGTCTTAGAATTAGAAAAACTACCCACAAACACCAAATTCATTCATAACTATACTCACCGCTTGATCACAAACAACTCATCAATGCCTTTTGGAACGTGGCCTTGGTAGATGTAGCTAGTGCAGATAAAAATCTCTGTAATTCTAGAGATATTAGGATCCAATCGAAAACTGCAACTAATGAGACGTGAAAGGCTGGATGGCTCAGTGACCGTATCAGGGTGTCGCCTGTTTCTTTCCCTTTCAGCTCACTAACGCCACGGCTTTAGTGGGGTTGCCATGAAAGTCATACCCCTCGCCAATATCGCCAAGTTAGCCAAAAGGAAAGGACTTGATTGAAGTTGGGGAATTATCTATTTCTCTGTTTGCAGAGTTTTAGCCGATTTAGGGATCGCAGAGAAAGAGACTGTTAGGATAATTATTTCGAGTTACGGAATCTGTATTAATAGCTTACGAATTCTAAAATTAGATAAATTAGTGCGGGATGAATAGGATGGTCAGTTGTGGATGGGGGTTTTGTTATTGAAGACATCTGGTCGTTAATTCATTATAGGATAGAGGAACAGCTGTCATTAGTGCGAAATGCGGAAAGAGTTAATTAAAATGGAAACAGAAGGCTCAAAGGTAAAAGTGCTGAAAGTAGTTATTGAAAATGTATTTTTTTTGAGAGAATATTCCTAAGTTATACGAAGGTAACAAAAAATAATTTTAACAAAATACTTAATATTGGTTTTTACATAACTATTTATATTTCTTGTGGTAAAATAAACTTTCTACTTCGAGGAAAACTTTCTGTGAAATGACTTTAACAAAAGTCTTAAGGAATACTAATAGTTAGTTGCTGAAAAAAATATTTAAGCATTTTATAACATTGCTAAAGTGAAACAACTTTATTTTCTTTATCCGAAAAATCGGCAAAACTTTTCCTGTTTTCATCCATTATTTCTAGAGAGTTTGGGGAGTTAGATTGTTTAACCGACATATATTGTAACATCTGAAATAGAATTAAGTATAAGTTTCCAGCTGACATAAATTTTATCTCGTTTTAAAAATGAAAATGTGTTTAATGTTTAAATTACAACCCTTCGTTTGTTCATTATTCAATTATATCCCTTCGCTACCATGTTTAACTCAATTTCATGAATTTTCTTAATGTTCTAGTGAATTGAAAACAAATGGTATGTTTTCTTTTGAAGCATTTTTCCAAAATCTGATCATTGTAACAAAATAAACATTTGTTTTAAAAAAATGAATTGTATAATTTGCTTAAGGATTTCTATTGTGATTGTTTATTAACTCACGTTGAGAAGCAACACGAGGGCTATTGGAGACGAACCTCGAAATTTTGACTCACGGTCAAGTGACGAGGACGACACCTAAGCTCGCACTTTTCTCTCTAAATATCCACACTAAGGGAAATACTTAAGAACTCACCAATTTAGCACTCATTAATCCGCTACATGGTGGAATTTTAGTGACATTGGGGTTTAAACCCATGACTCGACGAAAACTTCATAGGTCACAAGTCCTCGACCATGACTCTAGTGAATTGCGACCTCTTAAGAATTCTAAACTGCGTTCAATGACGTATCGATCCTCAGTACTTAAGCAACACAACAAAATCAGTTTTTGCAAAGATTTTTAATATTAAAAGTTATAAATTAATACCTGTATTAGCAATGCACTACATAAATTAAAAGCTATAATATACTTAACCTTATAATAACTAATAAAAAGTACCATATTTAATATGTAATTTATATTAATTTAATACATTTAATATATTTTATATATATACCTTTTTTTATTTTTAATCACAATTATAAACATTATCGAATATAAGTAATTATCATACGGGAAAGAGCATCAATCTTTATTTAATTCACCAAACTTGACATTTTGTTGCCCAAATTATTTAGTGAATTACACATAAATAAGTCAAAGTATTTGGAATCAACCACGATTTGGCTTCTACAAGAAATGCCAATTGTGGTGCGCTAAAAATCATTCCAATATTAAGATTATATTGCCTTAGTGTTTAGCTATTTTCTCCAAGTATCATCCCAAGTTAAGCATAATTATTTTACGATATTTATTTATAAAGAACAAGAAGAAAGTTAATAATTCAAAATTTTATACATGCCGTATGTTTTCTTTTAAAGCATTTTTTTAATTAAATAAAATATGAATACTTTTCTTATTTCGTAAAACTGTATAATATTACTTGTTCCACTTTTTCTAAATCCCTGAAAAGCTATTATTCAACATTTTTGTATTTTATTTATACAACTTTTCACATTAATCTGAATCAAATAAGAAAAATACAACTGATATGCATATGGTTTGTGAATTCTATTTCTCTCATAGAACTCTCAAAATAGGGATAAAAGTGTGCAAGGGCTCTTTATTAGTAATATTAAAAGGACAATTCCTTTCACATTACTGAATTTAAACTTGTATTAAAATTAATATGATTTCACTTTGAAATATATTGTCGCCCGATGTTACCTAGTAGATCATGTTATTTGAAAAAAATATTAGAAGATTTTAGATGGATCAAACTCTAAGTCGCAAGGATTATATTTTTATTGTTAACCTCTGAGGTTTTAATAAATTTGTAGTTAATAAAGCAGATTTTGATTTTCTGTTGAATGGAAAGTAGCTATTCAATTTGATTTTGCTAATAAATAATAATGTTGGAAAAATTCATGTTGATATAAAGATGGTTTCTGTAGACAAAAAGTAAATGTACTAAATTGTTTTGACTTTTTTATAAAACCTTCGTTTATAAGACATTCGAGAGAAAGAAAGTGTTTTAAACATTTTAACAGAATTCAAGTTACACTACCTTAAACACATAAAACTACTTTCTAACTGTGTTCGACGAGTTTGGTGGTACATATATTTTTTTCTCCAGTTTTCAGTAAAACTTCGAACTTTAAAGAAGGTATTTCTCTCATTTGCTTGGATAAATGAATCAAATCTTGTAAATATTTACATTGTCGGAAATTGTATTTTAGAAATATTTTATCTTTATTCTCGCAGAACAGAATTAAGAACTTCATAGTAACTTTATTTACCCTCTTTTTAATTCAACTCGCGAGAATATGCACCGGAGTATGATATGCACAACCCATTTTCAATAAACTTTTCGTTACTTTCTTCTTATAGGACCAGGCTAGAATTTCGTGTAGCTATTTCAAGGTCATATTACTTCAGCAGGAAAAACTAATTCTGCTCTAAAAGTAGGTTCTGAGAAACAGGTGTCAGATGAATGTCTTACCCGTGCTAGCCCTCGCGTTAGTCAGATATTTCTCTTTTTTCCTGTTAGTTTAGTGAATATTGACGAACTATTTGAATTACGACGAAAAAACTGTTTCTAATAATGAGGAACCTGTATCTTACGATAGTGTTGCCTCTGGGGATAAAGAACAATGTAGCAGTCACGATTATTCTACCGAAATTGAGACAGAAACAGAAGATCAATGTTCACAGTAAATAATAGATTTTTAAAGTGGTAAAGATAAAATTATAAAATTGCAGCAGAAAAAATACCAGCAAAATATTAAGAAGCCTTCAAGGAATATAATTAGCAAGTTTCCAGGTAACACAGCTTATTCAAGAGATGTCTCTTACAGGCATGGAATGTTCTCTTAAATAGCAACATGCTAAATATGATGGTGCAGTACACAAACGTTTGTATCGAATCGATTCAAGAACGTCGTATGCGAAAGCGAGACGCAAATAAAACAGATAAAATTTAAATAAAAGAACTTCTTGGACTTTTATACTTGTGTGGAACAAAAAAGTTATCGCACACTAATTTGAAGAATTTGTATGCCATATGGATGGAACTGAGATTAACATATTTCCTAAGACAATGAGTCGCACTCGATTCCTTTTTTGATGAGATATCTATCATTTGACAATATCGATGATCGTCAAAGTAGAAGAGAGATACATAAATTGGATCCTCTCAGAGATGTTTTTGAAACCTTTGTTACAAATTGTAAAAATGCATAATGTGTTGGAGAATTCATCACAATTGCTGAAAAACTTTATTCTTTTCGGGGGCGATGCGGATTCAAGCAGTATATGCCCCTTAAGCCTATTAAGTATGGTATCAAGATATTTGCACTTGAAGATTCTAGAATATTTATACCTGGAATATGGATATTTGTGCTAGTCAGCAATCCGATGGACATTTCAAAATAGACTGTAGTTCGAAAGACATTGAGATGCTATTGACTCTCTTTTCATTTCTGGACGCAATTTGACAAATGATAATTAGTAAACGGGATATGAGCTAGCGTAAAATTTTTTGAAAATTAAAGTTATAATGGTAGAAACACTTAAACAAAATAAAAGAGCAATACCATGTGATTTTCTTTTTTTTTGTAAAAAAGGAGTTGTACTCTGCAGTCTTTTGATTTAAAAAAAAAAAAAAAACTGTTTCGAATTCTGCAATAAAAGAACAAGAATGTATTTATGTTTTCCACAGTACATGCCGATGATAAAATGGACGAAACCACTATGAAATAAAAAAAAAAACAAAAACAAAAACAGGTATGATCACGTTTTATAATCTTACGAAATGAGCTGTTTGCGTTGTCAAAGAAATGGCTGAAGCATACATTACAGCAAGGATATCAAATCGAACGCCAATGGTTATTTTATTTTCTACGATGAATGTAGCTGCTATTAATGATAGAATTTTGTTGATGTCCACGAAAATTCTGCCACATCGTTCAGAAACAGTCGTTTCTAATCCAAAACACGAGGACTCATTCTTCTAGAATAACACAGAAACTATAAACCTCACAGAAAAATAACTTATTCAAACACTTCTAAGGAACTGAATATCACTGATACTGAACTGAACTAATTGAAAAATAGTTTCAATGCAAATTATTCATTTTGTATAAACCATTTTCTTCCTTGATAAAAACAGAAAATCAAGATTTATATGCCAAAAATGTGAAAAAAATCTCTGGGCTAAGCATCAGTATGGAGTTTGTCAAAATTGTCTTTAAACATGCAAGTATACCAGGTGCAAGTTCTCGTGTTCGAAAAAGGGTGCGTGTTCTAGCGTGTTAATATGTAAAATATCTTCTCAAAGAATATACATTTTGACTTCTTCACTCTTAAAAATATTGCTTTTGATAAATACTGAATGTAATATTAATCCTACTTTTGAGGAACCTTCTATCTAAATGCATTTAGAATTACTGTTTTTACTCAAAAAAGAGAGCAATATTGTTAAAAATAATACATAACATTATCTATAATTTACACATGATTAAATGTTCGTCATTAATGCATTTATGCATCTTCCCTACATATAAAGACAGAAAATTTAATAAATAATAAATTACATAAAATACAGAAAAATTTTCTTACATATAAAGAAAAAATTCTTTTAAATTTTTGTTTCAATACCCCCTTTTTTGTATGCTTTTAATATTTGCTATCTTTGTAATATATTTGCGTCGTTTTTATAGATACATATGTATATATATATATATATTGAAAAAAGTTTTTTCGCCTACTTTTAGTGATCGTATTTCTATACAGTATTTATTAAATTTATTTGTTTTAAATAAGTTTCTTTTTTATATGAAATTTGCCACCAGATAGTAACACATATTTTTAGTATAATTTCTTTCCTATTTCAAAAGTCTTAGAACTAATGAATTTAGATTTATATGATTCAAAAATTATTAAATTTTTGATTGATTACTTAGTATATAGGTTTTTAAGTTTTTAATTTTGGCTTAGTAATTACATTTCAGAATAAATATTTATTTATATACTGTCAATCAATCAGCCTTCATTTTGGAGGTTTTTAGTTTTAAAGTGTTGCGTGCCGTTTTGATTTGTGAGTTAAAAATAAATTTAATACAAAGTTAAAAGTTTAACTGCTTTAGATTTAAAATATGCTTTTTAAAGTGTGTGTTGATGAACATAAATTATTCTTAAGTTTAATTTCAATATCTGTGGTTGGATTGCATTGGTTTCCTTTTTGTACTATTGAACTTCTTTTCGATTATGGTTTTTTATTTGAATATTCTTGGTCTATACAATTAATGATAACGTAATTATTGGAGATGGGACTCTTAGATACATGAAATTAGCTTAAATATACTTTACTTAATCTAAAGCGTAAGATAGTATTAAATTATAATACCTTCATTTTTGTTTATATATTATTATTTTCCCTTGACACTTACGACGCTGTTTAAATGTGTTTTGTATTTAAATTGATTGTAATTTTTAATTACCGGTTTATATTTATATTGAACTGTTATTCTTCCATGTAATAGTATTTAAATATAATTTTGGCTTCCCTTCCACATAATATTTTCTATTTTTTTATACAAATCAATAAAATATTTTTAATTTCAATTTTGGTTCATTTAATATTTTACTGATTTTTCAATCAACTCTATAGTATTTTAATTTTCAAATAAGAAATTCAAAAGCTAAACATGTTGAATTGTTTATTAACATCGCACTGTGAAACAACATGGGGACTATTTTTGACGGATCTCGTAATTTTGAGCCTCTGTCGATTAACTAGGAAGCGTGTGTGCATATGGCAGATGTTTAGGAACATAGTGCTTGAAACCACAAATCGACAAAAACTACACCGACTGTGATCCTGCGACCATAATCACAGGCTACCGCCCCCACATTAAATATATTATATCGGAAAAATAATTTTTCTTCCACTTTCATAACAATAAACACAATAAACAGAATTACCTACATGGATAATTCTTTTTCATACACTTATGTATGTTAGAAATATTACGATGCATACATTTTTATGTACGATGTATCTGCTTGTTAAAAAAAGAGATGAATTATTCCTACATTATTTTTAAGGAAACAATCTATTATAATGTTGAGCACAATTGTAACGATGATTTATATTATTGTTAGCCTTATTTATACTCAAATTTAAATATCCTTGGTTAATATCAGATATGAATTGCATAGACAGGTATCACTCCTCATTAAATATTTTCTGTTGAGTGAGTGGATTATAAAAAAAAACTAATGGTATACAGTCTTACTTTTAATAATAACAAAAAGTATTAATAAGAATTCGAATGGCTTAAGAATATTTCTCCAGTTTCATAAAAAAATAGGCTTTTTCGTATTTCAAAGACTTTATAATAGTAAATATAAATATTTAATATAGTAAATATAAATATTTACTATTAAATATCATTATTTGTCCCTAATTCATAGGAACTTTCATAGGAACTTCCTTTTTATTTATAACATACTGAGTAAGAAACATACTAAATTATAATTTTCAATGTTTCGAAGGAAGAAGTTACCTATTTTAATAAATTTATTTTCAATCATTTTCCATGATTTACTTGAACTGAATTTTCTTATACTTAAATCAGGAAAGTTTTGAGTCTTAGATGGAAAAAGTTTCTGGCACTGAGTTCTCATAGGACACATATTAGGCCAAACACTATGTATGAAATTTCAATTAAATCTAATGAAATAGAATAAGATTGTAAGAACAAATAATGTATGAATAAAAAAGAGAAGTTCTTAATACAATTATATGCATGTAGTAAAACTAAAATGACTTTTAAAAAGTGAAAAATATTCGTTTAGGGGCTTTCGCCTACCAAGCCAATTAAATGTAATGTGTAGGATTTAAAATATGTAAAACGAACAGAGTTAAAAGCAGAGTATTCTGTTAGAATGTATCACACACTCATAGGATAAACACAAAGGTTACACATTGGTGATCCTCACCCATAAAAAGTGCATATGCGTAAGTTTCGGATGTCATACTTGTAAAAGTGTTAAAATGGCATCCTGTCTTTTACATGAAAAGGAACGTATATGATAAATGATTGGTTTTCCATGATTAATTATTTTGTTATTTATTTTCATATTCTATTGATCCTTCAAGTGGTCATAAAAAGCCGATAATATAATGGTCGTATAAATAGTATTTAAATAAATCGCAATAAAAATTAGCTGGGGAAATTACACCGTTTGCTGATTTAGCAGAAATATCTACTACCTCATTACCTTTGATACCCACTTGAGAAGGAATTCAACAAAAAATCATCTGAATATCATCGGATTTTATTTATCAATTTATTTTTACGTGTGAATGATCAATGGGTGAGAAGAATGATTCAATTGACTTAGAGATTCGAATACACTCATAAAATCATTTCTCATCGAGCCGAATTGAAAAGTTTTTGAGGGAAAATTAGCATATATTCCATAAAAAAGAAATTCATAATTTTCAAATGTCACATAGTATATACTGACTTCAAATGAAAGCTGAAATAAAGCCCTTCACAGTTGAGATATTCAAAGTGAAATTGAAGTAAATGTTCTTATTTTTTCACCTTTTTTTTATTTTGTTCCTCAAAGTTTTACATTACACAAAGAATATTTCAAACTAAAGTTATTTTCAAACGATAGTTTCACAAATTCTTCTTAACTGCATTATTTATCATATTGTGGTTGATATCTAGTGCTTTCATTTTTGCAAACACAAAATGTTTCGAGACCCTGAATTAGGTAAGCCATTTGTATGCGCTTTTAGTTTTTGGATGTGTTCCAATATTTTGTGCCGTGAAATAAATTTGAAGACGTGATGTTTATCGTAATCGTAACACGCCTTCACTTATTGCCAGCAAGATGTTCTTTATAAACAAGCCGCCCCAATTTTGAAAAGATATTTTAAGCCGAAAGGTAGAGTTTCCGAATATTAAGCATCGAAGTTTTTTTTGTTTCTTTTTTGCTGAATAATATATGTAGGTATGAGTATGATAGTTAGTTTAAAGTATTTTCTAGACCACACTATAGATATAATTTCAATGAGATTATTTTCAAACATGAAACCGTAGTACATTCAAATGATTTGCATAAATAAATAAGTACGTGGTTTATGTACGAGTACATATTTATTGGAATAAATGGAATTCTAAATAAATAGCAATTAAAAATTATCAAGGAAATTGTATTTGAAACGAACTTTTAATTTATGGCATCTCATTTAGTTTAAAGTATTTTTTAAACAAAAGTAATAAAAACAGATTAGCAAGTATTCTCAATAACATAAAAAAGTTATCATAAACCAATCGATAGTTTTATGCAGAGTTTTGCAAAGAAGAGATTTCGCCACCAATGGTACACTTTTTTTTTTACAATTATTATTAAATTACTCAATTAAATATAAGAATTGAAGTAAACGATGAAATATCAAGAAATTGACGTTAGTAAACTTTTCTGACATTAAAATTAAAGGAAACGATAAAATATGTAATTGAATATATTTTCTAAATGAAATTTTAATTAAAGGAAACGATAAATTATTCAATTGATTGTATTTTTGCTAAATGTAATTAAAATTGAAGCAACCGATAAAAAATTAAAAAGTGATCTGATATGCCAAAAGTGACGTATTTAAAACAATAGCCCCTTGGGTGGCTAAATACATGAATAATTAGCATCTTTTAAAAATATTTTTGATCTTATTCAAGTGTTATATAAACAGATGATTTCATAGAATTTACCTAATCTACTAAAAAAGGAGGTAATTTGCTGAGTTAAAATAGCTCAATACTCTTTAATGGCTAATTCACTTTAAAAAAAATTCAAACATTAAATAAAACTATAAATATAGCAGATTCATCTTCAACGCATAATTAAGGATTTCTAAATTATTCAAAATACGCACAAACATTTTGCAAATGGAAGTGAGGAAATAAGCCTTTCCTTTAACATTTTACTATAGCATTTCCTTTCGTAATTTTGTTAGCATATTCTTTTCTTATTACCTCATAAAATTTAATAGAATCATTAGTGATACACATTTCTTTAAAATTCTTAGTCCAATCCGTGAGAAAGTACATAAAAGCAGCTGTTTAAATTTTCACAAAGTTTTAAATGATAACTTATTACTTCTATTGTAGTAAAATCATTGAGATTTAACTATTAAGTATCTGTATTTTCAAACAGGAAATCATGTAATTTGTTATCTACTAATCATAGTATAGGAGTAAATTCAGATTTTGAAAGTTAATACATTTCAGACATTTTAACAGATTTCAAATAAATTTTTATACTTTGGTAAAAGTTTCTTTTCAAGGTAGTTAGATATTTTAACCAAATTTTGAAGGGACTTATAATCCCGCTTTTAAGAACAAAATTTAATTTCAAGTAGAAAGAAAAATCACGCATTATTTTATATATTTTTAATTGTATAAATAGATATATTTATAAAAGTTAACATTTCCAAGAGTGTAAGGAAAATTACAAAAAAAAAAGGCAAAATAAATGTTCAAAAATGATTTAAAAATATTTTTTAAATTAATCCCATCAAATTTAACAAAATAAATATGACACGGTTTTTTTTTTAAAAAAAACTCTTTTCGTTTTCTTGTAACTTACGATTGGTACAAATTTTTTGGGGGCCTAACACTGTTCAAATTCTTTAACAGATCCATCTCGTAAGGTATTACCAAGAAATGAAATTCTTGACTTTTATTTTAATTTATAATTAGAATATATAAACAGGAAACACACACATTTAAAAAAATGATCTTTCTTAAAAAAAATGATCTCAAAACTTTTTGAACTAGTTAAAAAAAAAATCATTTCACTTTTAAAATTATCTGAGAATACTGTTTTTAAAACAAAATAACTATGTGAACAAAATTTGATTCAATTTTAATTTTTTAAAAAGAACTAAAACTGATTAAATAGCACAGATAAAAAAAGGATTTTTATTTAACTACTAAGAAATTAACCATATATTTATAGATAATGTGAAGTAAATTATAATCTAAACGTATAATCGCGGCCCAAAATTTGCACTTAACCAAATACAAGATGTCGCTATTAAATAACCTGACTGACACTCTAAAATATTTTTTTTGAATTCATACATATTTACTTATTATCCCCTTCTATATACACTCCTCCTTTATCCCTACAACGTTCCATGCAAATCTTCCATTGTTCGAAACATTGCTAGAACTCTTGTGTCAGCTCCTTCAGGACGCGAGCCACTTTCCCTTTCACAGTTGCAACGGACTCAAATCTTGTTCCTTTAATGTGGATTTCGACTTAAAACACAGGTGGAAGTCACCTGGTCTGAGATCCAGCAAATAAGGAGGATGCTTTAACACTCAGGTGCTGTACTTGGCTAGAAACCTTTTGACCGCCAATGCGAAATGATTTGTTCTTCCAAATCTTTTTTTCTTATTCTTTCATGGAGTTTGACCAGAACGTGAAGGTAATGATATTAATTAATACTTTGACCTTCAGAAACCTAGTGAAGCCACAAAATACTATAAATATCGAAACATGCAATCATCATTGCTTTGAATTTTGACTTGCTCATTCGAGACTTTTTGGCTCTTGGTAAAGATGGGCTTCCAGTGTATGGATTGGAACTTCGTTTCAGAATCATAAGTAAAAAGCAATGATTCGTAAAACGTAATTATCCTTTTCAATAAGTTTAGATCGTTTTGAATGGTATTCGAAGTGTCAGTACAAATATTTTTGAGAGTTTCTTATTGTTCAAACGTGAGAATTTTAATCACCATTTTTGCACACACTTTTTGAATGTTAAAAGTTTTATGTAAAATTTGCAGTATGGATGCATTGTCAATTCCTACAATCTCAGCAATTACACAAATGCTTAACTGACTGTCAAATCGAACCATGTTACTAATTTCTTCGATATTGTCATCCATTTTTGACTTAGAAGCGAGACCCTGTCATGAAACATCATCAACATCTCCTCGACCATCTTGAAAGTACTTCAATAATTCAAAAACAAGTGTAAAGCATAAAAATTCGTTGCCATACACTTCTTTCAATAAGTTATAATTTTTAGTAGCGGTTTTTTCAAGTTTCATGTGAAATTTCACAACAATTCCTTGCTCTATTTTTATACTTATCATTTTTCCAGCGAAAAAAAAAAACTTTATTATTAACGAATGCTACATTTATACAGATTTGTTTACAAAAGCGAGAGTCACTGTACCAAAAGAAAAGGCTTCACGTTTAACAGATGTTGGTCACTGACGTTTGGTACATGCGCACTTCTTCTGTAGCAACGTCAAACTTGTTATTTAATATCCCCATCTAGTATCCTTACAGAGTGAATATACTATCCTGGACTACATTGATTTCTATTTCATTGACATAAGTCACGGTTCATTTAACAGAATAGGGTCTCAATACAATTAACTTTATATATGAAGATCATAAAATGTGTTGAAGTATACAAGCATGAAAATCCCTTTATAATATTTAATCTTATTCTGTTTAATATATTTTAAAATAATAATTATTAAAATAAATATTTGAATTAAAACTCACATGCAAGTATTTGGCAAAGTTTCAAAATAGATCAATATATGCTTTGAATATTTTATCCAAAAATATTTATATGTTTATATTTTAAGCAAAATTTTATAACTTTGAAAACATTAATAATTGTTGTAGCTAAAATAGCTGTTGCAAAATTTATTACGACACAAATCCAATGTGTTGAACGCGTTGATAAATGTTATGATATTTTTTCTTGGTTGCATATAAAACATAAAAAAACAATTACATTTTTGTGAATGTTTTCCAATGAAAATTGAAGTGAATTTTTTTTTTGTTTCACATATTAAATTATACACTCTAATATATCCATCACATACAGAACAATAAATTATGTATCAAAAAAAGTGATTCAATTTCCAGCAGCTATTTTCATTAAATATTTTCTCTCAATATTAGATTTCTTCTTTTTATATTTCATCTAGAGATCATTCTCCTCATATATTCTAGTATGTTTCTTTTATTAAATTTATCTATATTGCTTCCATACCCCCTTCTAGTGTATTTTGATTTCATTTCTTAAAAGCATGGAATAAACTGGTGATACTCGAAAAATGGAACTCTTACTCCTCATACTGAGAACGAATTAAATCGAATAAACTCACAGATCACTTGATACAGTTAGCTACTGATCTGTATGAAGAACACGTATGACATCAATTTCGTCTGTTTCAGCTGATTCAACAGGAATAGTGTTCATTACAAGCCGTTCGGGTGGAAACTTTTGGTAATATCCGATTCAGCTAAAACTTGGCAAATAATTGAGATTTTATTTCTATACCAGATTCAAGTAGTTCTGAAACCTTTTTGTGATAAATTAAGAATCATCATCAGTAACGATTTATTAAAATGATTGAAAAAACTTAAATTTCTTGAGGCACTCGTAATTACACTTTTTCAGTGTGTTTTCACCCTTTACCTCCTCTCTTTAAAGCATTCACTTTATTCAAAAGCACTTCATTTCTGTTTAGAAGTATTATCTAGTGAAATAGAAAATGGGCTGATTATCGGTTTTTTATTACTCTAAATCTTGTATCAAAATGTTCTGCATAAGTCTGAAATAACTCCAAAAGAATTCAGTTTAAGTATGATATAACAGTATTAATGTAATAATGAAGAAATAAATCCTCAAAAAACATTTAAGAAATTAATAATATACATTTAATATAGTTTTCTAAAAAAATTTCTTATTTTATTAAGATACCTATACTTTAACCTACATTTATATAAATGAAACCAATAAAACAGCGTAATTTTAAAACGAAGCTTTTCTATTAGTGTTTCTTATAGTTTTATCATCTACAAAAAAAAATTCCATTACATCACTAAGTGTTTTATTTTTGTTCCTACTTTAAGCAATTTTGTGTTGATTAATAATATTACACACAACAGATAATTAATCACCTCGCACTAATATTTGTCAAAATCCCATGCATAATTATTCTATACAAGTCGAACAAATGAGACTGTTGTTGGTTTGACGAAGTACTTAATGATAGCGGTGTGTGCGTACAGTGCCCCATTTTATGATAAATTTCTTTGACGAAGTGCCCCTTAAATTGAAATGAGGACTGCTCTTCCATGGTATGTCCACTCAGTATTGATATTACAAATTACCATAAATTGAGAGGATTCTTGAGAAGCAAGACATGATATTCTCAAGGTAAGAAGTTAGATCTCTACGGAATATGCTAAAGAACTTGTCATCCAAATCGTTGCAACAAATCTTAGTATGCTGTAACCACATGAAGAGGTGTGTTGTCATGTAACATAATAATGACTTGTGACAACATACAGCGTCGAAGATTGAACTGTGTGGCATTGCAGTGGCTGATTGCATTAGTTTTCATGAAGAAGAGAGTGTGTAATTCCTTTACCATTATTTCACGAGTCTGAATTACCAGTACCATTTGAATAGATTACCAATTACAGTAAATATTTCTTGGGTGTTGACCACAGGCGATTAATCTGGTAGAAGCTAATCTTCCGCACTCCATCGTACTATCAGAACATTGAAGTCCTTAAGAGACATTCGTCCCTGGCCACATTTTGCAGAAGATGATAAATCTCATCTGGAACTTCTTTTACTGCAGTTAAAAATTGCACGACTACTCCCTGATAACTTTTGAAGGAATCCATGATCGGACCGGTAGCGATTATTTTGCTTCCACTCAATAATCTCTACAAAGATAACTCATGCATTGCATTGATATTGATGGCTTTTTTACCACTCAGAGCTCCCTTTTGGTACATACAAAAGGATCTTTTTTTTTTTCAAAAGACTGTGCATACGTGATAGTCCCATTTTAATTTTGATGATCTTTATATCTGAATATTGTTTCATAGATACATGCTAATTAATTTCGAATTTTAAAAATATCCAATCTACTTTGGTAAAGTTTGTATGTTTTTTTTTAACGTGTAACTATAGAATTTTCAAACTGAAGTTAGCCATTTGACATTTTTTAGAAACACTCAATGGTAACATACGAGTATTTAACTCTAATATTTAAAACTTTTCAATAACATATATATGAACAAAATACAAGTATGGATCAATATAATAATTTTAAGTGGTTATTTTCAGTAAATATTTTGCAATTGTTAAGAAGATACATTAGAGAGTCAGTATAGTGGTGCTAAATACTGGAAAAGTGAAGTGTCTTTAATAACAGAATAGGTACTAAAAGCTAAAAGTAACGAAATTTATTTTCTTAATATGCACTCTTCATGGAAATATTCCAATCATCGTATGGTCGAAGAAAATGCAATAAAAACTGAATTGACAAATCACGGAAAGAAAAAAGAAAATTTTAACATTGCAGAAATATTACATTTCATAAATACAATATTACATCTATTTCTAAGGCATTGAATATATTTTGCAATAAGTAAAAAGTTTTACATGCAGAATTTTTTAAATAACTATATTTAATGAAAATCCGTAATAAAAAGCTCTTGATATCGTAATAAATGAGTTGCAAAATTAAAACCTTTTATAAATCGTAGTCTAGACGAATCGATAGAGTTATTTAAAATGTATGAAAAATAAACAACAAAACCTTTCAGCCAACCACCGTAGATCTAAGCCCTCTATTGAATTTTGATGTGAATGAAGTTTACTATAATTTTGTATGACGAATATATTAAAATACATTTGAATTTTCTCTTGACATAAATAAACAATGTCTGAAAGCCGATTTATAATGTTCCCAACAAAATATTTTAATGAGTACCTCGAGAACAAAATTTATATTTACGTACATTCTTCAAACAGTAATAAAATATTTTTAAAGTAAGCTTTACGGTTTTAGTTAATTGTAACACAAAATTTATGTCTATCAGATATAATCCGAGGAAAGGTCAAAGTGCACGTAACGAGGTTCATTGTTCTCCTGTAATTGATAAGTTTCGATGGCTTTTTCCGTCTAGTTAGTCATGACAGTAAGTTAGTATCTTCTTTTCATGTCAAGAAAATTTAGGACTTAGAGACAATTATTTCATACTTATAGATTAAGTAACATATTATTTCACTAAGGACAAAGTCCTGTAGAGTTATATGTCAAATTTCTAAATCGTATCTAGTAAAAAAATACATTTAATGCAATTAAATGATCTAAATAAGAATGAGATAAACAATTGGAGTGCGTCCCTTTATGAAAGCATGGTAACATTAAATGGAGGAAGTGAACATATGGAAAAAAATACGATTAAAAACTTTGTCTTAATTTACAAAAAGGAAAGTAAAGCGATATATACTCTGACATAATAAAAATAAAATACACATTTATGCTGATATAAATTCACTTCTAATTAGGATTGTATCAGTACCGAACAAAATATGGAACTTATTAATTAACTAATAAATATTAAATTAAAAACAAATTTGATAATTTTTAATGACTCTCTTGGACCTGCTTTGCAGATCAAAGTTTTTTAAGAAAAGTTTAATATTAGAAATAGATACTCTGATTCACTTTTCTACATTTAGCTGAGATTTTTATTTTATCTTCCATACAGCCATCGTAGTAAATACTATTTCACAAAAGTAGATTTTTGAAAGTATTAATAATATACGAAATGCTCTTGTTTTCGGTGCATAAAACTTCTCATACACCACTGCCTAAAATTCAAAGAGTAATTTATTTTTAAAGTGTCTTATAATTTCACCAGTTACTATGAAATGTATTACAGTTTTGCAAGTATTAAATTAGACTGAAATGATCTTTATTGACAGAGGTTTTTCCATTACTACAGTTGCCAAGAAAGGGCAGTTAAACTTTACATTTAATCTCGTTCCCAACATCCTCCCCACCCTGGTCAATCTCGAGAGGGATGACCAGTTGTACAGGGCGGGTCACATTTCTTTCATTAACTCTCAGCTCGCAGGATCTTATCTTCGCGTCCCTGATGTAGGTTCATCACTCTAGCTTTCTTCCACATGTGGCGTGGCCGGATGTCTTCTTGTAGAAGCACAATATCTCCAACTCGGATGTTAATGACACTGTCTTTGTTTCGAACTTGATGGAAGGATCGTAGTTGAAGAAGATATTCTCTCGACCATTTTTTCCAAAAACAGTCGAGTAAGTACTGCTGCTTCTTGTAGATTTTATTAAGCCTTGTGTTTCCTAGCCTGGATGGAGTGACCGTTAGTTTTCGTCCCGTCAAGAAATGACCTGGTGTTAAAGCTACTGAGTTGTCATCGTTTTCCTCTTCGTATATTAATGGTCGACTATTCAGAGCGGCTTCTATTCCAATGAGGACAGTGGACAGACTTTCCTCGTCTAGAAGGGCTCATCCGAGTACCTTTCGCAGACATTGTTTGACAATACCTATTAGGCGCTCCCACCAGAATGAATTAGACTGAAATTATCTTTATTGACAAAGGTTTTTCCATTACTACAGTTGCCAAGAAAGGGCAGTTAAACTTTACATTTAATCTCGTTCCCAACAAAATGTATAGAGATTTCTTCTTCGGCAATTAAGAGACATTCACGTGTATACTGAAATGCATCCTTAACTCACACGTATCTTGCTATCATGTTGTCCTTACAATGAAAATACTTTATAAATTTTTCTTCTAGCATGACTAAATCATTTTTAGTGTTTACAAAAACAACAATCACATTTTATTATTTAGCCTCATAATTTTTAACACATTCATTCTCATTTGCAAATACTGCTAGGTTTTTATGCTATAAGTTTTTTCTCCATAATTCTAAATTTCTGCAAAAAGCATGAACTTTATCTTCACATCCAATATAAGAACATTTGCTCATTAGACATAAAGACTCAAGGTATTAATTTCTCGAATATGTCAACCAAGTAGCTCAATATCTCAAAATTTCTCGGCATTCGGTCAGTTTTCCTCTATTTGAAAATGGCGATTCCATTTCTTAATACATATAAATGTTAAAAAAATTTCTCACATTATAACTATCCTCGGAATAAAATTGTAACGCTGAATATGTTAATTTTATGTCTTTACAAAGTGCAAAAAGGATTTCTGATATTAGTGATCTCATTCTTACATAATCTAATACTTTTATAACCGTAGTTAGAACAATATTCAGATCAGATTTTATTTCTTTGGAAGCCATAGCTCCTCTGTATATCATACAACGTGTCCAAATATTTTGTGGAAATTTTTGTTTCACAAACTATTATATACATTGGAAGCTTCCAGACATTGAATGAAAACAATCAATGAATATTCCGATACAATGTTTCCACTCTATGCTTGCTCCGTTTATAAAATATTTTAATATAGTGAATAGTGTTATTGCTTTGAGTCCTATTGGTTTGCAGAAAATAGTTCCTCTTCTGCTGAAGAAGCATCTCAAAATCAAACATATGCAATGAAATGAGCTTTTTATTGCTATGTGTTGCCTTAAAAAACTGAATTGGAAAAACATTTGCCCTGCAAATCCTTGAAATTAGTTGCTGTCAATTCTCAACTATATCATTCCTTCGACGGGAAATAGTGTCATTTAACAAAGGCAAGGACTGCAATTGTTTGGGAAAATTATCTCTAAAATAGTTTATACAATCTTAATTTAAGCTATCAAAATAGGCTCTTCATCAATGTTGTGAGACATTTTACATTTAGCTATTTTAGATGATGATTCGTAAAAAGCAAGTAAAGTTTTTTTTTATTTAAAGGTAAAGATTTTTAAAAGGGAATTTTGCTTTTCTTATTTTTTAAATTTTTATTCGAAAAATTATTAGGGTTTATGTACATACTTACTATAAAACTTTTCTATATGTTGCTTAAAATTCCTGTGAGCAAGCTCTGAATTTTAAAACAAGCGGCCCATGGTCCAATTTTTATGACAATTGGTTTTGTCTTTCTTTGTTTTCAGAAATAACATGAATTAATTAATCTTGATAACAGACTTAATTATAAAATGTCATCTTATTGTTAATAAATAAAAGCACTGTATTGTATTCAAATAAAGGCACTTTTCTTTTAAATACTTACATTAGTCAAAAAAAAGTCAAAGTTATATCTCGTCATAGAAATTTAAAATTTCAATATGTATTATGTACTATTTAAAATCTAAGAAAGTTTTATTAGTAACAAAGGGCAAGTATAAAGTATGAAAAAAAATAGCGCAGACAAATCTCCTTAGGCACAAGTATGCATTAATATTATTTACACACTTCTGCAAGTAAATAAAAGATTGATTACAAATATTTAATAATAAATTTTCTTATTTGTTTTCTGAGATTGCATAGAAGTTTTATCAAAGCTCACAGCCCAAACTCCATTCCATACAAATAATTTCCGTGATATAATGATGTTTGCATGATTATCTAAGAAACTTCTTACATTTCATAAATTCTGACTATCTTTTTTTTATTTGATACATAAGCGGGATGTTTCTCGTTTCGATGAGGAAAGATTTAGTACTCCAATACCAGTTTAGAATAATTACTTCATGGAAATATTGAAATACGTGAGATAATGTTAGGAGTTTAGCACGAGAATGAAAATGTCCTTTCATATGTTGTAGAGTGGTTTTATTTACGTCGCACAAGAAGCAACTCTATTGCTATTGGCGATGGACTTCATAATTTTGAACCTCGGTCAAGTGACGAGGACGACACCTAAGCTGGCTACCTCCTTTCCTAAATTCCACTCACCACGCCAACGGGAAGACTTCGAAACACGACAGATTTGGAGTACATTAGCCCCTGCTACATGGCTGGTCATTAGTGGCATCAAAGCTTGAACCTACGACTCGAAGAAAACTGCCACTGGGCGAGTCCTCTATCATGACCACTAGGATACCGCTGTCCCGAGCTTTCATAGGGAGATTTTTTAGTGTTGGGCAGTTATTATCTGGTTTTTCAAATGTTTGAAAACTTAATAATTAAACTCGGAACTATTCAAAAGACTGAAAAAGATTGTACTAAGCCATGTCTTTGTCATTCTTGAAACTGCATAAGTTACATACAATTTACAGACAGTGTCAATTTTTCTTTTTATAGTATTAAAATCTATGAAGATTTCTGATTTATTTGACGTGTACTAATGCTGACATCAAATAAATATTGTAAAAAGAAGAATGGTGACCTTACTTTTACAAGGAACAGAGTGTTTGAAAGAACTTAGTAAAAGAACTTTGCTGTTCGAACCCCCAGCTTCTTGTTTTGCGAAAATTCGACTGGAACTTGCTTCTTGTTTTTTTTTCAATGCGCCTAGAAGTGTTAACTTCTTTTGGAGCAGTTAATCATCAAAAGGAATATTTGTATAATTATAGTCAGTTTTTAATCAAACATTATTTCATCACATTCTTACAACATCCATGGGACTAATTAAAAATTCACCCACTAGAAATAAAATTTCGAGACTAGATGTATAAAATATTTTTATATCACACAAAGCATATATTTAATCCAGTACTTTGCTGGTATATTGGGAATCTATCGGATCCATTGACATCTATCTTGGATGGGATGCAGCATCTCAACATTATTGACGAATTCGCCCAAACTGCAGCAATCGGTCCTATAATGCTGATAGGAATCAAAAATATTTATACCAGCTGCTAATTTGTCTGTTTTACGTGTTTCCTGCTTCATTGAGTTACAACTATACAAAAACGAAAATATCTTGTACCCGCAAATGATATTGTTCTGAAAACTTTATTTATGGAAAACTTTGCGCATACTCGCATCTTGGAAGGTTAAGTTTATTAAGTTTCATGCTATATGGTGCCAAAGATTTTGAGCAAAAATCCCAATGATCTTTTCTTCATTTATTTCAGTACTGATAAACCCAAAATATAAGTATTCTTATGAATATTTTCATGATTGTATTTCCAGAGCTACGTTGATACTACATTGAGTTGATACTTCACTACCGTATAATGTTCCAATTAAAAAATTATTCACAATTATGTATAAATCTACTGGCTTGACTATTCCATACCGATAATTGTAGTTAACTTGCAAATTATTATTACATACGTATTCCAGATAAATTCGATTGCGGTAGAAGGAATGGTTCGATTCATACTGGCTGAAAGTGAACAAGGTGCAACATTTATACTCGTTTGTTTCGAGGTAGCGCAGAGGTTCCAGAATGTTCGAGTTAAAACGGAATTTCTCACGAAGCCGTGAGAATATCCTATATGGTAGACGTAAGATCAAAGTGCAATGTAGAGACTTCGATTCTAATTTTTCATTGCAATGGATCAGTGTTGCTAAATATCAAGAAATTTACTACTTTTTGGCAATTTGTAAGTAAGATAGAAAAGTAGCTTAAACGTCAAAATACATTATTATTGTATGCATTGGTATTGTATAAGGGAAAGAGCTCGATAGAAATTATGATTGAAAATTAGGTCACATCATTTCCTCATCTTTTAGGGATTAAAGGATGAGAGAAACGCTGTTAAGTACATTACATTACTATTATTAAGTTTATCAAATTTCGTATACTTTTTGAAGTGGTTTTCGATATCGATGATTTATTTTAAGAGGCTGCATTGCCCAGGAAGTAGATAAAACTTAACACCTGTATACTGACAAAGCTCCCTGGTATAAGTAAAGCCCTTATAATTTAAAAATCACAAGTGTGTACTAATTTGATAAATCAAGTGTTTAGAGTTTTATAACATAAAATTGTAAATATATATAAATTATATAACTGAAATAAAATTATAATTAAATCTTATTACTCAGGTTTTTGAGAACACTCTTCACAACTAATGTTATGTTTGTTTAATTTTAACTAACTTAATTACCAGTTAAAACTATTTAGCTAAAGGTTGTTATAGAAGTAGGAAATATCGATATTGTTTATAATGTAGGTCATACGTGATCAAGTGTGTTTTGCTTACGGGTCAAAATAAAAGTTTTTTGTAAAAGTTCAGGATAACATTGTTGTGCCTCAAATACATGTTAAAGATTTGACAGATTAATGAATCAAATCTTAATGAATGATTATCTTCAGAAACACAAGATGGAAAGTTTAATAAATTTATCAGAGTTTATTCTACTATCAATATTAAGATAACTATGAATTATATGGCTCATTATCAAATATTATTATAATACTGATGAAAAGGTCGAGTATATAAATTGAGTATTAGTTATGGATTTAGAGTTTGAGTCTTTTGAACTTAATCTACATATTTAAAGTGTTTCTTAATATATCATCCAAATATGTATGGTTTAATTTCCTATAAATTCTAAATATCATGATGGCCACAATTGTAATGAATAATCATACTCCCACTAATAAATTTCAGGTGATTAGTGATGTATTAGAATAGAAGGTAAATGGGGATATTTCATTTATCCTAACATTAAAGTATTTAAACTCGTTTTGAAAGACGAGTGGATATACTCATCTACGCTTTAAAATATTACTAAAATATAATGAAACTAAATCAAAAATTGGATTCAAATTTCCATTATTTATTCACAAATTCTTATCCAAAAGTTTAATGTATTTCCAATTATGTCCTAAAACAGTAATTTATTCATGTTTATCATTTATTTATCCCATGTATCACTTTTCCCCCTATTCATAACTATATAATTTCTACAGATAAGTACTATTTTTTTTCTCTTTACGTTTTTCAAATATTTTTGGTTTTGACTTTAGATTTCAACATTTCAATTTAATATTTTTCAAAGCAGCTTTTTTGCATGTACTAAGGCCTCAAAAAAATTATCTTTCCTATTTTCTTGTGAAATCCATTTCTAACAAATTTTACTTCAGTTAAGTGAAATAAGCAATAAAAAAGTCAATTTTATTATTTTTTTTATCTAAAGAACGGTATTTCTATTTGAAATGAGTCGAAAGTCGATATGAAAAGAAAATATCATTTTCTTTTGACTCTGGTTTCCCGTTAGCTCCTGTTTTGTAGGATGATGCGTTAACCATTCCCATAATAGAGGATTTCATTTAACCAACGTATTTTAGAAACAATAATTTGTAATTATACCTTACATTATTTTAGACTTGTGACTAATATAAAATCTTGTTACGATAACTTTGATAATTTTCAGAAATATTTTCCTTGTTTGCATATATATATTCTATACGCTCCCCACCCCATATATATATATTTGTGTGTGTGTGTGTGTATGTGGTGTTTTAAAGAAAAAATTCCTTAATTTGTTATTTAGTTTCTTTTCTCTTTTAAATATAATGTTACGTTTATTCTTGCATAAGTACTTACTCTCTGACCTAAAGCATTGCTCTCCACATCTACGGTTTAATACTTATTTTTCCTGCTAGGGTGATTCGTCTTATTTTCTTAGTCTGCTGTATACGTGTCACGTAAGTTTTTGCTATCTTTTTTTATCCGATGGTAAATTATTCACGAGGGCCGTTTTTTTCAACCTCTGATTTACCATGAAAAAGACAAGAATAATAAATTATGTACAAATATTGTTACTTTTCAATATAAATACCGTGAATATTCAAGTATTTATCATATCGAAGAACGAGATTTCTGTTCCCCTCTTCGAGGAACGTTGCTTCCAGTGATGTGAGATGGACTTACTCTTTGTTTCGAAGATCCGTTTATCTTCTTTTGTTTTAAATGGCTTTTTATATTAATTGAAAAATATAACAATAGACAGCTGCATTAATCATACCCACCCCCTGCAATCCCCTTTTTAGTCTCAAAATTCAGTAGCCATAACATTCTAGCTGTTGAAATTTTGCTTAAACAGACTTCTACTCTTATCAATCTTAATCGTAAACACTGATTCGCCCGTCTTTAATTGTTTTACAATATATACGCCCCGCACAATCACTCATAAGGTTTTCATAAATTATCGGCTTATTTTTCAGTGAATTTCGACTACATTACTCCTTTCAGCTTGAATTTAAGTGCATCACACTACTGAACTCGCCGTTTTTGCATCTCGAGCATCAGTTGTACTATCTATGTCTACATGCCTATGGCGCAGCTTAAAATGATGAGATAACAAAGATAATAGAAAATGCTATAGTTAGAGAGATGCGCAGTCTTCCACTGCGCAGTCTTCCACTGCGCATTCCCACCTGCTACCATTTCTTTGGTTGTTTAGGAGCTGGACCGGTGGTTGAATAAAAACGACCCTCATTCATTGATCTTTTTCTATTTCTTGAGGTATATAATCTATATATCTCTTTGTCTACATGCACAATTTACATAGACTTCTTATTTTTTAGCTTTGATATTTGAATGTATTCATATACTTTTATTTAAAGCATCTTTCTGCTTGAAAAAGTTTGGTGACAATAAATATGCTTTATCAATAAATCTGCATTAAACCAGATATAGAAATTAAAAATGTTTCATTTTATCTTCCTTAAAGTTTTTCTTTTTTCCTAGCGTTGAATTTTCAAGCCGTTGCTTGTGTTTTTCCATTTTATTTTTATATTCTTGCCATCATTTACTAGTTTGTATTTTTTTTTTTCAGTTAAACTTCACTTAGATTTTGGTTTATTTTTTGTTTTGTGATGTTTTACTTTTTTCTTGTGTATACGTATTTAAGCACCAAAAATAGTTTTAATGTTAGCATACAAATCCATTTCTTACTATAATATGTATAAATATTAATTGGAATAATTTGTTTCTGTAACTATTAATTTTGTCTTCTGTTTTATACTTTGTTCTACATTATTTTTAATTACTTAAATTAAATTCTTTCTTCAAATATTTGAATTATTAATATATATACATATATATATATATACTATAATTATCTCAAATTATTAAAAACTAATCATAATTCTAATACAGTAGAATTTCTAGATCTTGATTTGCAAATTGTTGATAATAGACTAATTAGTAATATTTATGATAAAAGAGAAAGATGCGAATTCCGTGTAATCAATATTGGAACAGTAATCTACACAGATCTATTTATAGGAATATGTTATTAAACTTTTTATTACGGAATAACAAATTAACCACACATAAAATAGACAAGTTTAATAACATTAAAAAATTCTTCAGCAACTGCTTAGATCATGATTATCCAATAAATTTCTTAAATACTTATATACATCACAAATATATTAAACATCTTTGTGAATCGTGATCCATTTTCAAATCCACCACACAACAATAGGTCCCCAAAGTCGGCTTGTTAGTGGTCTAGCCGTGAGGAATTTATTTATTTATTTACTTTTACACAGCTTACATTTTTACTCACTCTCTGGACTATTATACTCCTTTACCACACAACTTATTACCAACCAATAATTTGCATCCTTTTACACTTTATTACCAATCAAACAATGATTTAAATCTTTTTTTCAATTTATGAGGTGAAGACATGTTATATTTTTTTCATTTTGAGTATGTGATATCCATCTTGAAGTTTAAAGAATATTCCGTCTTACTACTCACATATTTGAATCTTCATTTCTTTAAATTTTTGTAAGTAATTTTTATATTGTTGATAATTTTTATAATTACAGATTTTATTTTTCTAGATTTTATCGCTGAACTTTTTTGCATCTTATAATCATTGAACTCTTTTGTAATTTGGATTTCCCAATTCAGCCTACGAAGTCGTAAAGGGGGAAGGTTGGTACCATTAAACTAGTTTAACCCCGCTTATTCGGTCCTCAGCCCGAAATTGCTTTTTGACTTGCTGGGTTCCATATTTTCATTTATTGTTTTCTTTTATTTTTACATTTCTTTCTAGATTTTTGTCTTTTTAAATATTTTAAAATATTCTTTCATAAATTTTCAGCATATATATATATATATATATATATATATATATATTGAGAAAATTCTCATTATAGATTTATAGACAGGACGTTTGGTTCTAAAAGTAGAAATTTTTAGCATTTTTTGGTATCTACACCATGCATAATAGCTATTACATTGAATATCAAGGGCGCTAAAGATATAAAGATATTCAAAAGTTTAAAAGACTTTTTATGCTACTGCTGACTTTTTAATCTTGATTTACCAGCTCATTTATCAATTATATTTAATATAGTTCTTTTTTTTTTAATTTTGTAACTTTAAACATGAGAAATCATTTTTTTTATTATTGTACTGATTACTGATTCTTTCGAAAAATAAAGAGTGTAAAATAATGTTTCATTACATCCTTAAAATACTCATTTTGAAAACTAAATTTAATTCCTTAAATTAAAAAAAAAGTTTTTTAAGGAGAACTTTACGAAATTTCATATTTAGACTGAAATCATAATTAAAAAATCAACAGTAAAAGTATCTAAAACTATAAAATTGTTTGGTAATAAGATAGTTATATTTAGTCCACCAATTACTCCACAAACATCTTTATCAGACATTTTCTTCCAGTTATTGAAAAATATGCATGCATTTTTAACACCAGAAAACAATATACTAAAATTCTTAAGAAACACATTTTTATGGCTGTTTATTTTCCATCTTTAAAAGAATATGATAAAATAAACATTAAAAAAAATCTTATCAATATAAATAAACAATAAAAATTAGATTTACAAGTATCTTAAAGGACGTCTATATTTGGGGCACAATAGTGATTGATGAATACAAAATTTATAAAAAAAAATGTGACGAGTGAAAAGGATTTTATTCGTCATTAAATCAAACCTGACAAGTAATGGTCCTAATCAAGAAGTTTTTTTATTAAATGCATCTACAATGTGAGGAAGATAATGAATACTTACATAATTAGAGAGTTATTTTACTATTTGCTTAAAAATCTTTTAAGCAGATAACGAATATGTTTAATATTTTTTTTAAAAAAATATATGCATGATCATTTCAAAACTATGAGATCAGAAAAATATTACATCTTTCATAATTTGAATTCACACTAAGAAAATCCATCAATATAGGGATGATTTTCTTTTTCTAGAAAGATTAGAAAAACGCGGTTGTTTGAAAGAGAGAAAAAAAAATATCTTGGGTAGTTATCAACTAAGATCGATTTAAAATCAAGACATTTCGAATCGATTTTTTCCCATTGTATTACGGTGTAAGAGAAGTTTCCTAGAGTGTAAAAATTATCTTTATTATATTATTACGGAGCACAAATTAATAAGCATAATTTAACGCACATTTATCTGGTAGAATCTACTTCAAGGGAAGAAGTTTATAATCAAATGTGTTTCTAAACTTCTACTTGTCATTTTTTTTCACTTATTCGACGTCAATACTCCAGATACGGATTTTGTAGTAAACACATAGGTGTTGCTCTATATATCGATCTGGTAAAGATCTACGATATCACTTAAGGAAAGAGTAAGTACAGTTTCTCTTACTGGAAATAAGAAGGAATAAAGAAAACAGAGGTAGATAATAGCGGTTCAGTTTCTAATTTAGTGATTCAATTTGCTAAATTAGAAACAGACCATTATGGAATTTTTCCACCTATTTTGAATATTTTATTTTTAATGATTTTGAAAAAGTTGTAAATATTTACAACGTTACAATTTTTTTTGTATTCTAATCTCAAAACCTTTAATTCTAAAAATTGAAAACAATAATTGTCTTTAAAGTATCCAATAAAGGCAAATAAGATGTTGTTTTTTGAGTAATAAAAAGAAATAATTCGATTTGTTTCATAAGAAAACGTCTTATAACGATATAATAAATCATTTTACATGAAAATAAAAAAAACTATTACAAAGTATTACCATGTATCAATCAATACTCAGGTATTTAATATTAATAGCAAATTAAAAAAAAGTTAAAATAGTTAAAGTTAAATCTTATTTGATATCTTTATCTTATCTTTTTCATTGATTCATCTATCTATCTACCTACCTATCTATCTATATTTGTGTGTGAGAGCGCGCATGTGTGTGCGTACGTGCGTGTGTGTGAATGTGTGTGTGAGAGAGAGCATATATATTTATTTAAATGAAATTTTTATATCTTTATTTCAATTAAAATTATTTAATGAAACTAAATATGTACATATTATAAATAATTATTTTTATTTTATTTGGCTTAAATGAATTGTGCTTCCTTTCATTATACTTTCTTTTATTTCTTTGGTAGAAAAATGTTTTTCAATTGAGAGTTGTGTTTTTATGGGTTTTAGAAAATTTTTTTATAAAGTATTTGTGTAAGTGTGATAGTTGGATCCGTAATAATAGTAAAAACACGCTATTACCCAGTACTAAACCTGAGATAATATTTAGAATTACTTTAACTCCATTTTTGACTTTTTTCTTTATTCTTTTTTATTCAGATATGCTTTGTGAGTTTTGGTAAGGTTTTTAATATTTTGAAGTTTGTTATAATTTTTTGAATTAGTTAGTTTAATTTTTTAATTTTTTTATTATTTGTATGCTTAATTTGTATTTTTGAATATTCTTTAATGTTTCATTTTTAGTTTTTTTAAACTTTTTACATTAAAATGCTGAATGTTTTAAATTTTAGGTAATACATTTTTAACTTTGTTGTTGTTTTAAAATTTTAATAAACGTTTGATTTGATTTTGTAATAATCGCAAACTTAGCTAGTTTTAATATATTTTAATTTTAATTATTTTGGATTTTTATTTTGGCTATTTTGAATTTACATACGTCAGTTTGTATATCTAACACACACACACACATATATATATATATATATATATATATATATATATATATATATATATA
>BMAW01130055.1:462041-482575 GCA_019974015.1 Nephila pilipes | reverse complement strand
TATATATATATATATATATATATATATATATATATATATATATATATCACTGCAATTTCATTTAGAATAATAATCAACATTAAATTTGTCATTTTATGTGTCATTACTAATTGTAAATATAGTTTTTCATACATTTTAATCGTAGATTTGTTTTACAGCATTCGTATTTATACTTACCGTAATGGTATAACAAATCCCGTTGACACGAAGAATACTTAACATCGTTTAATCTAGCTGTGGTTGCCTAAATTCCTTCCGCAATAAATGGGAGGCCTTAATTATGAGAACAGACAGGTGTCACTAATGAAATTGGAAACTCTTAGCCCACAGTTAACTAAAATATTTACTCAAGATTCTTACGACTATTTAGATTATGGTGTGGTTTCAGTGGTGTTAAGGCATTTACTAGATCAAATATAAACGTGATCTGTCGATGAAAAGTGGTATCGAAAAATACTCAATAAATTAAGTGTAATGAATTGTACTAAATTAAATTTGGCTTAGGCTTCAGCTTTCTTATTTAAATTTTATTTATTTATTTGTTCTGTATTAATCTGCTTAATCAAGATGCGGAACGGGAATATCTTGGTTTCAACCCATTAAAATGTTTGTTGATTTTTCTATAAGACACTTATGTGCAAAATTACTTTTCAAAATCATTTTAATTTACTTATTTTCCGTTAATAATTAAAGGGTTTTGGTAATATAAGGTAGGATAAGTTATAAATCGTTGTTGAATACAGTTATTTGCTGAATATACATTGGATTGAAATTTTTTCAATCCAAAACCTAATTTCGAGGTAAACTTTTAAAATAATCTATTCTTATTTAAATAAATAAATTTTATGGCCTTCTAAAATGTTATACTTTATCAATGTTTTAATTAAATAAATAATTGACGCAATAAAAACACTAAAAACTTACTACTGGTACTTTCGTACATTTGTTTGCTGAATATAATCCCAAAATTTCAATTTCCTTTTTAAATAATTCATGGTTTAACATATCCCTATCTCCTTCACTATTTCGCCTTCTTCGACGGAACTGAAATACCTTTTGTGAGTTTTCAACTGCTGCACTTCTATTCAGCCAAAAGACGCGAACCAATCGATTGAAAGGAAGTTTTGAGTCAGCCCAACACAAAAAGTCACGATCCTAATATTTAAATATCAAAGGCATGTTGATATACAACTGCTTCCACTGTGAGTTTATTCAACAAAAAAGAGAGCTGTTGATCAGAGGTTTTAACACAAAAACTAAACTGATGAATATTTGTATCGTTAAAATCCGATTCTACTTCGATGTAAGAAAAGAAGGAATATATCTTGATGGTTATTATTTTCAAAAGACACAAAAAATGGTCAATTAAATTTTGATTTGAAAACTTATTGGGAATAAATTATTATACATTTGATCTAAAGAAATATAACGTGCGATTGAACTGTTTTTTATTTTAAAATACTGTAATGAATTCGTAAGATTAGGTTGTGAAATTGTATAACATAAATTACAGAGAAATGTTTCTAATAATGAATGTACTTGTTTAATTTTACTGAAAAGCATTTAGATTTTATTAGGATTTTTACTTTAAAAAAGTGAGTTATTTGGTATAATACTAATCTTAATTTTAAATCAGGTAAGCAATAGATTTTTGTACGTAATAGAATTTAGCTACTTATAAATGAGAAAAAATTCATTTATATTTCATCAAACTTTAAAACATGAAAAAAATGTAATAAAATCTTTCAATTCCGTCAAGATGGAAGATCTTAAAAGAAGTGTTTACAATATTAATATTAATTTAAATGATAAAGCAATGAATTGAAATTAAACGTTCCATATCTATATTCAACCTGAAAACTTAAGGTTTTTTCGCTAAAATGTCATTTATTAAAAAGAAACCCCCTCCAAAAAATAATAAAATCCTCAATTGTTTCTATATTCGTTTGTGTATTTCAAATGTTAAAATTTCAGACAATGAATTTAGAACATTATGATGCAAATTTTAATAGAATTCACTATTAAAACTTAAATGTGTCAGATCACCATTAATTTTCTTTCAAAATTAAGAATGTATTTTGTTCTACAATTGTATGTTAGTTTAAGAAAGTTTTAAAAAATAATCAAGTACAATTTTATGAAATCGGGAAAGATAAAATAAATGAGAAATAGCTTAACCATATTAAAGTAATATTTGTGATTACAAAAATATATATTTGGTTTTAAAAGTGACATATGAAATGTTAAGAAATCACAAAAGAGACCAGACTGCCTGTTCTCAAAACTTAACTTGCTGGATCATCAAGAAAAAGTAGCCTAACAAATTAAAATAAATCAAAATATTTCATTTCCAGATCCCCACATCAACACCAGGCTACTTATTCTATGCATCTGCTATTAGAGATATCCTTACAGCCTGACATGTAAATAAATTTTCAACTATAAAAAGAACTGATACAAGTACACTAATTATGACGGTTGTAATATAAGCTACCAGTGAGCAACTTCAAGGACTATTACTTCTAGAATCATTCCCACTATTAATAAAAGTCAATTCAGAACCAAAATTCTATTATTTTCATTGGAGGACACCAATGCAAATCGTAAGCAATCCATAGTCCAATCTCCTAAATCAATAATAGAATTCCACCAGTTAAACTACTCTCTAAAAATATATGCCCTTCCAAATATAAAATCAAAATACACAAAAAGTAATGCAAAGAAACCACGCTTAGCAAAAAATAATTATCCAGCTCAAACTAGAAAAGAATTTTTGAAGTATAAAAAAAAAAAAAAAACAGAGCTCGATTCAATAAAAGTTTACGCATTGTACAAACATACGATGTTGTCAGATGATGAATCATCTGAATCATCTTTGAAATAAAAAAAGGACTGTCTTTTTCCATGACCTCTTTGATTTCTTGGAATTGTCGAGGAAATAAGAATAAAATCACAGAATTAAAGGATATAATAATTAAATGTAATCCAATTGCACTAGTTCTCAAAGGCCCTTTTTTTACAGATAACGACAAAACCAATATCCACCATTACAGCATATTTAGAAACAATTATAATATACAAAAAGAGAGTTAGCTGACATCGCACACTTTCGGGCTTCCTCAAATCTATCAACAAACCATTCTTTAAACTGTTGTAGTTAGAATTCATTAATAATAGTCTATAATTTATACCTAGCTCCAAACACTTGGATTGACAAAATGCTTATAAGAAATTTCATCAATCAGCTCCATGGGCCATTTACTTAGCTTGATAGTTAGATTGGTTAACCAGAAATTAACCCAAAGAGGAACACACTTAATAGAACAAAGTCATTTCAGACAATAACCTACGTATCTTAAACAAAAACCAGCCGAATTACTTGCATTCATCCCCAAGGACTTTTGACTCGGTGGATTTGACACAATTTGTTCTTCATTCATTCCCCTTACTAGAAATTTAAAGTAATCTTTTTTTTATATAATAGTGATAACATTACAATTAGATTGGGTAGTGAAAATCTCACACAACAAAACTCCACATGCTGCAATCGATATACTTATGAAACAGCTACCGAATACTTTTTCGTCCTTTACCAATATCTCCGAAGGATTAGTAAATTCTCATAGTATTGAGAATTTCCAAAAGTCTTCACAAACATACTAACTAAAAGTGCAAATTGATCTTTAAAATAGTTTCTAATAAACAAAACAAAAAAAAAAGCGAAATGGAATGAAGATTTCAGAAATTCATTTAAGAACAAAAGGCAATAGAATTCTTTTAATAGATATCCTACCACCTTGACAAATTTCATTTATCACTAAAACACAAAGCTATCTACAGAAAATTCCACCTAATAAACCATAAAGAATATTGGAAGAAATACTCGTACGTGCAAAACATTAACAATACCATCACAAACAAACATTTGTAGGATAAAACAAATGGGTCTTTAGAGGTTTTACAAAGAGATAGATATATACCAATTCTGGAATATAACAACCAGACACTTTTAGCTACGAAGGATATAGATAATATTATATAGCCCTAAATTTTCCCCATAGTTTTAGTTCTGATAGTAAATTTGACAATTTCAATAAAATAAAAACTACAAGATAAAAATTTACTTTATCACGAGACACAATTGGACGTACAATAATGATTTTACATTCCATGAATAAAATGGTGCTCTTTCTTATACACATAAATCAGCTTCAGGACCAAGTAACATGCCTTATAAATTAATAAAATATTTCTCACTCGATTCATTACAAACTCCTATAAAATTTTATAACAGAATTTGAAAAAAAAACATACATTTCCTCATTCCTGGAAACAGGCTTCTATTACACCAATTCTAAAGGAGGAAAAAATCTCACAAGTTCCACTATTACGAATATGGGTCGATAATTGTCAGTAAATATGGTGATTGGAAAAAAAAGGTGAATGCCTATCGAGTAGTCAGTATATATCGTGGATGGAAAAAGGGTGAATGCTATACTTATGTACATATTAGAGCAAAATGCTATTTTTTCACGATTTCAAAGTGGCTTTCAATGAAACAGATTTACTATGGATAACCTAGTTGTTTTGGAGACACAAGTAGAAGATGCCATTGAACAAGATAAATATCTTGTATAGATTTTTTATTATTGAAAATGCATATGATCGCACTTGCTGGTATGAAATTTTCAGAGGTTTATTCGATTGTGACTTAAGGGATAAACTGCAATTTTTATTTAAAACTTTTTAGAGCACTGATATTTTAAAGCTAAAAAGGTGACTCAACCTTGTTGATTGATCATATTCAAGAAGAAGAAGTATTAAAGTGAATCACAATATTCAATATTAAAATTAATTATATCATTTCCGACATCTCACCCTCCGTAAGAGCTCTTAACAACCTGAAAATTTCCTACTCGAAAATAAAAATTAATATCATTATGATACAATTTCAACAGGCTATGTGTAACCATTGTATATGCTCATTAACTGACTGTAAATCACATCTTGATTAAATTCTCTAATTTTAACTCTGTTTGTTTTAAGTATTTTAAATCATATAACCTTTATGTAATTGACTTGTGTAGCAGCAACTAATAATATTTAATTTCCTTCAGGACATTAGTTTTATTCCATATTTATAATTTTATTAAACATTATTTTTTTTCTGTATCCTGAACTTGAATTTTAAATTATTCTGCTTAGAAAAGTAGAAATATTTTCCCTTTGAGTTTTACACAATATATTCAGGAAGGATTAGGAAGGAACGAAAAGAATTTGCAGACAGAGAAAGATGGGAACAGAGACGAATGAAATTTGAACTTAAAAAGTTTCTTATTCAGACTGGAATGTAAGGAATTTTAAATTGTGACTGCAGCAGATGGAGGAAGTTTTATGATTGAGTTTTCATTTGTTGAACTTGATCCCAAAATTTGAGTCGAAAATTGATAACATTGCCTTGCTTCCTTCATTTTAAAGGTAGGTAAAATAATAAATATGAATATAAAGAATTGGATGTTGCATTTGATAGTGTTATTACTTTTTGATATAACACAGGTAATCTCACGTGTGCCGGAAGAGAAATGTGAAGATTAGGATCACATTAAGAATATAATAATGAAGCAACTTAAGAGTCATCCAGGGTGATTTTGCTAGAGATTTATAGAAAGTTGAAGGAATCTAGGTAAAATGAGATAGTTCTTCAAATTTCAAATATCATTTCCAATTTCCAGCAGTGCATTAAAGGTCTTATTAAAATTTTTGATAACTTGAAGAATCTGATGATTTCAGATTAGGTGAAATAGAAAGTGCCTGATGATATAACTTTTTAGATGGCTGGTCCGAGATATTGTTACCATCCATATTAGTAAATAAGCTAGACGTATGTGAAATCGTTAGAATAAATACTAAGAAAGTAATTATTCAAAATGGGAAAGATAAATGAGATATGAACGATAGATAAATACCTTATTATCCACCCTCAGACGAGTATTTCTGAGGAACAACAAATAGCACTGTAGTTATAAGAAATTACAACCATGTCATAAAACCACGTCAGAATTAGCACTACCTCCAAGCGAAAATAATTTGCATGCGTAAAAAAAAGGCATATTACTGAATTCTGTACCATCAAAACTGAGCAAGTAAAGGTTTCCTTTGCTAATGTCTACAATATTATAATTCCAATTTTCGAATCAGTTTCGTCAATTGATTCACAAGCACTTGCTACACAATTTTTTTTTTACCAATAACAAATTCTATTGATCTACAAGGGAAATTGATAAATATTAAATAATATATATGAACAGCATAGCTTCAGTCATACGATCCAATTTGTTAGCTGATGAAAATGATGGAAAAAGTTGAATAAAAATCTTTTCTGTTTTTTAAGAGAGAGAAACAATACATCTAAAATTCTGACCATGAAAATCAATGATGGGTTCATGCAAAAGTTTCCACATGTTCTATAATCAGAAATTTAATTAATGATATGTTAATCTTTAAGAAACTGCGTATATAGAAGCTTTAATTCAAAATGTTAAATTGTATCCGCCGACAGAAAGCGCTATTAGTGACAACAAGGAATAGAAGCTTAATGAAAATTAAGATTTAAGCTCGGAGGACAGTGAAGTATGATTTCGGATGTCAGCTAGAAACTAAAACCGGAAATCAAATTTAAGTTCACAATTTTAATTTAATAACAATGGGAAAAAGTGTGAATATTAATAATTACTGAGACTTTTTTTCATACTAGATATTTTATAGTATTGTAAAAGAAGTATGATTCTTTAAAAAATATTTTGGAAAATGGCAAAATGTAATCAAAATTCGAATTTTATAAAGTGTGGTGTGCTTGTGAATTCTAAACGGATTTGCTTTAAGATACTACTGGTATTTATTTTAAGATACTACTAACCTGACCTGTTGTAGCTAATCTTAAACAATTAGTATTTCTGAACATTAATAAACAGTATGTTTCATTAGTATATCATGAGATTCCACTGACATGACATTTGGGTGAACGTAAAACTAAACAATGAATTAAATATTCATTTCATTTGCCAAATTTAAAGCAAGATGTAAAAATAATTGTGTGAGCTACAAACTGTATCAGTTCAGAAGAATTGCTTACAGGAATAGAATTCCCATACAGCCTTTAACTAGGTCAAAAAATACAAATGAAGGCAAGAGAATCGATTGTATTTGTTCCTATGGAATACCTACCCTCTCTAGTAGAGAACAAAGTTTATTACGAACGCTGTTGATTTATGTACTAGATGGACTTTGACACTTCAGATTCAATATGACTATTACGAGTACATATCATGAGATGGGAAAGTAACAGCAATGTGGATACATTTTTATGTATGAAATCCAATAGATTCCATTTAAAATTAACCCAGTTGTTATAAATTCATATTTTTCTGTGGTATATTTTGATATAATCACTTCATCAACGTCCCTCAGGAGGCAGATGCATCTTAATTTGAGGGGCCGTGTAAAGTTTCATGGCACCAAACGGAAGTAGGAACTATAGTTGGTGTTCTTTCTTACTATTCTTGGTGGAGCAGCAAACGAATGTTTATACATAATTCAGTTGAGAGTGTAATATTAAATTATGAAGAATGTGTGTGGTGAGATATTGTATCTTTATTGTATCTTGTACCTTTTCTTGTATTTTGTACCTTTCTTACCTTTTCTTGTATCTTGTACCTTTCTTACCTTTTCTTGTATCTTGTACCTTTCTTACTTTTCTTGTATCTTGTACCTTTCTTACCTTTTCTTGTTTCTTGTACCTTTGTTGTATCTATCTGAATAGAAAATCTTTGTATGAAATTTAATTTATTTTGCAGGGAGATTTCCTATATCATATATTATCCAAAATATTCTCAATTTTATTTATTCTGGTGAAAAGAGAACTTTATTTTTATATTAACTATTCTTAAAGTGTTTCATATTTTTGTTAGTTTACAAGCAAAATATGTTTCTTATTAAAAATTCAACACCTTACTTCTAAAAACAACGTTCTAAATTTTTAACAGCGATTTTCTAAATTTTGTTCAAAGATTGATAGTGATTGCTTATTAATGACTCATTGAGAAGCAACACAGGTTTTAGTGACAACGGACAAAGTAATTTAACATCAGTCAAGTGAGGTGGACGACATCAGGGATGGTACCTCACTCTCCAAACTTCCACACCAAGTCAAAGGAAGGACATTGAATCTTGACAGATTTAACGTGCATTAGCCCTGGCTACATGGCGGGTCCTTAGGGACCTCTGGACTTGAACTCAAGACTCGACGAGAACTGCTGGCAACGACCATGACTACTAGTCTACAGGGGCCACCTCAAAAATTGTAGTAAAATCTATTGTATTTTATATTTAAATTTACAAGCATTTTAAAATAGAATTAAGTTCTTAATGATAAAAATTAATAAAATATCTTTAATAGCTTAATTTAATTACTTAACAATGCTCACATAAAGATATTTATGATGCATAATCTATTTCAGGGATACGTTTTACATAATTAAATAATTTTGTTTTACACTTTCTGCTAATAAAGAGAAGAAAAAACTTTTAAATAAAATTTCTAATAAATTTTTTAATTTTTTTTTCAAGTTACATGAATAGTATCATATGGAAAATATTATAATTTGAGTAATAAAATAATATGCTGAGAAGTATTAAAATAGAGAAATTAGCAATATAAAAGAAACAAACTATAGCAAAAAATTGAAGGCATTCAATTCTGTTTATTTAAAAACACTTAATCTATTATTATAATTTTTAGCACATACTATGTTTAAACGAAACGTGAACTTTCAAAAATACACGAAAAATAGTTCAAATTTTATTTTATATGAAAAAAAAATCAAAGGAGGCAAAGTTTTTTTTATTTGTCTTTAAAGTACAAGATGGATTTCGTTCCAGATAGACATTAAAGAAACAAAAGCGTCTGTAAGAGTTTTTTCTTTGGAAAAGAAATTGCCATTGCTTCTTATTGTTGCTAGAAATCCTCTTATAAAAGCATTCAAAGGAGTGATAGGACTCCTTGAAGGGGGCTTTCTTGACAGATAACGCCTAAACAATGAGTTGCTAAGGTAACCAATCAGAACCAAGATATTTCTTTCTTCTTTTCTTGGATTAAAAAACGATACATTATTTTTTTTGTCCATCATCAAATCTTACTAAAGTCCTCATTATATAGTTCAAATACGTTTCCGAATGAGATTTTAATGATGAAAAAAAAACTGTTATCGCGTATAGAATGCGATCAAAATTATTTTGAGATGTTACTATTTTTTCCCATACACCATTTAGATTATTTCAGAACAGTTTCGTTTATTAGTATTCGAGAATAATTGATAGTAATCATGTGTAATATACTATAAAGTTATATATATATATATATATATATATATATATATATATATATATTACACATGATTATTTTTAAAACAGAAAACATTGAAGTATAAAATCGTTACAATTACTTGTTTAGGAGAATTACTTAAGAGAATCTTAAAAATAATAGAAATAATTTCTACCAGTAATTGTACGGAAAATTTCTTTACACCATATGGAGATGGATTTCTTATACTAAGATTCTTATTATTACTTGATTTTATATGTTCTAATTCAAGGACTTATAAAAAAAAATTGTAAATGAATAGCATTGTAGAAAATGAAGTAATTTAATCAATAATACTATTTCGACAGCACACAATGATCAAGACTAAACAACAAAATGTTTCCTGGGGTTTAATTAAGCGCGATTTTGTTGTTTCTCAAAGTATATGAACAAAATATGAGGATGAAGAAGTGGTTATATAAATCACAATGTAGTCATAATTTTTGTGAAGGAAAATATGAATCTTAAATAATTAATTTTCATCTAACTTACAAACACATTTTGAAAATATATCATATTTCTTAATAATTCTGGATTGCAATATAATGCTTCCTTTCATTATATTGTAGGATGGATAGTAAAGTTTAAATAAAAATATATTCATTCTAACGCAATCATATATATTTCCATTGCTGCTTATCACTTTAACTGTTAGGAGAATCTACACTTTTCTCACTCATATTATACGCAGTTCTACAATCAAATGGCCGGTAAAAATGGCAAACGTTTCCCCCCAAGTTTCTTTTAAAAATGCCACGCTTTTCTGACGTTGATACATATAACTTGCTCGCTTTTAAAAGATAGTCTTTGAAGAATAATTTGCAGTAAATAAATGTTAATATTCACGACAATTGTAACTTTAACTTTTAAATAATTAAGTAAGTAATAAATATTAGAAATATTCGTTTGTAAAATATTAAATTAAAATATCTAAATAATCAAACACGATCTAAGAATTTATGAAACATTTAATTGTTATATTCTCCTGAAACTCTTTTTGTGTGTGATATATTTTAAAACATGGAATTATTGATCATATATATATATATATATATATATATATATATATATACACACACACACACATATTTATATATATATATATATATATATCAGGAAACTCCTATATCATCACAATGATCCAGCTTTCGCTTTTGAACCATTTCAATTATAAACTCTCGCCAAATTACAAAGGAACATAACTAGATTAACAACTATTAGATTGGTAACATTTTCCCTCATTTTGCAAAAGATATAACAGTACAAGTATTGCTATCAATATGCTATCAAGGCAACTAAATTTTGCCAGTAGGTATTGTTTGTAGCACAAATAACACGGGAAAAAAATATGCGGATGAACACAGCTTGTCAGCGCGTATTGAGGAAAAGTTTCATTAAGTGAGTATGGCTCTGCTGCAAACATTTGGATTAAAAAACTTTGGACGAGCTGAACTCGTCTGCGCGCATTATGAAGCGCTCGCTATACGAATGCGAGCTGGGTTTATCCATATTCATCAAAGGATTAATTTGTAAACGTAAAATAGCTACTTAACATCAGATATTTACATTATTTTTGTTGTTTATCTTCATGTTTAGTCCCAGCTAGACCATCTGCAAAATTTCATTCGCCAACAGAAAGTCATACAACAAGAGAAGATTATTGAATAAGTCTTCACAAGACAGTCCTGGGAATTGAAGGATGTAAATTGGGATGCCTGATCCATTTGACATTTATGGCACTTCGGGAAACGTTTGCGTCCCTAATGAAAGTAAGGCTCCTTAGAAGGTCACTGAAAGAGCGGGGTAATGTTGTGAGAGTCTGTCTATAACACCTGAGAGTAAGAAATGCTCCAGACAATTTTCCACGATACCAGATATTAACCCTAGTAACATTTACCATCTGCTATTCCAAATTTTATCGAATGGTGTAAAGCTCGAGGATCGTCAATGCATTATTATAAGGTAGTGAATCATTGATACTATATTTTCCCTCTGTATTAGCAGTTACATTTCCAAAGATATCAACATGTAAAGGAATTTCCACTCGACAAATTCTAAACTCTGCCTCACTGTGGTAATTTGGTGTCCTTGGACAGAATAGGAGTAGTTCGCTGGGTGTAAGGATAGGAATATTTGTTCTTTCGGATAAATTGTACTTACCTGTTTTTGTTCCTTTTTTAAAGAATTGCTCTGCAACCTGTTATTTTGACTAAGTTGTTCTTTAGATTCTTCGAACAAAACCTCCAAGTTTTTATGATAAATTTAATGCTAGATGATTATTACATGTGGTTAATTTACACATTTTAAGACAAATAAAAATAACCGAATCTTAGAAAAAAAATACATATTTTAAATTAAATTAATATTAAGTAGAGCATTATTTTCTAATTTTATCGGCAAATAGTGAAAATAAAGTATGTTTGGTAATTTCTCAGTACGAGTATTTATTTTATATATTTACATTTTCAAAACAATTAATTAATTAAAGGAAATGCTAATAAAAAGAATTTGAAATCATTTTTATATTATACAGTGTATAGCTAAGTTTAGGAAAAACATTTAATATTTTATAGAAAAAAATTAATTAAAATGTCCTCTTCAATTACTTTAATATGCATTACTTCGGATAATAGATTCTTGCTGAAACTCATCATAAATAAATCAATGATTGAAATTCAAACTATGCATTACCTTTTTAAAAAAAATGTATAAATTTCAAATAGAAAATAATGATTTTTTTTGCATCAAAATAAAAAAATATATATGAAATGCAAGAAACAAAGATTGTTGTTCCGGAAAAAAAATTTTCTTTGAAAAAATGAGCTTCCTGAAGTCATCGGCTTTCTCTAACTTAATTTTTTATTAAAATATCCAATAAGGGTAAGAAAAGTTCAACAAAGATGTTTATTAAAAATAAGCTTCTCTGTTTCAAATATTTACTTATCTGCTGCCTTGGAAATTTCTTCATGAAATATGTTGGATGAAATAAATATTAATATCCCGCCTACGGGAATTTTTTCGTTGCAAAATGAAAGATTTAGGGTAAGAAAATCTATAGAGAATTCAATAAATATCTTATGAGCCATGTTGTTTGGTGAAAGCTCATTTTGTAAAAAAATAACATATTTTCTTGACATGTTTTATAGAGATATTTGATTAAGTATCGACACATTTTTCAAAGGTAACATGTGCTGAGTTACTAAAGGGATAATGGAAACGTCAATGTAAGTATTTTTCTTATTTTCAGTGATATGGTTAGCAAGACTTCTATTGGATTGTACAATTTGAAACTGAGAATTCTTTTACAAAGTGACACTCTTAAATACTATAGAATATACATACAAAAAGCCTTAAACCACAGAAACAACCTATAAGATCTGTAAATTATTACTGTTTTTCATAGTAACTTTTGATTTATCTTGCGGTAAAATAAAATATAAAATTATTATTTTTGGGATAAATTAATTATCATATTACACATCAGTTTACATGTGAAACAGTAAAGTTAATTGCTCAATGTTCAGAATTACATTGTATTTATTTTTATCCCTGGCATTTATACATAATTCTACTTTTATTTTCTAAACATTTCTTTAATTATTACAACACAATTTTTTTTTTATTTCGAATGGAAACTTTTAACACTTTTACGATATCAATAAAAAGCCAAGAATATCAATTATATATAAATTTGAGCTACTGTGTTGGTTCTGTTTAAAGTGAATTAAATGAGTGAAATTAAATGACAGTAAATGCATGCTTGTGGTTGATTTCGAGGTAGCTATGTCACACAGTTGAGTATACATTTTTATTCTTTAACTACAAATCGGCAAATTAAACAGAATGAAATTTATTCTTAGGTCCTCGTAATATTCTTGTATAAGGAACCCTTATTTTACGTTGCATAACATAAAGACCACAAACACTTCCACAGATGAATTGATCTATAGATTTTACACAAAGCTATATTAAGTACGAGGTAGGATTCAAAAGTTCCTGGCCTGAGCCTATAACGTGAAAATTTTTGCAGTACAGCGACAACGATAACGTTTCTGTGTTACTGCGTTCTTCCTCTTTTCTAAAAATGGATTGTCCCATATCACGTGATCGGTAGCTTGCCATGGCGTAGTAATTTGTTGGCGGATGCATTTCGTAACCACAGATTCAAAGAAATGACGTCAGTTGAGCAAAGACTAAATATGAAATTTTGTGTTCTCTTGGATAAGAGTACTACTGAGACTTATGAAATGTTGACGCATGTATACGGTAGTGATACATTACGAACGCAAGTTTTTGAGTGACATCGACGTTTCAGAGAATGCTGGTATAGTGTCGAAGATGACGAAAGTTCAGGACGTCTGCAGACTTTAAGCACCTCTGAAAACATCGAAAAGGTTAATGCGGTGGTACGAAAGAACAGGATTTAAGCAATTGCGCAAATAGCATAATTAGTTGGGATATTCGGGGCCACATATCAACGGATACTGACCAGGGATCTTAGCATGCATAAGGTGTGTCAACATATTGTTCTCCGAAAGTTAAACGAAGATCAAAAAATTAATTCGAATGAAAAGGGCGGGAGACTTAACTTCGGCTGTTGACAAAGGCCCTTCCCTACTAGGCAGAAATGATATTGGAGACTAGAAAATGTTGTTATACGATCCGTAATCCAAGGGAGCTTCGGCAATGTGGAAATCACCCCAAACTCACGCAAGCAGAAATTCTGCCAAGGACACAATGTGAAGAAACAAATCTAAGTGGACATCCTGCGTTGTTTGCGTGAGTCAATCCGAAGGAAGAGACCAAAATTGTGGGCTGAGTAGTCAACGTTGCATTTGCAAGACAACCCTCCTGCACACCGATCCCTCCTTGTCACTGACTTTCTTACGAAAATGAAAACAATTGTTTTGCTACATCCTTGTTACTCCACTGATCTCGCCCTCTGTGACTTCAGCTATTTTCTGGACTGACAAGTCGTTTGTAGAGTCGTCGGTTTCAAACTCTAGATGAAGATAAAAGGGCATCGCAGGCCGAAAATAGATTCCAGAAATATTTCGCTGACCTTTACTAGCGATGGCAAAAGTATGTTGTTGCTCAAATGTTTTATTTCGAAGAAGGAAATTTTTCAGTAATTTAATTGGAAATATTTTTAAGTTTTAGACTCAGTTCGGGAACTTTTGAATCCTACTTCGTATCAAATTATGTTAATAAGTATAAAGGTCTAGACCGCGTTTTTAATCCCGAGTTGCTATTGAGTTCAAAAAAAAGGTTTAAAATAAAACATAAAAATATATGCTAATCTAATCTAAATAATTAACAGTACTTTCTAATTGAAGGGTATAACAAAAGTAGATTTAGCTTGAGCGAATAACAGATCAATTAAAAAATGTTAAAAGAAATTATGCAGCTACATTTATTCAGGCTGCACCTAAATAATTCACAAAGACAAAAATTGTACTAAATATAAAATTGATAGCTTAATATTGTTAGCTAAATATAAAATTGTTAAAATTGTTCAGCTTACTTACAAGCAACAATAGTATTTAATGATTATTCTTTTTGCTAATTCAAGGCATCTTTTTTCTTATCAATCGTATTTAAGGACTTTGTTAAACATCCGGGGTCTCAAATGCAGTTTTCACTGTAGCTCTTTGAAAATCTGTATAATCAAATTTTGGTAATAAACATAGGATCTCTGCAAAAGTAAAATATGATTGAACTGAAGAAATAGTAATATTTACAAACTGAAACAATGATAAATAAGAGTGAAACACATAACTGTAACGAAGGAAATAATCATAATCTAGACAGTTTGAAGTTTTGAAGAAGCAGTTTACTTTTATCCAGCTGTATTAAACACTCTCAATAAAGGAATTCTATACATAATTACAATCCTATACACAAAATAAAATGGATAGATTTTTAAGACCAAACTGTACGCAAAACATTAAAAATAGAATAAAATTAGTGAAAAATAGAGATAACTTTGTAGTATTTAATAAAAAAAAAATTGTCCTTAGCATCCCCTGCTATATGAAATATAAAACTATATACTATTGCATGATACTATTACTATTGCATTATTACTATTACTATTGCATTATTACTATTGCTATTGCATTATTACTATTACTATTGCATATTACTATTACTATTGCATGATTACTATTACTATGGCATGATTACTATTACTATGGCATGATTACTATTACTATGGCATGATATACTGATACTACTGCATGATTGAATCGAAGCCATTTTTAAACGTGGATAATCAAAACGCTCATAATTAGAATGTTTTAAACTGGAAGAATTTTCATTATGTGTTCCTCTAAGCAAATGTTAAAAGAATCTGGGGGGAGAGGTGGAAGAAAAATATAATATTACAAATGACGTGTAAAAGAAGTTTCCACTAAATTTAAAAAACACTCAATGTCGGGAATAATCGAAAATAATGTTTAAGCATAAATTTTAACCTTGTAAAGTGTGTGACAAAACAATTGCAGCTCAGAAGAGTACACTAACATAAACGAATTTTGACATGTAATCAGTCATTAAATTGATTTTTTTTAGTTACAGTTAAGAATTTTAGGAACGAGCTGATTCAAAGACATCACGATTACCATTTCACTCACATAGCAAAATCTTACGCATCGTTCATTTCCATGTTTATTTTATATAAAATTATTTAGCCGATTTGCTTCGTATTGTAATGAGTCTAAAGAATATGTATGTGAGGAAGAGTAATGTGAAAAAGAAAAAGGTTTTATATCTATTGAATTAACAATAAAACTACGGGAGTGGTTGTTTTGACCTCAAAACTACTTTGCCAAAAAATTATTCTTAACACGTTTATGTCATTTCACTGAAATTTCGTAGCTTGTTTTATATTTTTGTGATTTTTAAGAATATCATGAATTTTTTTCTTTCAAAATTGCGTAACAAGTGTATTCTTTTCATAGATAATGTACAACAACAAATTAATGTTTTACATAGAATGACCAAAGAAGCTTTCAGAAAGATCACAATGAAGATTTAAATCACTTGCTATTGATATACCCTCATTTTTTCTTCTTCTCTTTTCTTTTTCATTGCGTTAGCACAAGCGTGTGTTTTTATAAAGACATCGTAGGTGAATGCGAATCTGAAACCTTGTTTCACGTTTTGACAATTACATGTATCTAACAGCAACTTTTTCAATACCTCGTTCGAAACAACTAAGTATTGATTAGTTCTCTGCTCTTTTTCCTCAACTCGAAGAAAATTAGTGATGATGATGAAAATAGAAATTCAAATTTCAAGATTTTTTCTGAAAGCAAAATTCTTGAAGAGAACTCAGTTTTTTCCAGAAGAAACTGTTGATGAAATTCCTGTGCAACACGTTGGCTCTTCAGATAAGCTTCATACTCAGATGGAATTCAATAGAAAACTTCTGATGATTACAATTCGAAAATACGCCTTAGGAAAAGTGTTGAAAGAAAAAAAAACAGGACATTCTCCGTATGTTAAGAAAAATATTAGAGAAAATGTAGCTAAATCTTGGCATTTGTTGTTGTTGTTTTGAATCCATAGTGAGTCATAGGAAAAAAGTGAAATTAGAGAGGTTCACCACCAAATAAAGTTAATTTCATTGTGAATAATTGAAAGCTTTTATTACAATGAGAGAAGATAAATGTGCTATTATAGAATAACCTAGGGTCCAAAAAATTTAGTTAGATTATATTTTAAATATATGTATGTACTTGGCTATATTTGAATTATAAACAATATTTTTTCATTATAATTATATTAACGTAAAGCAATTGTCTTGTTATTTGATGGGGTTCCAGTACGATCTAATCTTATTTCAATTATTTTCAGTTTGAAAAATGGATTTCAGGTACGAAATTTTCGACTTACAAATTCAGTCAGGGGACAAAATAAACTTTTTTCTGAGTAAAACTAATTAAAAAACATTGTTGCTATTATAGCTGACAGCAAATTAAAAGCACATAAACTGAACTATGAGTAAGAGAAAATGGAAGCAAGCGATTATTACTTGCAACAAATATGAATGCAACTAATATCTAAAATTATTAATAATAGTGAATACTGAACGATAAATGAAAGTTAAACGTTTTGAACTAATAACTAACAAGAAAAAAAATAAATGTCTTGTATCATTAAATAATAAAACAATCATTATCAAAATAGATGCAAGAAAATTACCAAACAAAATTGCTGGGAAGCTTAAAATATGTTGAGAGAAATAAAATATTTGTTGTGGCACTACCGTTAAATTATACATTACTAAAAAAATTTCCAATCTCTACAGATGTGGTAAATGCTACTTATTAACAAAAGCAATTATAATATATTTTTCTCAGTAAAAATAATTACGCAACATTTCTTCCAAGTCACTCCTTAAAATTCATATAAATTTTTTAATTAATTTAACTAAAGATTTCATATTTTAAAAAAGTTTTCAGAAAAATAATCACTCGAAAAGATTTCAAACATAAATTGGTCATTTAGAGCAAATTATAGGTATATTAAAAATAGTTTCTCACTCGATAATTTTAAATGACACACCACATCTTCCTTAATGGCGAAAATAATTTACCATATCCAGGCAAATTACTTATTCTTGAAATAGAATGATCCTATCGAACATATTTAAGAAATTCCTTTCCATTATGAGCTTTTGATAATCTAAACGGAAAGAACACTTTAAAAACTAAAATTACTTTTCTTAGTGATTTTACTAAGGCTGAATACAATCGGTAGCTTACAAATCGTAATCAAGAGAAAAAAAAGTCGTTTAATAAATGTGCCGCCGATTCCATTTAGTCTTGTAATGTGCGAACAAACTGAAGAAAAATGTTAGACATTAAAGCTATTTCATCTTGCGTGTAATTTTTTTTGTTCTCTTACTTTTCTCCTCAATAAACTTAAAAGCTGGAATAAATCAAGCTACCTTATTCCAAAATTCTTTCTAGATAGATTAAACCAAGAAAGTGACATAAAATCAATGAAAAAACATCTAAAATATGCTGTAAGAAAGTATTAAAAATAAAAAAGAATATATATATATATATATATATATATCCAAAACATTTTAGAAAGAATTTCGAATAAAATATTTTGGTATATTTATAGGATGTTATCAAACTAAAGTTTACATTTCAGAGATTGTAAATTTGTATTCTTTCACACAATACCATGACAGAATAGCATTTTATTTCAGTGTAAAAAAATTTGTTTTTTGCTTCTTGGTTACCTGGGCTGTTTATAAAGACATTTATTAGATGTATTTAGCAACGCTAATATCATGAAAATTCTTAAAAGGAATTTCGATCCGCTAGAAAGAAACTCAGTTTTTGCTTACAGAGCAACAATCACAAGAACTTTAAAGACATTTATATTATTCAAAAGTATATCAATAAGAAAGATTGTTTTTGTAATTTCATTTCAATAAAGGGCTATCATTATAAGAAAACTGAATGATTCAATTATTTATATAAATAAAATTTGCAAATTTTAGATTTGAATTTAGATTACTGTTTGAAAGCACATTGTTCAATTTTTTAGCTTCTTAAAGAGCGTAAAATTTTTTTAGCTCACTGCCCATCTTTTTTTTTTGGTAAATCTTAGTTATTTTGAAGTAGTTTTCTATTTCAATACGTGTATGGGCTTCAAACAAAAATGAATGTTACAAACATAATAGATTAAAACTGTCAGATAATTTTTTCATATGTATATGGCTAATTCTTAAAATGATTCAGATGAAACATAAGTTCCGAAAAAAATGAGATAAATGTAAGCTACTTCTTTGTTTCATCCTTCTGATATTCAGCAAGAAAAAAATGATTTATATAAGTATTTTCATTTGCTTCATCGAAAGAAAAATATATTTCAATCACTTGGAAACAAAACTTCTTCATTTCATATCATTTTCTTTATTTATTTTTTTTAACTAGAAACAAATTATCATGGCATGAAACTAAAATTACACTTTTTAATTTGGTTACAAAATTAATTAAAGTTAAAGCAAATTAAAAATTAGATACCTAGACATTTTAATGTAATATTTTATTATAAGTCACTGTATATATAATATATATCTCACTTTGAACTAATATTTCTTTCAGTTAAAACTGTAAGATAACTCATAATATTGCATGAAAAAAATTGAAATGTAAATAATCAATAATTATCTTGAGAAAAAATTCACAAACTTTTATTATTTGAATTTAAAAGTTAACTTTTAAATTCCCCTACGAGAGCATTTATATATATATATATATATATATATATATATATATGTGTGTGTGTGTGTGTTATAGATTAATTTTGAAGTAATTATTTAAATAACAAATAATTAAACTATTAACACGCTTATTGAAATAAAAATGTTTATAATCTAATTGCACGAAATTTGAAAATTATGTAAAATTGTCTATCAAAAAATTCATAAAATGCTTTTAATAACATACTGTAAAAGCAATTCTTCTTTGTTAATGTATAAAAATAAACATTGTAAAAAGCTTAATTTAAAGAGAAACATTGTTCAAAGTATGGAAGTCCATTTTTTTTGCTTCTGATGATATATTTTAAAGAAATTATTGCAATTAAAGATTTTTTTTTTTTTTTTTTTTTTTTTTTTTTTTGAATTTTCTTAGCTTTCAAAATATTTGAGAAATATTTGCACTTGATGGCCCAAACTTTTTGATAGTAATAGACATAGTAAAAAGAGCAGCAATTTACATTTGAAACGAGTGTTAATACAACAAATATGAATTTTTAACATGCAGAACTTTGAATTTGCTTACATTAAATAAAATAATATCATTTAAATAAATAAACAAAAAAACAGTAGTGAATACAATTATAAATAAATAAGTAAGAATTATTTAACAATAAACATTTTTTCTCAATGAACTATTCTTTTTCTATAAAGAACAACAAATGCAAATTTATGTATAGAAAAGTTAAGAATCTTAAAGACCTTGTCACTAATTTTAATATGTTTTGTAAATAGTTTCATAACTGGGATATTTCTGATATTCTAATGTTTCAGTTCAAATTAAAAATTACATATATATATATATATATATATATATATATATATATATAT
>BMAW01130055.1:353852-453215 GCA_019974015.1 Nephila pilipes | reverse complement strand
ATTTCATAAGATGTTATTTGATTTGAGAAAATTTTCAGTAAACGAACAATGACTTATGTAAATTAGCATGGAAATATAAAAGTGTTGTCATGTTGTTATAACACTCATATATACATATGGCGAAGGGTTTAATCAGAAGTTAGGGTTAAGAAAGGAAGACTAAAAGTTACATAATCTAATACAACTTATATTTACTATTCTAAGAAGGATTAGATGATTGGTTATTAACGCTGAATATTCACCAGTAAGCAGACGTTATGTAGGATCTAGTGTAGAAGCTCGGTACTGATTTAGATTTAGTTAACTTACTTGTGTATACTTGTTAGTAAATTATTCCTAACAAGTAAGTAATATTGCACAATGTAATTTTTTAAATCCTGACATGTATAGAGACCTGATGCATAACGTAGATATTTACATATATTGAACTTTGAATAGTTATAGTCGAAATGAAAGCAATTTCATTTCCTTAATTGTCTGATTTTTTTTACATTAGAGACTCAACATTTCCCTAGTGACAAATCAATCATTGGAACAGAAATGCAAGTGGGATGTAAAAAATCTACATTAGAATCATTTTTTACTACTGATTTACAAATGCACAATGATCAATAAGTAACTGTACACAAAAGCAATAATTAGCAATACATTATATTTTACCTTTTTTTTCTCTTACAATTTATAGTAATTTCATTTAATTTTATTTCCGTGATCATGGTTACATTGTATATTAAAATCTTTAGTAAATTTAAATTAGTAATATAATTCCAGAAATATATTTAACTATTTAAAGGCATAGACATTAAAAATATGTAATTTTGCATATTCTTTAAAATTAACTAAATTCCTAACACATCTATTTTTGTGATAAGAGTTAATCGATTGTAACAAACAATTTTACAAAGTTAAATCATCCAAAACAGCATTTGTATAACAGCATGATTAAAGTTTTGAAATTTTTTTATAATGTATTAGAAATTTAGTAACAAATATGTTTTCAAAATTAAAATTGAAATGTAATATGATAATTTTTAAAAAAAATGTGAAGGAAATTTACTTAATTTGAATTAATTGTTTTTGAATTTTTGTTACTATATGTCTTAAATCATTAAAATGTTTCAGATTGTTATATTTTTTCTGACATTTTTGTATTTAATTTTTTTATTAAATATAAGACAATTCGGTAAGAAATTAAGGAAATATAATTTGAAGAAAATGACTATGAAAACTAATTGTTGGAAAACTGATGCAAGTTTGTTACTTTCTGTAAAAGTTGTTAAAAGAAATTTCTAGTAAGATTTGAAACTTTTGATGCAAATATTATTCCTGAATCAAACAAAAATTTATCTACAACTTAGATTTAAAGCAGAGATTTTATTTACAATTCATCTATAATTTTAATTATTTTGATATAATTTTGAACGATAATGTTAATTCCAAAATAATATTATGAAGGTGAATAAAATGTATTCATTTGAATAGTGCAAATATAAAGAACTGGTTTACATAAATAAAAAAAAATTTCAATTATCAAAAGATAATTTTTATCAAGCAAATAGATATTCCGTTTTTATAAGAAGAGATTTTCATTCTCATACAAAACAATCAATTTTGCAATAAAGGATATTTTTATTTCGATATCAGCAGACCTTTTAATTCACAAGATTAATACACGAAAATGTCAACGCTTGCCACCTTCTAGACCGAAAACACATAAAGATGCTGAATATTACTTTATTCAATTTCTAGCTGATTTAAATTTAAAGGCTTCTTATGTAATATTATTGAATTAAATACTAGTTACTATATAATTAAAATTTAGGTTCTAAAATCTAAAATTCTATCTTACATTCTAAAATAAAAATATTTTACTTTAACTCTAAAGTCAGAGGTTTTTTAAAATTATTTTAAGAAGAAAAGATAAAAATAATGTTTTTAAAAATTATTTTTAAACTGTCTTTTCATTGAAATAACTTTCGTCTGTAATGAGAGTTTAGACACACACGATAAAATCTTTCTGTTGAAATTATTACTAAATCCTTTTAGTTAAATGATTGATAGCTTCGCATAATTATTAGTCCAAATATAAAAGTTTTAAATATAAGAAAATGCATACATAAGTTTAGTATTGCGACAGGGAATAAAACGTGGAAAAAAGAAACAAACTGAAGAAAAAAGATTGCTTTAAAAAGTAGTAAAACTTATGTTTAGTTCTGTCACTTTTCAAAGAAAGTAAAACGATACTGTAAGTGGTAAAAGTGGATTTTATTTTCTTGAAAAATTTTAAAAGATAAGAATCAAAGTAGATCGTGCATATTATACAGTACTTTTCAGCAAAGATTCTGCCGAAATAATTTTATTTAAATACAGATTTATTGATATACACCTGTTTCAATAAACAGTAAAATCATATAATATTCAAAGGTTTTTTCCCCCTGGTTTTTAAAACCAATAAAGTAACTTAAAAACATTTTTTTCCTGCAATATAATTTATTTTAAGGTAATAAGAAAACTTTAGAACATAATTTTTCCCTTATTGAGTGTTTCTCTTGCCCGCTTCTTTTCAGAAATGAGAGATAATATACGTATGGAAGATTGAATCCTTCATATTTAATATTCTTAAATCTTTCAAAACTGTCTTAAGCGGATTCAATCAAAATTTTCGAGGTTATGTACATTGAAAAAATTCGTTAAAAATTATGATACTATTTTTAAAATCTAGATATAATTAAAACAACATCTGAAGTTTCGCTTCATAATATGTCCTACTCACGAAATATAAAGTTCAAGAAAGACTAATAAAAGCTATTGAAATAAAAAAGGAAAGTTAAGGAAAATACTGATGAAGAAAATTATGTTATATGTATGCAAAAATGTTTTGTGTGAATCTTAGCAAATATCTAATTCATATTCAACAACACTATGCTTTAAATTTAAATTTAAATTTAAATACAGAAAATACACCATTATTTTTGAAACACATACATCCAATTTTATTGAAGTAAAATAAATTGACTTTATCTTTTTTTTCTTTTCGTTTCTCTTCTTTCTTCTGTTTAAATATTTAAAGGCAGAATATTTTATTTTGAATATCTATATCAGTAAGATACTAACGGTAATTTTTCGTAAAATACCTATTATGCATTTTGGAAATTACTCAAACTATTTGTACATTCTTTCAGAAAATTTTAACTTTATAATTAATTTGAATGCTTGAAATATAAAAGTTATATGAAACATTGAAGTCTAGTAAAGACCTTGCTATTTAAACATTTTTTTTTAAATATTAGAGCTAATATTAAATTATAATTTCTGGTTCTTCTTATGATATGATTTCAATTGCCCACTCCTTTTCTTACTTTTTAATTACATTGTTCAATTTTTTAATTATTTAGATATTAATTGTAGTGAGCTATTTTTTCAGTTCCTTAAAAGAGCTATTATCTTAATTTTAATTGAATTGAATAATGTTGATAGTATAATATTCAATATCTTTGTGTATGGTTTTACTTATTATTAAAATCACTCTTCATATTTCTGATTTTCTAAAAGCAACGTACATCACTTTTCTTCACATTTTCATTAATTATTGTTGGAAAAATCTTACAAAATAAAGACTTTTCAGAAGTATATGACACATAAAATATGATTCATTTGCATGATATAACACACACTAAACAAAGCCCTAGAAATCGTATCAAGTCAGTTCTATTCCAAGTATCAAGCTAAACACGACCTCAGAATTAGCAAGCCTAAAATGTAGTTTGAAATCTTAAATGCACTCTTGGTGAATATTTCTCTACAATTAATTCCTATAAAGAACAGTATGAAAGTTTAATTGCACGAAGATACATTCTCTAAGCATTAAGGGTACCAGGACATCTGCAGAATTCTGGAACATTAAATCTGACTCCTTGTTTTTGTGATATATATCTTTTCAAATTATTAGTAGAGTTTAGATTTCTTTAGTGAGCCTAATAATGATACTTCGATCTTTTTATAGAACTATAAAGGTGTTTTTTTTTATATCATAAGCGTTTTTTCCCCCTTCCGATTGAATATGGTCATGTTTTGTGAGATGTATTTGCATTTAGGTACCATTTTTAAGAATAATATTCCATAAATATACAAAATATTTTACTCCACTTATAGAAAAATATACACAAAATATAGTGAACCTAATTATTTAATGATATTACTGTATATTTTCTTTGAAAAAATGATAAAACTTTGTAATTTCGGAAATTTGTATTTTTTTTTTCCTTTTTATATAACATACTAAATTATTTCTTAAGAATTGGGTATTATATAGAGAAAAATATTTTATGTTCACTATATGCATAAGTATCTTATATAGAATTGTAAAAAATATGGATCGAAATTGTGCAGTGTATTTTATTAAATGGTACCTAAGTGCAAATATATCTCGCAAAACAGGTCCATACTCAAATGAGAAGGAAAAAAATCTTTATGATGAAAAATTACTTTTATAGTTCGATAGATATCATTATTAAGCATACAAAACTTATAAGTTTTATAAATAATATCAAAAGATATTTATCACAAAAACAAGGAGTCTTAGATTTAATGTTCCAGAATTCCGGGGATGTTCCTGGTACCCTTAAATAAAAGAGCTACGGTATTATTTTTTGATATCAACTCTTAATTTTTCAAGAGTTAAGCTAATTTAATTTAAATACATGTATAATTATTGAGCTATTTAAATATTATGCAAGGTGTTTACAATAAATTGTATTTACAAAAAAACATAAGGAAATATGTTTACAAAACTGAAAAATATAACCTTTTTTGGGTAAATTAAACTAAAAATAACATTTTAAAGTTTATAAAATTATAATTATTAAATGCAGTCACACATCACCAGAAACACAAATACTATTCAGTCGATAATAAGACTTTTTCAGCATTTTCGGTGTTACAGTAGTTTTATAAAAGACTGTAGTCATTCGCTTTTTCAGTTCGTACGCTTTCAACCTTAATGGTAGAAAAGACATTTATCTTTTATGTAGCCCCAAAGAGAAAAACAATCACAAGGAGCTAAACCAATGCTTCTTGGGTTACTGATTGTCATCTGTTCCGCGAACAATCTACAGTATTGTACCACAAAATATCGTGAGTGTTTCTGTAATTGTCACAATAAACATAAATTTATAAAATGTAAAGGGTTATTTTCAATTCATTTTGTCCGAAAAGGTAATAGTTTCTTTAGTTTGTAATTGCATATAGCTTTTTTTATATGTGATATTTTACTGTAAACACCTGTATAATATTTATTAAATCTATTATATGATAGTATGAACCAGAATTTCGTAAAACAATATATGAGATTATAATAACAAATTTCAGGTATATAAGCACGAAAGAGTGCTGACATTTTTTTCTTACTGATTAAAATATTATTTGCTTTACCCAAAATATAATTGTTATGTTCATAAAACTACAGACGTTAACAAATCAATTTTTAAATCAGAAATGATTATCAAGTAGTTCAAATTTAGTAAAAGTATTTTATGATTATTTAAAATAAATCAAGTGTAAAATCACTTCATCAATCAGACTGAGTATGTACATAAAGTAAAGAATTTAATAAAATTTTATTCTATTAAAATAAATGCACTAAAAAAAATATTTATCCATTTCACTCAAATTTTAATAGTAAAATTTGAATGTTCTTTGAAAATAATATGCTGATAAACGCAACAGAAACATATACAAAAAATAAATCAATAAGTTATTTTAATCAACTAAAAAATAGTTCCAGCCGAAACAATAAATCAAATAGCATAAAAAAGTTTAATTTTATTTGAGAAAAGGATCTAAAGCTAATAAAATTATTTTAATGTAACAAACAAGAAGAAAAAAAACGATACGACTTACAATAAACAACAAACGATACATAATATTACTTAATTTTGAAAAAAGAAAACCATTTTTAGGATCAGTTAAGAAGAATTTAAGAAAAGAGTTCATCTTTGTGGAAAGTACTGAGCAATTCACATTAATAGAGAAATTATCTTTCGGTAATAATAACAATAAATGAGCGAAAATTATAAAATGTGATTTTGTAAAAGTTTACAAAATTATTAAAATATGTTATAACAGTTAATACTCAGCAACAGAATTTGTTCAATTTATAAATATTCTTTACCATACATTGACGAATTCAACAGCTATTTTTTTTTAAAAGAAATACTAGCTATTCCTGAAAAGTAATAGTATTTTGTATATGAAATCTTATATTATTTTCACTAGGAGGTGGGGGAGGGATTCTCTTATAAAATAAATTTATCTTTTGATGTTAATTAAAATTTTGTGATACAATTTTTAAGCATAGAACAACAATTTAACATCAGGACTATGACTTTAACTTTCAACTAGCCTGAAATGAAATGACAGTTTTAAGCAGAATTTTACGAGAACATTTATACAACATAATTGTTAAAAGTAAGGACCTGCTCCTTAAATATTAGAGCAACTATGTGTAATTTCTTGAGGCTTAGAGCAATCAGTTAATTTCAAATGGCAAGTAAGTCAAAAAAAGGAAATTTAGTAATTGTGTCACCCGTTCCAATTATTACTGGGATATAAAAATAAAATATAGAGAAAAGCAAGGTATTAAAGTTTTTTTTTTTTGGTGTGTCTCTTTTCTCCCTACCTCTTTATAAACCTTAGCGATCGAATGTATCAAGCTGCCCAAATATCTAGAAACATTTTTATGATACAGTAGCTTGAAAATGTGACACATAATCAATGGCAGAAACCTAAAACTAACAATCTGTTAAGATTAACAATGTCAGAAAAGGAGAAAAACGGTTTTTTAGTAGAAGAAGAAGAAAAAATAATGAAAAAAATGGTTTGGGAAATTGATTCCTTTGAGAATTCAAAATTTTTTCTTGTCCTCGAGTTAACGTTTTAAAGACCACAAGCGTCCATTCCTATAGTACAATAACATGACAAAAAACCACATTTTATAAAGATTTAAAGAACCTTCTTTCTACTTGTTGGTAGCCTTAAGCTTATTTCTAGGGTTTCTCTTGTATATTTTACAAAGTAGCATTAAACCAAAAGGTTTGGAAAAGATTTTTTTCACTTTAAAGAACAGCGTTTCCTATTCATCAAGCGACGATGAAAAATTTATAAAATCTTTATTTTGCTTAGAAACAATTAAAATATATGACCAGAAATCTAATTAATGGATTTGTAAGCAACTAGGGATGTTTCCTTCATGAAATGTTATACATAAAATTAAATTCATATTTATTTAAGAACAAATATTCAATTAGACAATTGAATTCAATACTTGAAATGTTAGCTCTTTATAAAATTTTAATTTAAAATATTTATTAATTCAATAACAGTTTGTTTTTCACATCAGAATTCTCATTAATCGAAATATTTTTTTAATTTCAATTTGATTTCATCCAATAATGCTAACAGTATTTCAATCAAAATGGGACTTTAAAATTCCTATGTATTTAAATAACATTGATTCATATACGAAAAGTATTTCTTATATTTAATTTTAGATGTGACATTTTTAATATTACATATCTTTATATTCGCATTAAAATTTTAAAACATTCTTAGGGGATTTTGTGTTAAAATAAGAAAGAATTTAATGCAATTTTTCAAAACGTAGAACGCAAATAAATTGAATGTCATACATTTTATTCTAGTTTTGTATAAAATGTACAATTCTAGAGTCTTACTGGAATTAAAATATCATATTTAGGATCAGAGCAATTTTAAGAGAAAAATTTACTTATGCATTTATACAGCTTGAATTGAGGTAAAAATGATTTTAATTTGATGTGCAGAGTCTTAGAAAGTTTAAATTTTGATTTTAAAAAAGGAATAGTTAAATATCAATCTTGCATAATAATATTTGTTACTTTTTAATATGATTTATTGTTTAATTATTAATTGAATATGTATGTGTAATAATTTAACTTAATAGAACAGCTCAAAATGAAAACAACATTTTTTAATCTTATATATATTTCAATACATAAATATTTCCGTACTATAGATAACTTTTTAGATTCATACATATAAGATTTCAAACAAATTCACTATATATATATATATATATATATATATATATATATATATATATATATTTAAAATATTTGTTAAAAATTTAAATGCAATAAAAATTTAATATAATAATTAGCAAAATTATTAAATTAAAAATCAAAAAAGAAATAAATAATTAATTTAAATTTGGCATCATGTTAATGGATAAAAATAATGCTTCTGATATTTGTTTTCACATTATCAAGGAGTCACAGCTCCTCAAGTATTAGTTTAAGCAACTATTTTTTGAATTTTTAACACTAAAGCATTTGTCACTTTCAAACTTAAACAACATTGAAGCATCTATATCAATGCGCCATTCATTAATAAAATGAATCAGCTGAACCAATCTACTATACTTATACTTTAATAGGTAGCTTATTATTCTTACTTAAACCTTCAAAAGCATCCACGATAGATCCATTTCTATAAATATCCTAACGACTGAACTGTTAATGACACTCAGAATCAAACCTGTGGCTATCGTCAGATATTAGAGTAAACAAGTTCTTCGCCTTAATGGTTGACATCGATGTTGGCTCGTTTTCAGCGTAAATTCATATCCTTATTAACTTTTGCTTGCAGATTTATTTTCTATGTGTATTTCCAGTTTACTTTGCTTTCGCTTGTTTATCTGTTTACGTGCTTGAGCTAAGTCTAAGTACTTGAAATTGCTCACTATAAAGATTAATTGTAGTAGTAACGAATATATATACAATAGAGTATATATAAGTTTTAATTTAACTTCTTAGCCATATGTATCAAGTATACATCAATTATTTTTCTTCTTGAAATAATAATTCATAGAATTCTTTAATAATCATTCATTCTCTTTGCTTAACTACATAATAGTTTGTTAATTTTCATGGTCATTTTTTGTTTAGAGTAACATTTATATTTATTAATAGAGATTTTAGATGTATTACAAATGATACTTTAAGTTTTCTCCATTTTTCAGCCAATCTATTTTTTTCTCTATTTCTTTATTTGTTCTCTATTTTTTCAGCCAATCTATTTTTCTCTATTTTTTCAGCCAATTAAATTACATGAACACGATTATACACACACAAGTAAAACCTGTTACTTAAAAAAATTCACGAATTTCAGCTGTCTTATGTAAGCATATAAATTATCGTCACTTAAAATTTTTTTGTATTCAGACTATTTCCTTTGTTTATTTATTTTTTTTTGTTATATACCTAGTTTTAAATTTCTGCATACAAACATATTTAATGTACATTGAAAATTTAGCAAGACAGGTGTAAACTAGAGCATAAATAAATTTCTGTAATTCAGCTGAAAAAATAGCAACTTGGTTTTTACAAAAAATATATCAACATCTTTTCTATGAAGGGAGTATTCTTTTTTAATATTGTAAATTTATTCACTACTTTCACGGCATTGTGCTTAATTCAGAAAATTATTTGAAGTGTATTAGCACAATAATCAAAATTTATAGGGAACTTGTCTAACTTAATTTGACTGATCTTTATTCTTCATTCAGTAACATGCGGTAAATTCAAAAGCAGGTAGTTAAAATGTGTTAACATTAACATTTGGATTGTAGAATAAGTGACGAATTTTCAGGAGACATAAGACAAGAAAGTACACATGTACAAATTGCTGAAGACCTTAATAAAATATCTTATGTTAAGTGCAACTTATGGATACAGTTTAATGAAACCGGGATCTTCAAAAAAGACCCGAGAAAGATGTCCACGAGTTATGAAGACCATTGCAAATTGGTATTTGTCCATTATCACAAAGCATAACAGAAATTCAATAGCTTCTCAGCTCCCTCAGGAAATTCATACTGTAACAAGAACCCAAATTTCAAGGGGTACGGCTTACACGAAAAGGGCCTGTTTATTAGAAGCCTTGCTGACTGCGCACGAACAACTATAAATTCAAAAGATCCCTTTTAGTATGATACAGAGTATATTGACATTGGACCAGAGATTCGGTTGAGGTCATTCCATACACATGTGTGTCTATATTCAGCAGAAACACCATTCTTCTCGTATTTGCATCTTGAGGCAACAAGGGAACCCCTATATGTCCTCCAACGTCTTAGTAAGACACATGTAAAGTAGTGATGGTTTAGTGTTCTAAATAAGCATCTTGTTGGATGGACTCATAAACTTACATGTTCTCAACAGAGACTTTAACAACTGTAAGGTATACTGATGAAATCATATAGCCCCTATGTCCTCCTTTTTAGGGGAGCAGTTGGGCCTAATTTCATATTTATGAATCGTGAAACTTTCCTACTAAGGTTCATTGGCTCAACGAATTTCTGGAAAGTGATGATATTCGCAAATCAGATCTGCCAACATTATCCATTTGACCCTCTAGAAACTATTTGGGCAAATTGCATTTTTCTTCCCAAAAGCATTCAAATTCTGTCCTTCTTAGCAGTAGGAATGGAACCGACATCATGAAGATTCATAAACTGTGATATTTTTAGATTGAATTCACTTTATAAAAATTGTATAATAGAAACAATAATCTTAATAATCTTATTTTTGTTCAATCTGTAACTCTCATTTACTTTCTTACATAAGATGGGCCGTACATACAATCATATATGTGTACTAACATTTTTTACGGTGCATTTTTGTGTTGTATAACATACTACAAAATTAGTTCAATAAGTCTTTAGAAATTCCAAGAGATGGTGCTCGTAGCATCGAAAATGATTTATTTTTAGTAGCATCGTGACTCACTAGACAGCCATCTAAATCTTAGTGATTCGTATTCTTGATCATGACGCCTTTTGCACCTCAAACATTCTTCGGAATAACTTTTCTATGGCGAAGAATTATGTAACTACATTCACCTTTTTAAGAAAGTATTATCCGGAAGCAACCAAACGTTTTCGTTTTTACTTGATAACCTGTTCATAATAATGAATCCTGGTATAACCGACAGTGACAACGTAAGCAAAATGACATCAAAAACTCTACGCGTCAATAACTAAATTTTGATTTGACAGAAAATGTCCACCAAATCAAAACTAATTTATGAATCAATTTCAAATTTGTTTTGGCTTCATTTAATAGATAACAACACCCAATAGTAACAACAATTTACCTTCATATATATCTGTCTTGAAATATAATTACTTTTTGAATCACCCTGGTTGTACGTACTTATTTCAATAATATCTGTCCTGTATTTCTGTACATATTCATTCAAAAAAGAAAAAAAAAATCTCTCAACAAAAGTTCCCTTCATTTAGGAAAAGAACTTGTCTACAGTTTGGATTTAAAACAAATGTTGAGAATAGAGAATATGTTGGAAATGAAGATTAAGAATTGAACAAATATAAAGTGATATAAATTTGAAGAAAATTTTTATTTATCGAAATTAATTTCATTTTTACGTTGGTTGAGTGTAATACTGGTGGTAATTTGGTGAGAAATTTTGGTACATTTTAGAGATTTTTGAACTGAAATTATATTTGTATTAGGTATAATAAGAAATACCTATAACAAAATTGAACAACTTATTTATTTATATGCACAAATGGTGAAATAAGACTTTTTTCCGATGCAGAGGGGGATATTTCTGACGTTATGGATCACGAAATATAGAACAGAAATTATAAATTAGATGGTTTTTCATGCAACATTAGATCACATGCTTTAAAAGGAGAAAAACAGAAATAAATCATGTATCCTTTATTTCTACACTGGTTGAAGCAATAAATATCAGTGTTTCATTTTGTATAAAACTGAATTGAGCAAAAAACAAAGTATTAATAGAGAAAATCAAAACTTATTTTAAAGCAGTTTTATTTACTCTCTGCAATGACGTATAAACTCATAAGGTTTACAAATTTTCCTTTAATACTACGATAGTTTTTATTCCTTTATGTTATTTAATCACATAATCAATCCGCATATGTAAAGATATTTTTATTTTATTTTATCATGCGCAAAGAAGAATTACAGAAAAATAAAACGGTACTTCCCAGATCTTAGTATATACAAAATCAGAAATTCCCCAACATAATTATTGTTATATATTTATTCACATCCTTTTAACTCTTGAAGTTTGAAACTAAGTTCTAAGCTTTCTGTTGTGCCGTAGGCTAAAGTTACGAGAGGGATGTCTAAAAATGAAAGGAAAAGTTAAGCATTTCCAGCGAGTTTTCTAAATTCACTGATGTAATTTCCAAGCCATCCAAACGAAAACTTGACATTTAAAACGTAAGTTTATTCAACGAATGGATATATATTTGTTACTATTTCCAGTTTGCTTCTCAAGAAACATAGAATCTATGAGAGAGCTTAAATGTTCAAAACTGTAAATATATTTCTTTTACAACTTATTTGAATTAATTAAAATTTCTTGGTTATTAATGTAAGCCAATTTTTAGTATATGATATGATTTTCAGTGTTTAATTGATAAACCTGATATGATATGAAAGAAGTTAGATTTTGGAATCACTTTCAGCCTATTTCCAGTATTTTAAAATCACTTTCTTAGACGAAATGTTCAAATAGGTCTATTAAACAGATTTTAAGTCGTTTTTTGCTGATGTAATGAAATATATTTCCTTGAAAATTTATTTAACAAATCACTAGTTTAAATCTGTTATTACAATTACTACGTAAATTCCGTAGTCGAAAAAAATAGTTTATTTTAGAAGAAATTGAATAAAATTTATTATATTGTCATGAAATTAAAATGAATTATTCTTCAAACCAAAGTGAACTTCAAAATATTATCAGATATTGCAAATTCACTCTGCTAGAGTAATTTTAAGCATATCTTAGGGTGTATATTTAATTATAATCTACTTATTTTTATTTATAGGAAATGTTTTAATTAAATTATTATTCACAAAACAGGAAAAAAATATATTCTATTTTATTCAAATAAATTAAAACATATAACAATAAAGAAATTTAATAACAAAAGAAAGTGAATTGTTAAATAATAAGAATGGGAAAAAAGTTTACTTGATTTAAAAGATTTTACTTGATTAAAAAGTTAAAAGAAAAAAGTTTATTTCATTTATTATTTTCACCACCCCATAAAATGAAAAATTTTACAAAATAATTTTTATCAAAATTATAACAGAAGAAATTCATTTTTTATTTAATTTTGAAATCAAATTGTTTCATAAAGTTAATGAATGTATTCTGCCTGAAATTAAAGCAATGCTGGTAGAAATTTGGTTTTTCTAAATAAATTTATAACTATGTTTTCTAGGCTGAATAAATTTAGAACTAAGTAGATTTAGCTCTAAATAAAATTTAAAATAAGATTTTAGTGGTATAATAAATAATAAATTAAGGTAATCAAGTTTAAAGTTTTTATTTTTTTTCCAAAAACAATCAATTCGTGTAAGTTACGATAAAAAAGTAAAAATAAATATCAATATGTTCAATTTTAAAAAAAATGAAAATATTGTTTTCTAAGAAATTACTGTTAAAACCACTCAGAGGCAGATTTTTCATTCACTTTTCAAGATTTTGACCATAAACAGTTATATTCCCTTTTAATATAAATTTTGAAAACATGAAAATTTTTCTTTTTTTATTGATATTTATTATATAAAAGCAAAATAACCTTAATCAAATTATCAATATCTATGGATTTGAAAATATCTTCGACATCTTTATCATGTACAGAATCACAATCATATACTTCGAAATCATTATCTCTATCACTCATGACCCTGATAATTCCAAGGCTATTTTTAATTAGTGTACTTTGTTCAAGAATAACAATAGTTTTCTGCAGAATAGAGTTTAAAACTGCACCAGATTTGATGATGTACGTATTTTAGTGTTTTATATTGCTTTGAAATATTTAATTGGATTTTTGTGAAATGTTGGTGATGAAAAATATGTGGTTATTGATATTCGTACAATTCATGCTCAATTTCTTATTAAGTGCTAAAAATGAAAATTATTTTCCCCATTATTAGGTTTTGACTCTTAGAAAGCATTATTATTTAATATATGTTCACTCAATAATTTACAGTAATAAAAATTACTTATAATCGCAGAACTTTCAGGAAGTACATTTATATATAAATGGTTTCAATAGGTATATATATATAAAGAGAGAAAGAGACTAGAGAACAAAACGAAGTCGCTTTGAACTAGATCGAAGGAGAATGATCAAGCAATTCAAAATACCTTAAGGTTCTTCAAAGTTGTTCAAATCGTGAAGTTTTGCCATGGCAACCTCTAAAATGTCCGATGGCGCAATGCTTAAGTGAAACAAATTTTTTTCTGCAATTGCGACCGTTTTTCTACAATTTCTGCAATCAGATTGTCAAGTAATGATGCGTAGTATGATCCTGTAATGTTTATTTCTGTTTGAACATAATCGATTAAAATAACACCGTAACTATCCCAAAAAAAACGTCATCACTTTCCCAGTCGAGAAAAGAGTTTTTGCTTTTCTTAGAGCTGATTTCCCTTTCGCAGTACACTGTTTTGGCTATACTTTTTTTTTCTGATATATAATTGTTTATTCAAGTTTCATCTACAGTAATTAATCCTCTCCAAAATCCTGATTTAATGCGTCTAAACTGCGCCATCCGTGCATTGAAAATGTTCATTCGAACACGTTTTTGGTCTAACCTTAACAAACGTGGTACCCATTTCGCATACAGCTTTCTCATGCCTAAATTTTGATTCAATATGTGACAAACACGTTCTTGGACATACTCATATCCTCTGCTATCTATGGTATCTCACTTTAATTCGACGGTTACCTAGAACTATTTCGGAAGTTTTTAATGAGACATTTTTCATAGTGTGCAATCAGTTTAAAGGAATCACTCTGATAAGAACTCGGTGTCACGTGATGCAAGGAACTGTCTCACAGCCTGTTCCGTTTCAACATTCTTTGGAAGGACCTGAGCATGACTAATACGTAGTGTGGATGCCAAGTCTGATACCTTTGTGCTTTGTCCGATAACACCATGTACTGTACTTTTAGTAATATTGTTATCGTTCGTGGATGTGGAGGAACTCCCACTTCGACCTTTATCATCTGCATTCTGCCTTCATTCACTGGGCATGCAACACCAGTATCCTATCATTTAACGAGATGTGACCTGTTCACCATACACAGTCTGTAAGCGTTCATTGATGATTAATCCTACGCCCATTCATACTAAATAACAATACGCATTTGCGTTGACGACCACCTTGTCAGTAACGTATCGGGCACATTGGTCTTCTGCTATCCTCTTTTCTTCTTTGATCTGTACATGCGTCACTCCTCCTCCACTTTCTCTACTTCTGTCGCTGAACCAGCAACTTAAGCGGATTCTTTTCATGGTTGTTTATTTCATCTGATGTGCCAAGTGTTCCTTCAAAAAAATGACGAAAAGTACTTTTTCGGAACATTCCTCGCATATATATAGCTGAAAATCCATATTATCATAGACTTACTTTAAAATGAATATTTGTTACATTTACTTGAGCCTTTATGTGTGTTACATTTATTTATGCAAAACAAATTGTGTTTAATCGATTTGATTCTCAATTTATTTCAAAATAGATTTTTAAATTTTATAATAATATCCAAAAAATGTATTGCTTCCCCAACTTAAAGTTCTTAATTTCAAAAACTATTTAAAAGAAACTGATTTTCGTAACCAAACTTGATTCATACTCTGTTGAGGAGCTTTCATATGAACAACATTTACTATTTAAAAAAGACGAAAACTATTTTCTCATTGGTAAAATTATTATTTTTAATAATGCATAATAATAGTTTTTTTCTTTTCAGAATAAGTAATATATTTAAGCATTGTGATGAGTAGCAACTAACGAATGCTGCAGAATTTATTTTTTTATATTTTTAGAATACATTTATGTTTAATGATTTTAAGATAGTTATATAGATATCTCTTTAGAGGTACAACGTTGTTGTTAGATGTATTTTAAACTTTCGTATTATTATGCTATTTTAATCTAAAAAACTTGTAAAGACTCTTTCAATAAAAAGAATGCAATCAAGATTTAAAAGAAACATACTATAGTGCATTTTTATTCACTGTTTGAAAGCTATAAAATCTTTGTCACTTACTTTGTAATGAAGAACAAAATCTATGCATTATGACGCAACGCAAATTAGTTGAGTGAGAAAATTTTTGATGGTAAATGGTTCAAATTGCACGCACTTAAACGTAGATAGCTGTTGTCCATTCATTGTTCGATAATTCCTTGATAGCCTTTTCAGAGAGAGTCCAGTTAGCACTGAGGGTAGGTTAATAGCTTTTTCATGTATACAAGAAATGAAGAGTCTAAATATCTTTTCTCTGTTGGTTGAAACTATTACAAAATTGGAAACTAAGTGAAACTGCTTTCTGCCTCTGTAAATAAAGTACAATTAATGTAATATGAGCAAAAAACTAATAGTATACCTGCAGAAGAAATTTTTCTTTCTGTTCATGTATTAAATATACTCGTGTTTTTAACGTATATTAGGATTTCCTTTTCACCAAAATTATTGAAATTTAGTTATATACATCACTGTTTCCTCTTTATAAGAGGGAGAAATAGCAATAAGAGAACTACATATAATTAAAATAAAACTCATTTTACTCTTTATGTACTTGAAGCACTTTTTATGATTATCTTCATAAAATTTGATGTAATGTTTCCTATAGTAAAAGCTTCCTTGTAGAATTCAGTCCTCGAAAAAGAAGTTATCTTCTTGTAGAATTCAGAAATTCTTATATCGTTAAAAATATTCACATATCGTTAGAAAGTACATATGTCGTTAGAACTTCTTGGACCTTACTCATTTAAATCCGAATCTAATACTTGCTTTAATTTCTCTCGTGGACTTGCTTTCCTCTATAGACTTATCTAATGTATCAGAGGAAGAGATATTAAAATACTTTCAAGACCAACATGTCTCTGGTGTTTGGAAGATAACAATCAGACGAGATGGAAAAGTAATAAATATGAAACATGTCTTCTTGATATTTTCTACACCCACCCTAACCTGGTTTGTTCAGGTATCTTATCAAAACCTCTCCTTCAGACCCCGATACGATGTTTCAATTGTCAACGTTTTGGGCACTCTAAGGCCATTTGTAGTGGTTAATTGATTTGTGCTCTTTGTACAGCAGCAAGACATAACTGGGCTTCCTGTACAGCTGCAGAAAAGTACTCAGGGAAACTACTCAGAAAATTTCTCAGGGAAACTACTCTTCATATTCTCGTTCTTGCTCTAAATGTCTAGAAGAAAAGAACATAGCTACTTTCAAGACATTCCAAAATGTTACGTATCCCGTGGCTCACCAAATAGTTACTTTCTGTACCCCTACACAGGGAGTCAGTTTTGTATTTGCCACAAAGACCACAAATATTTCAAAAACAACACAGTTTCCTGAACCTCTTTTTACCTCTCAATCTGAAAAACAAACACCGATGTCAAATAACAATAGAAATAACATAAAAAAGTCACAGACCACACTTGATCCTTCTACTAGAGTTTAACAAATGAGGCCTTTGACCAATTGTGTGAGTGTGTGTTTGTGTGTGTGTGTGCTGCGAAGATTAGCATTACTCTCAAGAAAATTAGTCTTCTACTCTATGTGGTTGATCTTCACCCATTCATCGAAGACTATGACGCATTTACGACCCTAGAAGCAGGGTCCTCAAATTCCAGTGTAAAGATTTAATAACTATTTATATGACCTCTTCTGTGCTTTTCAACTGTTCGTGAAACGGTGGAGTTGTATCTCCAACGTTGTGTTTCTGATCTCTCTTTCTCTCAGCTATAGTAAAATAAACAACAATTAAATTTGAACTTTGCCTCGACCGGTTCCAATTAAATCTTAATTTCAAAAGAAAGTGAAAGTCATTTCATATATATATATATATATATATATATATATATATATACACAAACGTTTTTGAACTGTTTACTAATTTATTACACATTAAATTAAAAATACTTCTAAATATGTTTAACAAAATTTTAAAATTGCATACAAATTGAAATGATAATGTCTTATTACCATTCAATTTCCTGCAAAAATTACTATATATAAAAAATTAAATGTAATTCAAATTATGTATCACAATAACGTATAAATTACTGTATAGTTTATACAGCCTTATGTAGCGTTTACATTTAAATTGAAAAATTGCATATTCTTACGATGTTTTGCAATGATTATCAGTAAGAAAATGTATTTATTTTAAACTGTAAACTAACTCCTAATAGTATTGCATTTGTTGCTTTGATTATTATTATAATTCTTATTTTGAAATTGACACAACTTATTTAAAATATTTGTAGCTTAAAGCATGTCTTTTAAAATAAAAATAAAACTTAAATTCATCTATGCTGATTTGTGAAACCTTTCCAAAATTAAGTTCAAATTTCTATCCTTCAAAGAGCTAAATAATCCACAGTTGTCGCGTAAAACACTTTAAAGTTATTCAAATATCAAATAGCTTCTGTATCATGACTGTAAATTAATGAATTTCAAATACAGTGCAAATCTCATTTATCATCTCTACAATTACTCGAATGATTAAATGGTGAGCATTATACAAATTGAAATCCATTCGTTAACATCTCTAAATACGTTCCTAGTGGCCTGTTACGTACCTTAACTTTGGAATAAGTTATCAAATTCGACTAGACTGAGTTAGGGAATAATATGACGGAATGAGGCACATTAGTTTGAGAATGGAGTTCATTCATTTTCTGAAACTTATTGCGGTTGCTGTTGATAATGATTGTTGTAATAAATACAGTTGTTCAAATAAGCGAGTTCTGTAATATTAATTAAATAATGACATTAATTTCAATTGAAAGCAGAAAGCGCTCGCTGAAAACCTTAAGATTTACGTTCGACACTTAATAGCTTAATTAATGCGGGATAAATCTGAATTAATTAGACATATTTAATAGGTATTTACGATCTAGCAGTTAATATTAAAGTTGATTATTATCACCACTAATTATTCACTAATCCTTAAAATTATGAATTTGTTACGTATTCCTCTACATAACTTTTGCCACTTCTCTCAAAATATAAAATAATTTTTTCAGTTTACAGGCAGGGTTATTGAAACGACTCTCTTCCATGTGTTAAATGCCTAAAAATATTTAAATTTCGTAATTATTTGTGAATACTTTTGATTAATTACTGATTATCTTAAAGATGTTATAAATGTATCAACTTCATTAATTAACGTATAAAATTCCTTTGAAGGTCATAAAGTACCTTTACAGTTTTAAAGTGTTAAAATGATGACCAAATCAAGATTGTCCTTTCAGAAGTAATTAGAAATATTTCATTTTGGTAAAGGAAATGATGAAAAAAATAATGTGTGTTCAACATATCATAAAAAATGTTTTTTTTCTTCTATTTGTTACTAACTATTTGCACGCCGACTTTGCTACAACTGTTAAAATTAAGGTCGATAGTGATCTTCACAGCAGCGATCGTTTTCCTCCCAAGTTAACTTTGATGGGCTTACGTCCTCCCACATATAATTTTCATCGGGCAGATTGGGAGTCTTTCACTAGGTTAGCACTTATAACAAATGCTATGGTTCAGAACAGAGATATTGATGATAATGTCCGAAATGTTACTAACTCGATTATTGAAGCTGAAGATGCGGTGATTCCAAAAAGTCCAATACGTGGAAGAAGATAAGTAAACTATAGTGGAATAAGGAATTCCGAACTTCTTATAAGAAACTAAAGGTATTGTGGGATATTTTTGACAGTACACCACAATTTAGAGCCTCATAGCATTTCATAGGTCAAACGCCTTTGCTTGTAGAGTACGGAGGCGAAGTCAAAGAGAATTTTTGGTCAAGTATGTCTCTTTCATCACATCTTCTGCCACCAAGTATAGAGGAAAGTGAAAGCTGCAAATAACTTGTAATTATTTGTGAATACTTTTATGTATTTTTATAATAATATCGAGAGTTCAATAACGATACTGAAAATTGATAATTATATACTTTCTTCTCCTGTCTATTTAGCTAATATCATTGGCCGATATTTTACTCCAATTCATATAGCTCTACATTTCTAGCTATTAAAAATCGTTGTGAGCAGGCACATATAAACTTCAGATATCGGCAAATTCTATCTTACAATAGTGACATTGATATGAGGGAATTGAGAAAAGCCTTATCTTCAGCACACAATATCAGCACAGGTCCTGGTGGAATCACGTATGAATTGCTTCGTCATTTGAACGAGAATTCATTCGTAAGTCTACTTTACCATGTATCCGAGTATGGAGGGAGCATGTGTTCCCTTGTCAGTGGTAGAAGGTAATAGTACTTCTAAAGCTAGATAAGAATGCAAAGAACACTCTTAGATATAAACCTATTGCAAGAACGATATGTCCCTGGAACAAACCCTGGAACGCATGGTCAATGCCCGTCTCATACATGAATTGGAAAAGCAAATGCTAAATTCCTCCATTTCAAAGTGGCTTCCGTAAAGGGCTGTCTACACTTGACAACGTAATTATGTTGAGAAAATAAAATTCATTTGCCCGAAGAAATCAACTGATTTCAATATTCTTTGACATTGAAAAGGCATATGATCGCACATGGTGCTATGCATGTTAATTCTTCGCATCTTGTATCAATTCGATTTTAGAAGCAAATTGCCTATTTTCATTGAAAATTTTCTTTTTTTCAGATCGGTTAAAATTCGTGTCAGAACTAAATTATTTAACTCTTCCATTCATTTTGAGGGAGTTTCTCAGGGAAACGTTTTAAGTCCGACATTATTCATCTGCCATATACCACCCATACTTTCCCAACTTCAACCGTCTGTTTACGGAACACTGTATGCCAATGATTTGTAAATATACTGCGAAGGCTCAACCATACATTTAATTGAGAAAAAACTTCAAACAGCAGTCAATAAACTCGTAGGTTGGTGTAACTTTAATGGTCACAGTATCTCTCCAAGTAAGAGTGCTGTGTGCATTTGTGTAAAAAGCGTGTTCTCCATATAGATCCCTTTTTTCGGATTTCAGAATCGCATACGCGATACGTCTCTGAAATCCGCTTCTTCGGAGTTATTTCGACTAAAAGCTTACTTTCCTTTTGTACATTTTATATCTGCAGATGAAGTGTGAGAATTCCCTGAATATTTTGAAGGTTTTGTCAAACACATCAGGGGAGCAGGTAGAACATCATTACTCCGAGGGCATCAGTCGGTCATTCTCTCTTGGATAGACTACGGATGCTCAATATACGGCTCTTTTTGAAACTATGCTTTGAAAAAACTTGACCCAGTTCACCACATTGCTCTGAGAATCTGCTGTGGTGCTTTTCGATTATCGCCTGTTCAGAATCTCTATGTGGAATGCAACCAGTTACTATTGGCTTTGCGACGTAAGCAATTGTCTCTCAAATATTATTTTCGAATGAAATCTCTACCATTTCACCCAATACGCAGTGGGTATATCAGCCCTTTCTTGCGGAGATTGCACAACGCTCCAAAACTTAGTATCCGTCAATTCTTCGAAAGGGTGAGTAATTTGAAGGAGGGACTCAGACTCAAACTCAGACGTTTGTGTTCAAGAAAGGAATTTCTTTAAATCCAGCCTTGAAACTTTTCAAGTTTTAAATACCTGAATTATTTTGCTGTGTACAGAAAGAATACATCTCCAATAGTTTTACAACGCCTCTGTCATTTCCACCGGTGTCAGTTTACGGATTTTATTCCAATATATACGAATGATTCAAAAGTTCCGGATATATCAGTGTTGGTGTCTTTTCTTTTGATGTAACGTACAGTTACTTGTTAGATACTTCTTGCAGTAGCTATACAACCGAAGATGTCACCATTCGCTGTGTACTTCAGCTGATAGAAAGATCCAATTTTCCTAAGTCCATTGTGTATACTGACAACATGAGCGTGTTGGAAACGTTAGAAAATCTAGTGGATCAAAGCCCCCTGTTTTAACTGATATAGTAAATATCACAGTACAACTTTATTGTAAAGGGTACAATATCAAATTTTGTTGGATACCTAGTCATGTAGAAATTTTAGGCAATTATTTGGAGAACTTGGCTGCATGATCACCTATGAATCTTATGGAGTTAGCAGTCCTGGTTTCTGACTTGAAACGAGTTTTCTTAAAATTCTTTTAAAAGGCATGGCAGAAAATGTGGAGTCTTCAGACTCACAAGCTTTACTCTTTGAAGCCTAAAATTGGATTACGGCCTAATATTTAAACGCGAAGTGCAGACATCAAATTGACTCATCTTCGTATAGGACATACACTATTTACACATAAGTACCTTCTGTTGGATGAAGCAGCTCCCGAGTGTCCTTCTTGCCATGTTCCATACACCATGCATCACATTTTAATTATATGTACGGTGTTTCATCATTATCATCGCATTTTTTTAAATCATCCATTCTACAATTATCTGATTTGGTGGGAGAAATTCCAAATACAATTTGTTTGCATTTCTGTATGAAATCGGATTTCTACATCATACTTAAACCCTTTTTTTATTAACCATTGATCTATTTAATGGTTTACAAACATTTCTTTTTTCAAGCTAATTTTAATCATCAATTATTTTATAATGATCGCTTATTAGATTTAATTAAATTCTATCTTTTTTCGATTTTGAGAAAAAAAATTACAGCTTGTTGTATTATTAACAATTGTTTAATCAGATTTGGCTCTAGTGGCATGAATTTACAATTAGTGAATCTGTAGTCAACGATTGGATCACAAGAGCTTCTGTGATCATATTTCCCATTGCAGTATTTTTCTGATCAAAAGTTAAATATAATTTTTTTAATCTAATGAGTGCGAATCCTCAACTCTCAGCTCGTTTTAAACATTTTGAAACTTATATACTATATTTAAATGATATGGTTGGGGAATAGCCCAATCAAGTATTTTATAACCTTGTTAATAATGATAGTTTTACCACATACGTATAAGTTTCATAAATTTTATTTTGTCCTTTATCTTGAGCATCAATTTTAGGTTTTCTTAAACTTCAGAAAACTGTAATATTTTGACCTTGAGTTTGACGTAATGTATCTCGGAAATTATAACCAATCATTCAACCAATTACCGCAGGGTGCAATAAAATTTCCAATTGGTGGTATTTGAAGAGAAACTCACCATTGTTTTTTATCTGAATGTATTTCAGAATTCTACTACCAATAATTTGTGTGTAAATTAAGTGAAATGAATCTAATTACAAATATATTTCAAACTCTAAACTTACAGATATAAATAAGAGATAAAATATATCAGTTACGCATTTTTAAGAAAACTTTTTTTTGCTAGTTTGCAGCGTGAAAAATATATGTGCACTTAACATTCCTTTTTCATTTTCAATTATTTAATATTTATTTCCTATTATGATGAATTATATTCTTACTTGGAAAATTATATATTTTATCTATATTTTTCAATAACGTGTCTTTGATTAAAGATCAGTATCGAGATAAGTTTCCTCTTCTAGTAAATGGAAGCGTTGATTCTAGGAAAGCAGATTGAATGAAATAGAAGTAGTACACACTTCAAAAATGAGTTCAAAGCAAAAAATTCCAATTCTCTTTTTCTTTCGGGCTGTGGAAAAAGATACCTTTCTCTGGAACGTAGAGATTCCCTTCTTAAATTTCGAAACACGGATCAATAAACATGATTTAAAGCACAGTTAATCGGATGAAATAGGCTTTAGGGCGAAAGAAGTAGAATTAAGGGTGTTTTTGAGCTGTTACTTGACATCATTTTCAAGCTCGATCGATTTTGACGCAGCTGATACTGGAAGTGGCAATAAACACATTCGTAGTATTCCATATCGATCTGGTAAAGATGTACAATGTCATTTCGGCAGGAGACAAGCATTTCTTTCCCTACAGGAAATTAGAAAGAAGAGAAAGGGAAGTAGGTAACTAGGTTCGAAGAACCACAATTTGCTTGGTAGGTCAATACATATCTGGAGCCTGGAAATTTGAATTGAATTACCTAAAAAAGGATTGCATGGTAAATTTTAAACATGCGAAATTTATTAGAACCCAATCAATGAATTAATTTAAATTATTAGTGGTATTTTATTGTATAATTACTAAATAAAATTTACTATGCACAGGAAATGTATTTCGAAATAGTGCATTCTCGACGTCTTACATTTGTTCTATATCTGTAAAACTAAAAAAAGGTAATTTGCTCTAAACAGTGTTAGCATGTGCTAAACTCAAAAAAGATACAGTAGCTTGGGTTGCCTAAATATTGATTTAAAAAAAAATATCTACAATAACCTTTCGACCAGAAACGAATAAGGTTTTTTCTTATAGAAAATGAGGTGGAGGGGAGTTGGAAAAGAAGTGACTGGATTTGATGTACCGTAAATTTCTGATGAAATCGATACATTCCTACTACTCCGTTAGAATTAAGTTATCGAAACGATGGCTGTATTTTTAAAGCTTTTTGAACATGTGAAATTGGTTGAACTCCCGAACGTGATGTATGGATATAAATAATTTATGATTTATTACAGTATATAAAGATGATGTTAAGTGTCATAGAAGTTGTTTTAACACGTTTTTATCTATATATTAGTTTGAAATATAAAACTGAAAAAACATTACGAAAAACGTTTTGTCCAAAATAAAGAGTTAGACTTGTTCACTTATTATTGGGCAATCTAATCATCTTAGAGCTTTTAAAAATCAATTGCATACCATCTTTAGTTCCTTCAGAGTTTTTTTATCGTAGGCATGAAACAAGCTGCATATAATTACGGAGTGATTAGTTATGGAAGTTACAGGTACGAGTATTGATTCACAACTTTGAGAAATGAGGTTAAGAAATAAAAATATAAATTAAATAAAAATTAAAATACTTTTAGCAAAAGAATCCTTGTGACAAAATTTACTTTTTTATAATATTTAAGATGTTGCAATACTTCTAAATAATTTCAATTCAAAATTCTATTTGGTTTTTAAATTATAAAAATGCCTATTTGAAAATAAAAGTGAAATTAAATGAAATGGTAATAAATGAAAATTTGCAATGAATAATGAAGTTCTATCACAAGAACATTGTGAAAAGCGTAATAAAATATATTTTTGTGTTAGATCTAAAGTACAATTGCTTATTGTAGTTAAGATAATTATAACAATGAGAAAAAATGAAGTTTATTACCGATAAAAGTTAGTCACTGGTTTAATTTTAAAAAAATATAAATTTCATAAGAAATGTTCTTTTACTTAGATAATCTAATGATTCCGTTTCGAAAGTTGACAAACTTATCACGAACAGCAGAGAATAGTTTACAGATGCATTTTTAAGTTTGCTTCTTCAAAAACAAGATTTCAATAACAATTACGAATATTGGAAGTATTTATTATACATGAAACAAAAAAAAATGTAATTAGCATTGAAAGTTTTTTAGAATATCTGTGAATTAATTCATTTTAATAGCGAAATTAGTTCTATACACTTTAACAAGCGTTTCTTTGACATTTTTAAGCCCTTTGAAAGGTAAGATTTCTAAAGGTTCTTAAAATAGGCATCTGTTTGGATGATTTTCTCTTCGTTCAACCTGAAGCGTTGTCCTCTGGGCTAATTTTTTAAGTATGGAAATAAATAAAAGTCACTCGTGACTAAATCCAGTAAATACGTGGGGTTTTGAATGAATTCGAAATATAACTCCATAATTTTGGGTATCGGAACTGCACAGGTGTTCACCCTAGCATCGTCTTAATTGAAGTGGATATTTTTCTTTAACAAATGAGAACTTTTTTTTCTTGTTTTTTTCACTCGACTGGTGCAATAACAACGCTACTACTCGGTAGATATTGTTTTCTACTTTTTCCTAGTAATAAGTGTACATGATCCTGCGTCCATCCCAAAAATCCGTGGCGATGATCTTGCCAGCCAATTACACCTTCTTTGCAATATTCTGTGTAAGTTCGCCTTCAAAAGTCCACTGTTTTGACTAATCTTTTGATATGAAGTGTAGTAGTGTAGCCATAGATTGTCCATATTTACGTATCAAAAACGAAATTCATCAGGACTACGGCGAAAAGCACCAAAATAACCTCAGAGTCAACCACATTATTGTATTTATTTTCCATTAAAAGCAAACGCTGGACCCATCTTGTCGAGATTTATTTCACACCTAATTTTTCGCACAAAATTGAGACATTGTTCCTTGTCATATGCCAGTTGCATCAACTGTTTCGCACTCTTTCGTTCGTCGATCACTTAAAACAACATCGAGAATTTTAACAATCATTCGGGTGTAATTACTTCCACTGTACACCTCAACTCAAATAACCTTCATCTTTTGTGAATGTACGGCCCCATTTAAACTCGTTTATCCAATTGTAAATAGTAGCTAAAGCAGGAGGAGATGAGGCATGAACTCCATGCAACTCAGCTTTGAACTCTTGCTGCGTGAAGTCTTTTAAATATGTCTTTCATCACCACTTGAAACACACTATTTTCTATTTTTCTAAGCAAACACAAGTTTCTTGCATGTATCGATAATGCAAATGAAAGCATGGAAATAACACAGACTTAGACATCAATCTAGGGCATCATGATGCTTATTAAAAACAAAACCATTTTCGATGCTACAAACGTCATTTCTTGGATATATATACTGTTAAATTAAGGAAGGAAGTTTGAAATCCAGAACTTGAATGATTGAATGATTTAGGACTGTTTTTATTTTTATTTACTTATTTAAATTTTCCCTGAATAATTGAAATTTGATACATCATAAAACAATCTTCAAATTTCCTGTTCACGTAAAACACTTAAACTTGTTTTCATTTGTTTTTAGTATTTTATTAATATTTTGAAACTCCTTACCAATGCTTGAAAGGTTTTGTCTTGTTCTTTTCAACTCTTGTAATATTTCTGATTGTATTCCGATCCATTTATTCTAACTTCTTGAAGTTCATGTTAATTGACTGGAATTATTTTAAAAATGTATAAAGAGTTGAAAAGAATATCAGTTTGTAAGGAAGACATTTGAAATTGATGTCTCGAATTTAACATCTACCTAATGTGAAAATATTACCAACTGCCTTTACGGCTAACATAATTTTAACCAGGAATGTGTCTAATTTTTACTAGAGACACTTTCAAAGTTTGCGAATTTATTTAATTCAAGCTTGCTTTTTCTCATCAATTCTGTTAAATCAAGGATTTAAAACTCATTTCCAGACCCGAGTTAATTTCTAACAAAGAAAAAACGTTGTGCAGGTTTTACTATATGTAGTTTCAGTTTTCTACTTATTAATTTTCCTTCTCAGAAGGAGTGTTATTTTTTTGTGATTTGTATCATTGTGTTTATGCCTTTTGATGATATTTTAATTTACATATCTTTGGAACTCTAATATCATTATTACGTACTAGAAAAACTATTTTATCTTTCACGCCACAATTGTTTATAATTTCTCAGAAATACATATGTTCATTAGCAAATTTTTCGATCATTTTTTCTACCATCTGAATTTGATAAAGATACACTGAAATAACAGCCGAGTATAAATGAGTAAAAGTGTTTGAAAAGTTATTTTAAAAATCAATAAAGTTCAATATTTTTCTAAAAATTTAACTTGCCAGATATTGAATATCTGCTCACATTTAAACGTTCATTATAAATATTCTTAATCTTAGGAATCGAATATGTGGTTAGATCCACAGATAGTTATGTGGTGGTAAGTGTTTTTTTATTATATTTCTTAAGATATATTAGCTGCTGTCAGGGGAGATAGGGTGACTTATTTCTACACAATTAGTAAAATTTCATTGGCAAATGTTCTGGTTTAAAATCAAGGGTGCTGAATAATTCCGAATTAAAAAAATTAAACATTGGTATTTGTAATAAAATGTTTGCTACTTGCCTTAATTTAGGCTTGGCAGAAAAATATTTGATGCAGACTACATGCAACTCACGTACGGCGAATTTTATATTATTGTGTTAAATTATTAATTATTCTCTTTATTTCAAAATGAGATGAAAACCATAATAGTTTATACCAATTTAACTGCAAATTGTGAATATATTATTTAAATAAAAAACAAAAAATATTTCAGTTTGTAATTAGTTTTCCGTTAATGCCTGTCTTCCCAGAATTCTGGAACTATATAAGTTAAATACTAAACCAGTAACACATCACCTTTTCACCATAGTAAAATGTCTAAAAATGTTGATTATTGCATTATAAAAAAAGTAGGATCAATGCACTCGAATATGTAACTAATTTTAAGCACAAAGCTTTTCTATCGCAAACCAATCTTATATTAATTAACGTGCTTTAATTAGTTCTTCTTTATTAGATAAGATTTGATTGAAAAGTAATGCTTTCCTGCTCCCAACATTTTCCTTTGTTACCCGATGTTAACAATTCTGGTTGCATCTGAAAGTACATGCATCCACTATGAAAGGCGTTATTCATTTTTCGGCATAGTATCTATCTCTTTGCACGCACTTGTGCCAATAAGTGATTAGTCGGGCTAACAGGTAGGAGAAGAATTTTTGTGGTTGTTTACATTGCTTCTTCAGAACAAAATTGGTGTCTCTTAAGGAGCTCTTTCAACTTTTGAAAAAAAATGAAAATCGTAAGGTTTAATAACTCTCCATTGTTTCATCCTTCATCATCATCAACAGTTCTTAGCAAACCAGTGAAACCCGGTAACAAATGAAAAGTTTGCGTTACATAGAAAAGTGGTGTAGTATACATATAATTACAACAAGAATTTCGAAAATAAGTAACAATTAAAACGTTTATGGCAAAAGCAAAAAACAGTTATGTCATCAAAGCTTTAGTTTTCTAACAAGCTTCGTAATTATGTAAATAACTATATTAAAATGACAAATTATTAGGTGAATATCTTACAACTATTATGGTTACTCCATTCACAATTATAAATAGCATTTCATTAACTTGGTTGTTCAATATAGTTATACTAATAATTCAAATCTTATTTTTCATTTAATAAGAGGATGCTGTTGCGAAACATTTATTTAAATTTCATGTTCATAATAAACCCAGTCTACACTAAAGGATGGTGAATAACATCCAATTTGTTTGTGTTTTATGAAAGACATTCAACAATAAACAGGGAGAGACTTTAATTATGAGAATACACAGGTGCCATAAATGAAGTTCAGACTTCTAGACGAGACAGTTAACCAAAATATTTATGCGGAATTCTAAAGACAACATTTAGATTATGATGTTGGAGTAATCTGGTATACAGGGTGTAAATTCTTTAAGATATCGATCCGATATGCTTGTAAACAAAAACCAATGATAATTTTGATTTTGAATAAAAGTATTGTTCACCCTTGAAGTCACGTTGGGCTTCCAGTATTAATTTACAATATTGCAGCAGGTTTCTGTTTAGGTAAGAAATTAATTATTTACTGTATGGAATAAGAAAGTTATTTTTATTTATATATTGTACGTAGATTAAAGTATAAAAATTAATTTTGTTTTTTCTTAGGGCAACGATAGCTATATTTCTTTTACGATATTGTCAACTTAATGTTATATCATATGCTTTAATTTTAAAATTTGAGTATTAATTTAATTTTTATTGTATAACCGCTTGCTTTCACTCTTTTTGATGTGAAAAGTTGCATTCTTTTTGAACTTAAGAAAGACTCATATTTTGAATGTAACTACATTATAGCTATAGAAATATCAATAAGGTGACATTCGTGGAAATAATTCTAACCTAATCAGGTTTAGATTTAATTTAATAATTCTAACCTATAATTCTAATCATGCATATTTTAAAACAGTGTAGAGAGGATTACACTTAATAGAAACTGAACGAGAGAAATTACTAGCTTTTAAATATGCATGTTATTATGGTGTTAAAATTGAATGAAACTTTTGAAGATCGAAAGCTGTAGTTGACCACTTTCTCATTAATCCTGATAGCTATGTCACAAAAAGACGAAAAGGGAGGCCAAAGATAATTTCTTCAATGCAAAATAGATAGATACAGAGGTTCGCCTCTAAGCAAAAAAAGACTCTATCAAATCATACATAAGATGCATTTGTCTTGCAATAGCGTAACACTAAAAAATATGCTGCATAGAAATCCTAGTGTTGTGTACAAAAAGTTGAATATAAAGTCTCCACTTTTTTTCTTAGAGGCATATTGATTCCCGTTTAAATTTTACCCGGAAACATTTAACGGCTTGCAAAAATTGGAATGATCTTGTGTTTTTGGAAGAAAAATATTTAATTTAGATGGACGAAGCATACTGAAGGCTACTGGTATCATTTGCTTAAAGAACTACTGCATTTCGTCAAAATGTCAATGCGGAGGAATATTTATCATAGATTCGACCACTTTTGCAGTTGGTGTTGTAAGTGGAATAATTTTTGTGTCGACAACAAAATTAGTTCTTTGTTTTATCAGGACAAGTTTGCATATTATTTTTTACTGGTTGTTCCTCTGACTACATCCTCTGATTAAATATCTTAACAATTCGATTCATCAGTGGATATTTCGTGCTCATAAATTCTTGGATAAAGACAAAGGAGACAAAAATACTGTTCAATGACTATCTCGGAGTCTCGACCTGAATCAAATGGAAAAACAATGGGTATTCTAGCTCGAAATGTTTATAGGAATGGGTGGCATAGCACTACAACAAGTCTGATTTAAAAATCAAAATGAAAAGTTATTGGAACAGCATTTACCTTGACACCTTTCAATCTCTGTATGGTTCTACGAATCAATGTTTCATACAAGTAATAGAAAACAGAGATTCCTTTATCACTTATTAAAGTATGAATCATACCGACGCTACTTTTTTTTCACTTTAATTTAATAGTAATTACATAGTTTGCTGTAAGATTTTACGCAATGTAAGTAAAATGTATTTTTGCTGAGATTTTATTATATTATGAAGTATCCTTATATTTTGTAAAGATGTGTATATAAATAAAAAAGATATATATTTCTTACCTTATGTCATCAATTTTTGCGACGCTATATTTTTAGGACTGTATATTTAAACCCAATTTGCTGTATACCTTAGAAAAGAATGACATATTACTTTAATTAATATAGATTAAAATTGAGAATTTTATCACACTTTTTAAATATGTATATAAGTAAAAAAAATTCAAAGAGTTATTCTTGGTAAAAGTTATCAGTAATTCTAAAAATATTAATAAAGTGTTCAGATTATCAAAAGCAACTTTATTAAATTTATCACGAAAGAAATAGCTAAAATTTTGTTTAACCAATCCAAATGTATTGACGAAAAACATTAAATAGAAATTTAAATTGTTCCAAGATATATATAAGACTTTTATATCTTAATAAACTTTTAAACTTTTATATCTTAATGTAATAATTTCTTTACATTTTCTCATTTTTTATCTGGGGTTAATCAGAGATGGTAAAGCAATGAAATGTAATGATTATCAATCTTTTCATATTTATTGAATATTTTTTTCAGTTACTTCAATTATTTAGTTAAACTTATAGCATCTTTAACTTTAAAGCATCATTAGTTTCTGAAAAAATCATTTCATTTCTTAGAATCTTCTTCAACTCTAACAATTTTTAATTTCAACGGTTTTTAAATATTTTTTTTTTATTTTTTTTTTAGTTTGAAGCAAAAGGAATTCGAGCTATATAAGATAAAATAAAAACTTTCGTAGAATTCTTATGGTGAAAAACCAATGAAAATATCTATGCTGAAATAAAACCTTTTGACTGCTTTATTTGCATTCTCTAAACAGAATTCCACGTTTATTTGAGGAATTGAATATTTGGAGAGTGGAATTTCAATTTTGCTTTGAATTAATGAAGTACAATAAGAATAAAAACATGAGAAAGCTTTCATTTTACACTTCCTCGATTTATTCGACAAGTATATTCCTGGATTTAGCATTCATCCTCTTTTTTGTATGTTTACATGCTTAAATAATGTATGAATGCCCTTTTTTTTCTTTTTGTATTTGTATCTTCTTTTGTAAGTTTTTAGTCGAAATACTTCCATTCAAATGAAGACAGAGATACAAGTAGCAGATCAACTTTAAAATACTTTTAGTAGCAATAAAAATTCACAGGCTCTGCGTTTTATTTCTAATGATTTGTTGATATAAATTCACTTTATTTATTAGTAAAGAATTTCTGAACAAACACGTTGATATTTTAAAAGTGAATTAAATTGAGGAACATATCTGTAGTAGAAATTGAGTTCACTTAGACATAAACAAGATAGAAAATTGTCTGGCGAGTAATAATTTATATGAGATTTAAATTATGGTTTGAAGAAATTTTAATATGAAAATGTCGTATAAAATAGTTCTTATACTTGTTTGAATTGTATAGAAGCAATGCTTGGTTTATTTGTCATGCTGCTAAATGAATTCGTAAAATGAAATACCATTGGGTAGGGTAAATATATTTACTATAAATTATATACATGACAAGGGTAAATATATTTACTATAAATTATATGCTCACACTTAAGTTTAATTCAATTCAATTTAAACATTAATTATAATTTTCATATATATGTTCTTACGCGTAATATATTAGTTTTAAAAAAATTCTAAAATGAATTATTATCCAAAGTGCTATTTATTACTTATTATAAGATTCAAATGATTTATATATTGATTAGATATAAATTATTGTTTATTTATACTTGAAATATTATAGTCTGAAAATGTTGTAGTCTATTTTTGCTGGAAAATTTTAAATAAAAGTAAAATGTACAATTTTGAAAACCATACCTGTTTTCCTTTGAAACTGTAAGCAAAATTGTTTAGAAAAGGAAGTTTATATTCACTTGAACATACACTAGCAGTACAGTTGGTGCTCAAAATTTGTTTTAAGTTACTTTGAAATAGATGACACAATAAATAAATTAAAATAAAATGATACATTATACAATAAATATGTATGTAAAAGGAATGAAATGTACCATAATTTAAAAAAAGTTATAAAGAAACTAATAAGCAATGTCATTAAAAAAATCAAGTAATAAACAGTTCTAAAACGTTTAAGTAACAAATGAAAATCTTAGAATTTCACATATTTCAAAATGATTGTTCAAACAAATATTCTTATACATTAAAACTAAATGATATTACATGAGTACTCTCAAAGTTAAGGTACGAAATATCTATAAAAATTTAGAGTACGAAAAAGGTTGAATATCTAAAAAATCCGCTCTTCAAGAAAGCATACCTTTGTCACAAAGAAAATGCATAAAAATAGTAATTTTGTCTCAAAATGTTTTCTTCTCGTTGAATATGGACAATGATGAATAGCGTTCTTATACATGAAAAATGATCTTGCATCTTACGACACAGAAATCTCCAGAAATAATAATGTGTCAGTTGAATGAAAATGCCAAAGACCTTCTAAAATTACTCCAATCTGTTACAAAATATTTTTTGCGTTATAGTTCCATACATTTAAATATACTAGGATTTAAAACATAATTTTAATTCACAAATAGGAAACATTGCTCAAAACACTCAGAAAGCATGATTTCAAAGTGTACCTATTTTTAACTCACTGAATAAAAAATCAAAAGAAAAAGTCTCTTTCTCATATAAATATACATAAAATTCTAATTGTTTATCTGAGTTTATCACATATATATTCAAAATAATTATCCCAATTGCAGTCAAATTTAAAACCAGAAAATATCAAACTATGATTATATCGATATGTAAAGTTATATTTAAAACAATTAATATTTTATTGAAATAATTATCAACTTTTTGTTTAATTGGCTTCTTGTTTTCCTGAAGAAAGCCATAGTGGTAAATAGAAATAACTATTTACATATTTTTCGTATATTGTTATATACTTATGATGATATCATAATGTTTCAAGAAAAAAAAACTCTTTCTAACTGGGAATATGATAAAAATAAAGGTGGATCAATACATGTGTGCAGTACAATATAACTCCGTAAGCTTGGATTATATGTTTTTCCTAATTTGTAATTAATCATTTCTAATTATATATAAACCCGTATATTTTATCTACAAATTTAAAATCTTTTATGAATATTTAAGTTTTTAGACTTACTTAAATTATTATTTCAAATTTATATGAATTTTAAATAATTTTGAGTTCATTAGAATTCAATAATTATTTCTATTTAAATTAATAAATATTAATTTTAAAATCTTAAGCAGACGTCTTCATTGATTCGTGTACAAAGCGATAATTTATATTATTTCATCATTATGTGTACATGAGGATGAAATTTCAGGCAAGTGTGTTTGAAGGTGTAAATTATATGTATTTTAATTATTACGTATATTGTAATACTATATCTATATAGAATTTTGAATAATGAAAATATTTAAATTTGAGTTAGTTTTCAGCATATTATGAATGGAATTCATCATTTAATTTCACATTTTAATTTCGTTTTATTTCGGTTTCTTGTCTTTCAAATATAAACCCCGTAAATTGGAGCAAAATTATTCAAACGTAAATAACGTATGAATGATTTTATTCCAATTTGCAATGAAACGTCACGTAAGTTTTAATGTACATTATAAATGTATATTAGTTTTTGGATGTTTTTCAATTTTTATTACTTATAACGTTAATAATTTTTAAATAATTTATTGTGTTTTTTAAAAATCTACAAATTGAAAAACTGTCCAAAAATTAATAACATCTCCCTTTCATTATTTAAATCTACGTACATCGTAAACATAATTAAAAAAATCAACCAATTCATAGATTTGAATTGAATAGACGACAGAAAAATACAAACACATTTCATTAAATTTCCTTCGCAGATTATGTAAGACTACTCTCTAACTCAATTAACTTTTATAGCGCTTGAATACTAGTTTAGAATTAAGCAATAAAATTCAAGTCTACCAAATAACCCGGGCCGAGTCAACTACTTATTAAATGCTAAGGGTTCGAAGTCTTTTCGACTTATTCCAACCAAAAATCAATTTTAATCTAATTTAAGCACAAAAGAGGAGCTACTGCAATTCAATCCATTTTCTAACAATAACTATCTACCTACTACTCTCTATCAACAATCTCCCCTTCACTTTCAATCCTATTTCACTTATATAACACTATTCTCAAATAAATTCATCACAATTTTAGCCTTCACCTGATTTGTGCAAATCACATTACACTCGATAGTTGGGTATTTAAAAATAAAATCAGAAAGTAACCCCAGATGTATGTTAACGAAAGAGTCACGAAGAGCCCTACCTTACAAACTTTTGTCAAGCATTACGCTTCCTATCATTACAAGTGATGTGAAACAATCATTTAAAGTTTTAAGAAAAAACATTTAAAAGTTTCAACAAGATGTTAAATTTATTTTAAATTCCTATACAATCAATAGTTTTAAATATTATTTCTTTAGATCTTTAGAATAGACTTATATATATATATACACGTTAAACAAAATTTGTAGCATCTGCAATACTTATTTCTGTTACATGCTCTCCAGAAACCAAAGTTATAAAAGACTAAATGTTTCAACTTAATAAGATTAATTTGTTATTGATAATCATTTTACTTAGAAGAAATTACAATAAGAAAAATAATGCATACAAGTGAATAAAATGCGTATGTATTATATATCCTGGAGCTGTTTTCTCCCGTATTGCGAAGTTTATCATAACTACTATGACTTACGAACTTTTCCACCTTATCTTCAAGCTTGCAAGGCACATAGTCACAAAGTCATAAGTTATCTCGAAATCTTCAGTATACTACTTTATTTGTTGGTATGATAATAGTTACCTACTACTAATAAGTAATTGTCATTATTGGTAATGGTTATCCAATACTTACTGGTAATAGTTATGTAAGGGTATAATCTTTATAGCTGTTACTGCATTGAATTATTCGAATTATGTACATGCTCACAAAATTTAATTTTTGTTTTCAATGTACTATAAATGCAAAGTACAAAATTATTTTTTCTCCTCATTTATATTTATGATGTAATGTATGTTCATGAAATAATTTTTTTAAAATTATTTACTAGTTTAGATGTCACGAAGCTAACATATAGCTTATATGAATCTAAATATATGATTGAATTCTCAAGCATTTACAAAATTTAGCATTACCAAATATTTTCAGATAATTTAAAATACCTGAGACATAAAATCTCTTTGATATTAAGTAAATAATACAACATTTAAAGAAATTACATGTTTTACTTTTTCTATATAGAACTGATGGTATATATGTACCACAATATTGAGCACATTATAACAATTGAAAAATAACATTTTTTACTCTTTTATTTGTTACTTATCATCACATCATATTTCGTTAATTTTAAAAAGCATTTTGATTGGTGTTTATTCCTTTCTTCTTATTAAGCACACATGTTAAGCTATTTAAAAGAAGCATACAAAATAAGCGTAAGATATTACTAATATTTCAAATGTTGATACATTTTGCCTGGATCTTATACCTGTGCAAACTTTTATTATTTCTTTTTTAGTATACCTAGAATGTATTATTCAAATGTTGCATATTTGTGTAGTTATTCAAGGAAATCCAATACATTTCAATTTATGTTTCACTCAATCATAACTAAACATGTTAATTTACGTCTCTGTAATCTATATTTTTTATATTTGTTTCAGATTACATATATAAGTATCATGTGGATGTTATTTTAACTGTTATCAAGAAATAACTTTAGGAAAAAGAATATTAAGGTAAAGCATAGGCTATTGACAAACGACGAAAAAAAAAAAATGAGATTTAGTACACAACCATTGTGAAAAACTGTAATCTCGCTTTGTTTCCAACCCTCAAATATATATTGTGTTTTGTATTACGCAAGACTTAATAAAACGAAACATAATGTCTCCAAGAACATCTGAAGTTTTGTATTTCATATCAAGATATCAAAGGGGAAAAAATTGTTTTCTTGCTTTTCCTTCAATCTTTAAAAGTATGCGGTGAATTTCCTTTTAGATAGACCTTTAAAGAGAAAAAAATAACAATTGAAAAATGATTTTCTTTGAAAAATAGAAGGCTATTGCTTCTTATTGTTGTGAGAAATCCTCTTATAGACGCTTCGAAAGGAATGATAGGACTCTACGAAGGGGATTTTCTTGACAGATAATGTCTAAACAATGAGTTGCTAAGGTAACGAATCATATAGCCCTGCCATTTCTTTTTTGCTTTCCTGGATTAAAAAAGCAATATTTTTTTTGCTGTCAAAACTAGCTGAAGATCTTATTTTAAGTTGTGTGTGCTGAAAATCTTATTTTAACTTGTGTGTGTGTTATCGAGTGAGAATTTCATTGATAAGAAAAATATAATTATTATAAATCTAGAGTAATTAAAATTATTGTGAGAGAATTTATTGTTATTTACAGAGTAAAATCTATTAACGTGGGAATAAGAAACTTTCAATCTATTAAAATTATATTAAGATTTGCATAGAAAATAATTATTGAGTATGAAAAAAATATTTTATATTTAAATATTTTTATACATTTATCTACTCTGTATTACTCTGAGATACTGTGAGCAAATAACCAATGTTTATCTCTTTTGTTAGTAAAGAGGCATTGTCATATGGAGCATTTCTTCTGATTGTGTATATATGTTAAATACTTAGTATTTATAAGTGCAGCTTATTTTCCTTAGTCTACTTATTATATTTCGTTAGTTGCCTTGCAATATATTTTATTAAAATATATATTATAAATCATCATATGAACTGTATATATGATGCATAAAATAATAATAATCTAATGAAAGTTTTGTCACTATTTGTGTAGTATATACAGCTATTGAATTTAATTACACTAAAGATTCTGGCATTTTGTTTAAGTATTGTTTTTATTCTTGCAATTATGGAATGTGAGTATTAACACACATACACATACACACACACTTATACACACACACACATACACACACACTTATACACACACACACATATACATATATATATATGTGTGTCTGTCTATCTGCTTTCTTTATGTATATGTGCGTAGGTATGAGTACGTGTTGTGTGTGCTTGCTGTAGCTGTTATTGCTACTGCATGAACTCCTTTATGAAACGCATTCAACACCCCTTTTAAGAAAATTACCTTTTGTTATACGAATACTAACTGATGAAACACTTCGACCAAAACAATATTTTTTCTCTTCGAACACAATACTTCAACAAATAGTTTAATATGGACACGAAACTATCACACAGTTATATAATAACTCTACTTATCTTCCCTACAATATGTACATTAGCATTTAGTCTATAAAATTTATGTAATCTTGAAAGAATTCTGTATTATATATATAGATGAAAAGATATACCTTAAGCTGTGCCCTTTTTTTCATTGGTGGTGAATAATTGCGGAAATGTATTACTTTATATTTAAAGATATTAAAAGTCACTCTATTTTTTTGGTCGCCATATGTCACAATGAATTTAAAAAAATGTGAAGAGGTACACTTGATTTTGAAGTAAATCAAAACAGGTTTGCTACTCCAGACTCGATACTAAATCAATGCTGGATTTGAGGGGGAAAGAGAATAGTAAATATCAGTAAATCATGAGTATTTTTTACATTATATCAAAAAAATGTATATGCTAAGCAGGGTAATATATTCAATGTTGCTCAGTAAGATAAATCAGAGAAATAGTTTCTTTTTAATGATGACCATCTTTGCTAATTAATTTGATTTCGTTACCCTGTAGCTCAACTCATGTTTAAAACACTTTTAGAAAATTGTTGTACGAATATTTTTCTACTGAACATTTATATATATTTTTCCAATACATCAGTGTATATGTTTCTAATAACATATTTGAAATTGAAATGCGTCTAATAGTTAATAGTGAAGACAGTACAGTCAAAGATGCTTTTGACTGTACTGGCTCTATCACATACAAGCTCTGTCCTGATTCTATTTCAGATATGATGGTAGTGCGCTGATGCACATTAAATCCTCACGCTAGAATGTTGTAGAAATTCAAGAGAGTGGAGTGCCAGCTCAGATATTGTCCTTCATTGTCAGTTCAAAATGACGAGTTCCGTTGCCTATAGTCCTTGTTCTAGAAACCGTAAGGAACCCAGTTGGCAAGAACAGTTCTCGTTTGCAATAAAAACTCTGGTGTTGCTTCTAAATGCAATATTAATAAAAAAAAATCAGCTGCCGCTATATATCGAAGAAATAAATTAAAATAATACAATTGTATGTATATTCAACAATCTAATAAATAAATACATAATGTATTAGAATTAATAGGGATATTGGATTCAACTTTGTAAGACAGTATTTATATTGGAAAAATAAATAAGTTTCAAAAATCAAGTAACTTATATTGCTATAAAACAAGAAATTATTTTAAGAAATTAAGTTAATGAGGTATCAGTTAAATTTTTTGTCTTTTAAAATTCCCATTATTTTAAGCTTTTTTTTATAGATTATGTTAAAGAAGAAATGTTTCTTATTTTTTTAAGTACATAACTGCTCAAAAGTAATTTTTTTTATTCGTGTGTGCGTGTGTGAGAGAGATAAAGAGAGAGAGAAATGAAAATGAAATCACGTAGAAAATAAACTTTACTTATGCAAGGGGTGTGTTTTATGTGTCCATCGATTTAAAGATGCCAATTTGTCGATTTAGGTCGGCTGCATCTGCCCCCTGGAAACGGTCCATTAAATACATACTATAAGCTTCTTTTCTTAAATCACAGTCATATGAAACACTGTTCCAACTCTTCTCTTCTAAGCTACGATATTGTGGGACTTCCGAACTCCGATGAGTTTACCATGCTTTAATCCCTTTATATGACGATTTATGAACGGACAACTTCAGAACTCGCAACTATAACACCATGCTCAGAGAATACGCATATTTAGTATTTATGTTTATTTTCACTTCTAGGAGTATTAGAATATTTATTGAGGTTATTAGTAATTTTAATAAATCGAAATGAAAGAGTAATATACTGCAAAAAGTAAATTGAAGAAAAGAAAATTATACAGAGCATTTAATAGATGCAGTTATAGTCAATATAAGTCATATAAATTTAGAAACAAATCTGAAGATAAAATACCTAGTTTTTTTTTACAATAAAGACCAGATAAATTAGGGTAAATATACGAGAACTTATCGTAAAGTGTAAATTAAAATTTACACTGTATTATTTCTTATTATATTATTAACCTGGGGATTCACAAAGTCTTAATTATTATTAAAAATATTAAATATAAAAACATAATTTCTGTTTAGTATTCTTGAGATATCTTTACACAATCACCATCCTGAATTATATGTTTTTCCAGCCTTTTCTTAACCTTTCGAGGGCGAACATTGTAGAGCTCAAGAAATTGAACTCTATTTCGGTGTGTTACTTCAATCTACACGGCTTCCTGTAACCAAACAAATCAACATTAACAGCTTCAATTTATAGCATTATATATGTAAAGTTCAATTACTACGTAAAATAAATTTTATCCAGGCAAAAATCATATAATCCTCAGGGATGGAAACCCATCGCTTCAATATAAAAATTAATAGTAATAATAAAAGAGCACAAAATAATTGAATATTATACAAGCAGACGAAAGACTTTTTTAAATTAATTATTCTTTTTAAACTTAATGCCTTTCATTACAGATTAATAAGTTCAGACAGATTTAATGGAATTTTCAAAAATATTATAAGAAATAAAATAGTAAGGAAAATTATAATCAATGGGAAAGGAAAATTATTCATCAAAGTTTAAGTAGAAAATGATACCTCAAATTGTAATAGTCAAATGTTAAAAAAAGCTAATCATTCGTTTTAAATTAAATTTTATTTTAATGAGGTAACTGATTAAATAAAAGATGTATAAATAATAGGTAATAAAAGATGTATTTTAATAATCCAATTTTATTTTACTAAGCCCTTAATCTCAAAAACAATTAAAAACTGCTTTAGTGCCCAAATGATTTATGATAATTTAATAATTAAAGAAATATACAGTGTTGGGCCATATACCGAGAGACAGGCAAACATTAAAAGTCCTCTAAAATAGCTACGAGCAGTAACCAAAAAAAAAAAGGATACAGATAACTAGGGTAGAAAATATTAAGATAAAGAGGTGGAAAGTCATATCTTCTGAATTTCAAAAATTACAGAACAATGTAGAAGGAAAAGGTGATATAAATTTTTTATCATTGAGTTTATAAAACCACGAGAAAAAAAAATCATCAGATATTGGGGGAGGGGATTTCATACATCGATATAAAATAAAGATTAAATTGTTCTTGAAATTCAATCCTTTAAATAAAGTCTTCATTCTTCGGTAGAAATCCTGAAGCTACGGTTCGAATGAAAATTCAGAAGGTATTTTTAACAAATTTCATTATGATGTTCCAAGTACCTGTAACTCATCTCTGTTTATTAGTTACTTAAAATCAATTCTAAGTGAACATATCGTATACGTTTCATAACATACTAAATAAAAGTCTAAGCAATATTTCTGATTTTTTTTTCGGGGGAGAGGGGTTAATCCGGCTAAAATAGTAATTAAATTTACCAAAGCTTTCTAGAAAAAGTTGTTTCATAAGCCTTCTTTAATCTTTCACTTGTAGAAACCTAAAATAATAGCAAAGGTCATTCAACAGGGACTCTCTAAACAACTACCTTAAATATAAATTTTAAATTAAACAATTGTACGAAACTAATTGTGTTTAATTATTATAACTTCAGAAATTCAAATAAGAAATAACTCCTGATAATTTACTTTTCATGGTCTTGCACTACCACATTATTCTAGAGAGGGAAATCGTTATAAAAACCTGTCAGTTTTTTTAAAATACAAAGATGAAAATCTGAAAAATAATTTTAAGAATAAATAGTGAATAAAGTATTATTTTTGAATAATTTTATTTTAACAGTAATTTAATAAAGTATTGATTTGGAATTCATACCTTGATATGCAAGGTGTGTTCAAAGGCTCCCGGAATAATATCGTCGTGTGCAGATATCGCCCTGCACGTGTTTTTCCAGACAGGAGCGTGTAATAGCGAGTATTTGCGAGTTCAGTGCTATCTCTGTGACATTATCCGGGAAGGTTTTGATTGTCCGTAGTTAATTATTCCTATGTAGCTGTTTTGCTTTCTATTCGAAATTCTCTTCGGAAGACGAAATGAGGCTGTGAAAATTTGCTTCCTTCTCGGAAAAACGTCACAGAAACAGTTGAAATGTTCATGTCGAGTAAATTCTTGAACTTGACTTAGGATTCTGACGACGAATCATTGATCATATTGCCGGGTTGACAGGATTATCTCAGAGCTTGACTCAAAGAATTTCAACAGAAGATTTAGGAATGAGACAATTTACTGCCCAACTTGTGCAATTCCTAATTGACCAGGAAAAAGATTCACCCAGTGGGCCAGTTTTTGACCAAACATAACAGCTTGACTCCTTTGTACCACGTTCTTTATTCACCTAAACTAAATCCTCGCAATTTCTTCTTGTTTCTGCGTGTGATCAGGGCCATAAAAGGACTCTGTTTTTATAAGGAAGTGGTCAAGAAAAGATCCAAGAAGGAACTGTAAGCCGTCCGTGTTTAGTTTAGTTTTTATTAACGTCGCACCGGAAGCAACACGAGGACTATTGTCGACGAACCTCGTAATTTTGAACCACGGTCAAGTGACGAGGACGACACCTGAGCTGGCACCCCTCTCCTAACATCCACACCACGCCAACTGGCGGACTTTGGGCCCCGAACAGATTTAACGTGCATCAGCCTCGGCTACACGGCGGGTCTTTGGCGGCCAAGGATCGAGCCCGTGACTGAACGAAAACCACCGGCCGCTAATCCACGACCTTAACCACTAGGCTACCGTGGCCTGCTAAGCCATCCGTGTATATGAGTAATAAAAATGTTTTAACTATATAAAATTTTCTATTTGTATTTTTCTATAGCATATAAAATTTCTATAGTAATTTTCTATAGCATATAAAATTTCTATAGTAATTTTCTATAGCATATAAAATTTTCTATTAGACACAAAGTATTAAGTATAATGGAGAGTACGTTGAAGGTGAAAATTCGTTTTGTAACGATAACTGACATTTTTTTAAATAACCCCTCGTATTTAAATAATAAAAACAAAGCTAGAATAATTATAAATATATTGAGCAGAACAAATCACACGTATTTATTGTCGATATCATAAAAATCTGTGGATTGTGTTCTATTATTGTTGAAGTTCTTCAACATTCTTCCTCGGATTCAATACCATTTTCATACCGGATTTAAATAATTTTCTTACATATAATTTAGATTTATAAATATAGTTCATAAGATATGCAAAGTTTATTTTGTTTACAATTGCAATAATAAACTGATATATATATATACTATTTTAGCTATTTCCAATTAAGATATATAATTGATAGTATTTTAAAGTTTTTATTACTTTACTTATATAGTGTTCATGTGGTAATACACTTTAAGCTAAGTCTGCTTATAAGATGAAGTTAGTGGATTTCACCAAACCTAACCGACTATTTCTGTCGGGGAACATAACCCTCTCGGGCTTTAATCCCCTGTGAATTGGGTATTATTTGAAGTGAGACTGAATTTTGGTTTTACACTTGCCCAGAAGTTAAGATTTAGATATTAAGATAATAAAATAAAATTACAGTACAATAGCTTTTTAGACAATATTAAATTAATTTTGAAAAATATGCTGAATATATATTATTAATATTAGAATATCACTAGTTGAAGTACTAGTGTTGTTAAAATTAATCCAAAAGAGAAGATGGTTGAAATTCATGAGTTTAAACTTAGGAAATTGCAGCAGTAGTCTATTGGATTCCTACTTGCTTGTTCAGTCTGGTAGCAGTGAGAATACGCTCTGTGATTGGTCGATGGTGTGGTGTGTTAATTCTGTATATATAGGTGGGTGCGCAGGGGTGAGATTTTGTGAGGAGTGTGCTTGTGTTACCAGTGTTTTTTTTAATATAAATGAAATTAAAGAATTAAAATTTCTCGTGGTCTGTGTAGTTGTGGGTTGTTTCTGAGTAGGGTGTACTTTTCTATTTCTTGAATGGATTTATTGCTTGAGGTATCAATTTTTGGGTAGAAATTTTCTGATTGCTTTTTAATGAAGTTTTTAAGTGTTGGAAGTTTAATTGAGTATCTGATGTCTGTGTTTCTCATGTACCAGTGTGCTCTTACTATCATTCTAATGGTGGAATTTCGGGATTTTTCTAATAAATCTAGTGTTGTGTCAGCACAATGCGACCAGACTGGGCTAGCATAGGTCAGGAGAGGTCTTAGTATCAGGGTGTAGATAAGCAATTTATTACGTCTACTTAATGTAGATTTACGCGAAATAAGGGGGGAAATATTATTTTCTGCAGAATTATACTGCTTTTTAATTCGTAGAACGTGTTGTTTAAAAGGAGTTTTTTATCCAACGTTACACCAAAATATTTGGTGTCTAGAGACCAGGGTATATTTTTGTTTTCCAGAAAAATGTCTGGTTCTATTTTTCTGTAGTTTCTGGAGAAGAAGACGGCCTCTGTCTTGGAAACGTTCAGGGTTATTTTCCAAGTAGAGTACCATGCTTCTAGTTTCTGTAGGTGTTCGTTTAGTGCTTGGCCTATTTTTGGAGAAAAGTAGTGTCTTGCTAGTATCACAGTGTCATCTGCATACATTCATATTTTTGTGTTTTGGTGTTTAGGGATGTCGTTCATGTAGTTATTGAACAAGGTGGTTGAGAGGATTCCTCCTTGCGGGACTCCAGCTTCAACTTTTCTTGGATTTGATAGCTTTTCATTAACGGTGACTCGAAAGCTTCTATTGTGTAGATATGAGTTTATTATTTTTACGAGATATGCAGGGGTGTTGTAGTTGATCATTTTGAAGATTAAACCTGTATGCCAGACTCGGTCAAAGTCTTTCTGGATATCCAGGAAGACCGCACCAGTATTTTGACTTTTGTAAAATCAAGTCTTGATGAATTCCACTAATCTGAGCAGTTGGTGTGATGTGGATAATTTTGGGACGAATCCATGTTGTGCATGGATGATGATATCGTTGTCTTGTAGAAATTTTGATAGTCTATTGTGGATTATTTTTTCGGTTAGTTTGCTGAGGATTGGTAATAAGGAAATTGACCGGGTAGGGGTAGTTTTCTGACCGGGTAGGATCCTTACGCGATTTCAGGATAGGGATGACAACAGCGGTTTTCCAGGAATCCGGGAAGTAACCGAGATCTAGCATATTGGGAATGATGTTTCTTAGTTGAAAGATGTAGAGGTGTGGCAGGTTTTTTATCATTTTATTGGTGTTGCCTTCTCTCCCTGGTGCTTTTTTGATATTTATTTTTTTATGTAATCTGCAATTTCTGAGGCTAGTGGTGGAGGGTAATCTGGATTTTGGAAATTTTCTTCATTTTGTAGATAGATATGAACGACATCATTTACGTTCTCGTCGTGAATAAGTGTGTTTATGTCATTTAATTTGAATTGTTTTTGAAGTGAATCTGCCAAAATTTCTGATTTTCAAGTGTTACTAATTGCGATACTAGCTGGGCTTTTAAGGGCGGACATAGGAACTCGCTTTTTTCTGAATGCTTTGGCCATACCCCAAAGGGTACCGCTTTCAACGCTCAAGTTGTATTTCACCTATATCTGCGAATACTTTTATAAAGGCTATATAAGTTTCGTTTTACAATACATTGAAACTAGTACATTCAAATGATACTATAAAATTTCAATTAATAAAAAAACATTTCATCTTATTATATCGTGCTGAAGTTTTGGTTCTTGAAATATTTTGTTACGTAAATATACAGACATATTATTATAAGAAACATTTCCATAAAAATATTTTTATGATTGAGCCCGATGACTAAATAGAAAATGCTTGAATTTAATCAGACTTTTAGTGAATCAATTGAGAATAATAAATTTATACTTTCTCTAATTTTTTTTGCTGAGGAAAACTATTTTCATTTATGAACGAAAAGTTTTTAAAAATCAAAATCTAATTTAATTAGCATTTTATTTAAATAGCAATCGTAAAAAATATAAATCGTGTATTTTTGTGTTAATGAATAAGAATATTAGTTGAAAATTTATTATTTTTTGCCAATTATCTTAATATTTTAAACTTACTTTTCAATTTAATGATGGAAAGCAGGGAGGAACTACAGCTTTCAAGGAGAATTTCATAAGCATTTTAAAGAAGAATTTTTCCTGATAAAACTACTGATTTACAAATAAAATATGGTTAATCTATTTTAAAACTGTATGAACAGAGAATTTGAATCTTAGTGTTTAAATCAATGTAGTGAGTTACAATGAAAGCGAAATCTTAAATTTTTTAATAGTGATTCAAAATCATGACTTATATTTCCTGAGTTAATCTTATTGAAATTTTAAAAAAATATTTTGTAAAACTCTCTCCAAGAATTTTACTGCTTATAATTCATAAAATTTTGAAAAGGACAAGTTTTAAGAGTACAGTTTGATAATAATTACTTCGGCTTTTTTAATTTTTAATCACATGAGAATTAAAGACACTAAGTAGGATGTCAATATATTTAACATTTACAGTATCAATGTCGAAAAGAGTCTTTAATAAAAATAAATATATTTAAAAGAATAAAAGCCATTAATTTTATGCAAAATCATAAAATAAAGTAAACAAGAACTTCTCGGGTAAAACATTGAAGAAACAGATTGTAAACAAAGATATTTCTTTGAAGGATTTGATGTAGAAAACGTTATTATCAACTCCTTTGACATTTAAAATTTTTAGTAAACTCTTTAAGACAACACAAGAAACCGCGGCAAAGATGCTTATTATTTTTGTGATAATTCTTCTTATTTTTTGCCGCTGAATTTTTTTTTCCAAAAGCATGTTGGAATAAATCAATATTAGTATAACGCCAAGGGGGAAAGTTTTTCTTGCAGAATGAAAGATTTATGAAATGAAAATCCATAGAGAATTCGATAAATATTTAACAAGCTTTGTTGTTCAATGGGAGGTTGAAAATAATGAAAAAAATAAAAAAAAAATATTTACTTGACACATGTTATAGGGAAAGTTGATTAAGTATTGATGCACACTCTTCAATTGTAACATGTGTTGCTTTACGCAATGACTAATGGAAACTTCAAAACAAAATAGTTTTCATTTTTCTCTTTTTTTGTACCTTACTCTGATGTCGAAATTTCGACAAGATTCATTTCTACAAAATGTGGTTCTTTGAAGTACTTAGTATAACACAAATAAGATACGTGATGCCAAGATACCACGAGCCATTTTTTACTATTTGTAATCATTTTTATTCATTTTTTAATTATTGATTTTCCTCTAAAAATTGTACAGTTATTAATTGTGAGGCCAGATAATTAAATTCTTACTTTTACAGATTTAAATTTTCAATACGTTTCCGGTAATTATCGTAACCTTTAAAGACTTTTAATGCTTTTCTTTCAAGCAAAACACGTCATCAGAATATTAAATGCAAATTCTACAGCAGTGTTTTTCCGTTTGTCTTATCATTTAAAAATATAACTAAATTTCTCAAGTAGCGTAATAAAAAAATTATATATAAAAACAAGATGCTGATTATATATTGTAATTCAAAACACAATTAAAGTTCAATAATTAAATTCATATTTTAGATCATATTTAAAATTATAAATGATCACATAATGATAATTTAACTGAGTTATGCTTATATATTTTTCTCGTATCTATTTTTACTAAGCATAATTTCCTATATTATAACAATAATATATGAAAGTATAACGTAAATAATATTTTTATTATTTCTTTAGGGACGAGTGAGGGCTGCAACTCCTTATTCATTGTGCATTATTCACTGTGGGATAATATTAAGGATATAAATAAATTCCAGTTGATTTGAATTCCTTGAACAGTCAGTTCCTTGAATTGACTGTTCCTTAACTAATTAATTTATTTAACTGATGTTTGTTGAACTTGATTGACTCAACAAAACTTAAGTAGCGAGTCCTGGACATTACAAGAATTGTAAAATATGTTTTCAAATCTGGGAAAGGTTCATTCAATTGATAATGAAATCATAACACATTCTGATTATGAAATTTTCTTTTGATACTCATAAATTTTAGCTTATAGAAAAGTTGCTCGCGTTTAAAGAAATATAGTTTCATGTATTATTTTAAATTAAAGACATTTTAATTAAAAATGAAAACTTGAACATTAATATTTTAATCTTTCTGCTGCATGTATTAATAAGAGTATGAAGTAGCATTTTTGTTTTGATATCAATTTTATTGTTATTTTTAACTAAATCGTTCAATTTTGATGATACCTTATACTAAATAGTTTACCCTTTTAAAATCCTTATCAACTCTCCTGAAAATATTTAGAGAATTATGTGTCATCAGTAAAATGACACATAGTAACAAACAATTTGCTTCACATCACATACCTGCAACACTTGCTGAATTTTTTTCAAAGAAACTCATTTACGTAAAAAAAAGAAGCATGAGTCATTATAGCTTACGAATTTCATTTTCTCGAGAAAACCTTTACTATTATTGGGACTCTTAAATTTACCATGATAACTACTCTTGTTGATTTTAGTTTTTACCCCTTTGATTTACCTATTACAAACTCACTTACAATGAAAATAGCTTCTTCAAATTCAGTAAGGGATTTTCATAAGTAATTCTTACTAAAAGTACGCAATTAATTATTGTTGTAGCTTTTGTTATGAGAATCACGTATTGATATTGATCACACTTGCTTTACTTCTAACATTCTGAATGAGATCTTTCATATTGAAAGTCTTACGCTGCTATACTATAAGCAATTTTTAATCTGTAGGATGCATTGCTTTATGTTGAATCGCACGTGTTTCAGATGCCCATATATATATTTGAATCTCTGGTTCTACTCAATAAATAATAAAGTAGCTATAGTATAACTTTTCCTTATATAACAGCTTTCGCTATACTATTTTCGGTAAACTATTCTAATTACTTAATTCTTTTTATTAAAAAAACTAAATATCAAAAATTTTCTTCTTTCATACATATTTTACCTTAGATTTTAATTAGTAAGTATTTTCTTTATTTACAAAAAAATCTCTGAATTTTTATTTTCTTTCAGTACTCAAAATTTATGAACGACAATTTTATTACATTAACAAATGCATTTAAATACATTTTAGAATCAAAATACTAAATGAGTTAAAGTTTAAGATATTATATCCATGAGCTAATTTGCAGTTTTTCAAATGAAGAAAAAACACATTAAATTTATTAAATTAAACTTAATTTGCTTAATTAAGTAATACAAACAATTAAGTTTATTAAGTTAAACTTAATTAATTTGTTTAATCATAAATTACTTAGCAACATTTTATGTAATCAAAAAGAGGCATCTGAGTAAAATAAACCTGAAATTAATACTGATATATTTCTAGATAAAAATTAATTTTCTTAAGTTTCGTTAGAATGCCAAAAATGTACATTCGTTATATCTGAGACATTAATGGGAAAGGGTCAGAAAAAATAGCGCGCAAATATATTTCCATTCGATTAACAAATTAATGGAATTTGGAGCAATAAATAAATAGTTGGAACTATAAATTAGCATTAACATTGAATGTTAATAAAATGAATGAAATTTGACTTGATGGTCAAGATATGCCTTAGATTAGAAGTTTAGAGTTCAGTGTTTTTTCCTATAAGAGTAGACTTTTTAATCAGTAAGAATAAATGCCCACAAACGTTTTTCTAATGAATTATTCCTACTCATCTGTCCTCTAAATTATACATAAAATATATAGATTTGTACAAAAAAAGAATCATGACAAAGGTATACCATTCTGAAGATAATTAATAAAATACAAAATACTATTTATAGATATAATAACACCTTATAAGTTGCCTTAGATAAGTATGCAAATTTTGGAGTAAATGATTTAAGTACATAATGATAATAAAATGCGTTTTATATATGTGAGAAATTCCAATAAAAGTTTTATTTCCAAGGCATATTAGTACGAATACTGTTATTGTTTATCTTTAATAAGATAATTAAACTGAGGTATTATTGAAGACAGATAACCTAAAACTGATGTTCATTCCAAAATTTAATTTCTATGTTTTGCACTAAAATTTCATTTCCATCAGAATTCTATAATTTGACAAAGTGGACTTAGTGAATCCCTGCACTCATGAAACACATAGAAAACATTGCATGTTTGAGTACATTAGTCTCAAAATGGAATTTCGGTCTGTAAACAACCTTTATCTTCAAATTGATGAGCAACATGAGATTTTTCAATTACGAGTAAAATGCTCTGTAATTTAGTTTGATGAATTATTCGAAGATTGCGATTCATAATGATCCACTAGAAATTCTTTCTGAAATGACATGTAATCGATTTTAATTTACGTGACGTGCATCATTTAATCATTATATGTATTGTAGAGTTGACTAGAGTTAATATTAGATCTCAAATTTACTCTTAGTAAGCTGTTCGATGATTATATATTTGAAATTTTCAGATTTCAGCGAAGGAAATTAGACATATTTTAGTTAAAATTTTGGATACGTCACTTAAAGGCTTTATATGCTATACTAGCTAATTTTTCTTTTGCTATATTTTTAAAATCTCATTTAAACTTTAAAATCCTATTAATTTTAACGATAATGAAACTTTCAGAAAATTCATGACAAATAAGGGAATGAAACTATTTTATGATACATACTTTCTTATCTAAAAGCAACAATTTTTATGAAACTTTGCAAGGTGACCCGGGTATCTGGACACTCATACTATCTTCTTTAGAACTGTTTAAATATAGTACAAATGTCAAATCGCCATCAGGTTGTTATGTTGATTACAAGGTTAGGTTTATTAAATTAAGTTAAACATGAAACATTTCTCATATCAGGTGATAAAAATGAGATTAACCCATTAGAAATTTTAAAATGTTTATTTCAATTGTTTTGTAATTATTTTAATACTTAAACATTGACTCCCGAACTTGGTGATGATTTTTTGGGACAATTATCGTGAAATGGTGAAAAACATGGTGAGTTTGGTGACAAAAGATTATCAAAAGCATTGGAATATTGTCGTTATCTTACATAGGAGAAAAATTATGAATTTTTACCTGAGACGTCACTCCTAGTCAGACCAGATATAAATACGGAGAGTATCATTATAGGTATTGGTCCTTAGTGAGAATAATAAGCCGAAGAGTTGATTGTAACACGAAAAAAATATGTAGGAAAAAAAAGACAAACATAAGAAAAAGGGAAGTAAAATAAATTAAAATGCTATTTCTGGCTTAAGGCCGAAACTCCCGATTTAACTAGATTTAAGTATTCAGACATTTCTACTCAACACATTAATTGTAAATTCTCATCATACGAAATTGTATACCAGGCCACAACATAGGCGAACCATTCAAATCAATCCAGAGCTGCTTCCCAAGCATTTCCTTCAATGGACATCTTAAATGGCTTTCCTCTCTTCTATGGTCATACGGCTTCATATGGTCCTTGGTCTTCCTCTCTTTTACTTTTCACCTGGTATTTATGTCAACACAATTCTTATGTTATCATTCTAAGTACATGTCCTATTATATCCAACGTCGTTTTTAGGGAAGGAAAAGAAAAAATTCATAATTACACTAAAAGCTGTTTTGTTGTTATTGAAGAGAACATAGATAATGAAAATGAAGAAACGAAATTAAATGAACGAACTGTAAAAAAGAATGAACCTTATTACCAATGAAATATTAAGAAATACCAACATAAAGCGCAATAAGAAGTAGATAACTAGATAAAAACTGAAACTTGTTGAAGATAAATGTAAAATTAAGGTTAAAGACATAAATGCAAAATCAAAAAGACTAAAGTTAAAACACTAACTAGAATACTAATAAATTCATTAAAAGATTTAAAAAATCTACAAAGACTATCAATAAAATCTTTCATCAATTATTAGTCGATGAAACTCAAGGAGCTAAAATGCCGGCAATGTTGAAGTTTTGAAAATTATAAAGCAATATAGCGAAGGTGTAGGGTTAGAGAGAGACAAATGGGTAGTTATTTATAGAAACGGATAAGATAGAGGAGAGATGAAAAGATCATCTTGAAGAAATTTTAATTGAAGAACAGAATAGTGTTAACCAAAACATTATTTCCCTTTTTGATTAGGAATTCAAACTTCACGTAAATGTGAGTGAAATTACTGTTTAGGTAATGTCGAAGGCTCTTAAATCCCAAAAGAATAGTAAGCCCTGTGGAAAAGACAACATAAATACTGAACTGCTTAAAGTTGTGATTTTAAACTTTCGGCGTCTAAAATGCGTAAGATGTTTTATCATGAGTGGTTACAGAAACAAGTCCTAGATACTTGGAAATAATTATTTATTGTAAATTTCGCATATAAAAGAAATGTGATACTAAATGTGATACATGGATATGATTCGGCGTAGTGTCTGTTACATCAAAACATTTACTAGAATTATTATTATCAAGGTGAAAAATAGTATACATAAAACTATTAGACCAAAATTATTAGAAAAAACTATTAGACACTGGTTTTAGAAGTGAAAAAAGTACACTAAACCACATTATTGCTCAAAGGAACCTTCTTGAGCAATGTATTGAAATAAACTCGGATGCATTCTGGATTCTTATAGAACTCAAAAAAGCATTTGATAGCATAAAAAAAGACCGCCTATGGAAAATCTAATGATTCTACGGAAATCCTTACAGCAAATCAACAACATTAGAAATCAATTTTGTGAAAGTAAAGCACAAACTAGTTAATATTATACACTCCATTAGAGGAATCTGATTTTAGAACTGGAGTAAAGAAGGACGCGTGCGTTCTCTTTAGAATGTTTTTCATAATTGTAAAAGATTAAATAATAAGAATCGGTATTAAAATATTGAAAAATTAGAATACGCTGGTATTTCAGTTTAGCACTAGAAAATTTTGACTCTGTTGATGATAAGTTACACTGACTGCACACTTTTCTGGCATAAAGTATAAGACAGAATGACTGGAAGATACGGCCAAACAAATAGGTTTGAAAATGAAAATAAATGAAGACAAAACAAAAGTAATGAGAATAAGTATACAAATAAAAATTACTTATTTCTGCTCAGTAGTAACAGAAACTCGTTACAATAACTGCAACCGTGTAAAAAGTTTTCCAATTGCAACGCCTACTTTTTCTCGTCTCAAAATGTTCAGCGCTTGCAAAAATCTTAAACAGCGTTGGAACGAAATTTATATTAACAAAAACGGTCGTCTGTAGCACATACAAAAAAGGAAACTCGAAGATACTTGCTGCACCTGTGATAAACCGCGGACGGCCAACTGTTTCTGAAGAAGTTGTTACGGAGATGCATCATACAGTGATTTTAGGACACATGCAAAGTACAAGAGACACAGATCTTGTGTTGGATATACCGAAAACAACGGTCCTAAAGTTACCGAATTCTGAACTGTGCATGTTTCCATACCGGTATCAGAGTGTTAAGAGGTTGCAGGAGGGGAACCAACTACTACGTATAGACTTTGCAATTGAATTTCTAATACGATACGATGCTGATAACGACTGACCACTTCACATACTGTGGACGGACGAGGCGCATTTCAATTTAAATGGCAACGTAAAAACCAAAAATTGTGTTCACTGGCCAAACACGAATTTTCACGCTGTAGTACCAATGCCTTTATTTGACGACAAAGTTACTGTGTGGTGCGTCATTACAGGCACAGTTGTTCTCGGCCCATACTTCTTTGAGGAAGCGACACCAACTGCCTTTGTAACATGCTTTGTAAAAGCCTCTCGCTATACAGACTATGTAAATCCAGAATTGCTTCACCGGAATGCACTAAATAACATCGTTTGCATGCAAAATGGTGCACCTCCACATATAGCGAAGTCTGTTTGCAGAGACATAGAACAGCATTTGGGTTATCACATTATCTCACGCCTTTTTCATTTCCTAGGTCTTCACGATCTGACTCCAATGGACTTCTGGTTTTGGGGATATGTCAATTCCAGAGTTTATATGTGCAATTCGCAAACTTTGTCTGATTTCAAAGATTATATAACGTGAGAGATTGCATTATTCTCCCAATTGCAAAGCGTAATTGCATGCGGTGGCAATCGTGTGGAAAATATTTGATCTAAATCACATGTATCATTATGTCCGATATTTGTTATCATCAGTAATTGGTATCTTGTCTCAGTCATATGCAGTATTCTCCGTTCACCCTGTAGAACTGTTTTTTGTATGTGCATAACACGTCCATTTTCGCGGATGTAAATTTCGTTCCACAGCTATTTAAGTTTTACGTATGCGGTGAACATTTTACGAAGAGAAAAAGTAGGCGTTGTCATTCGAAAATTTCGAGTTTCTTTTATAATAACCATAACCGTGAGCGCCACGTTATTGCCATTCACAGAATCTCGAGCGCATAACACCAAATAACTGTATTTGAAATCTAATCTCGAAAGGTTAAACGGAAAGGACGCTACAAGTGGACATGTTGGTAAAGTATTTTTTTATTATATATATATATATATATATATATATATATATACTGAAATTTTATGAAAGAATAATTTCAAATATTTAAAAAGACAAAAATCCAGAATGTAAAAATGAAAGAAATGTAAAAATGAAAGTAAAGTAAATGAAAATATGGAACCCAGCAAGTCAAAAAGCAATATCGGGCTGAGGACCGAATAAGCGGGGTTAAACTAGTTTAATGGTACCAACCTTCCCCCTTTGCGACTTGGTAGGCTGAATTGGGAAATCCAAATTACAAAAGAGTTCAATGGTTAAAAAATGCAAAAAAATTCAGCGATAAAATCTACAAAAATAAAATCTATAATTCTTGGTAGGCTGAATTGGGAAATCCAAATTACAAAAGAGTTCAATGGTTAAAAAATGCAAAAAAATTCAGCGATAAAATCTACAAAAATAAAATCTATAATTCTAAAAATTATCAACAGATGAAAATATAAAATTTTCTTACAAAAATTCAAAGAAATGAAGATTCAAATATGTGAGTAGTAAGACGGAATTTTCTTTAAGCTTCAAGATGTATATCACATACTCAAAATGAAAAAAAATATAACACATCATCACCATATAAATTGAAAAAAGATTTAAATCATTGTTTGATTGGTAATAAAATGTAAAAGGATGCAAACAATTGGTTGGTAATAAGTAGTATGGTAAAGGAGTATTATGGTCCAGAGAGTGAGTAAAAATGTAAGCTGTGGAAATGTAAATAAATAAATTCTTCACGGTTAGACCACTAACAAGCCGACTTTGTGGACCTATTGTTGTGTGGTGGATTTGAAAATGGATCACGATTCTCTAAGATGTTTAATATATTTGTGATGTATATAAGTATTTAAGAAATTTATTGGATAGTCATGATCTAAACAGTTGCTGAAGAATTTTTTTAATGTTATTAAACTTGTCTATTTTATGTGTGGTTAATTTGTTATTACGTAATAAAAAGCCTAGTAAAATATTCCTATAAATAGATCTGTAAATATATATATATATATATATATATATATATATATATATAAATTTCAATACCCGTCAATACGCTGATCAAAAAATAATTATTTTCGATGTGAATTTCATTTTAAATCAACCCGAGAAATGTAAATTAAATTCACTTTTAATCGAAATGTCTTCATATACAAGTTAAAATTTACAGAAAGACCCTATATCCCCATTACCTAGTTATCTTCAAGAATATACTCCATAATTAAAAGAAATGCTGAGAAATGTATCAGAAAATTAGTAGTTTGGGATTGGGCTCAAATTTATGTTAACTTTCTTAAAAAAGAAATGAAAGTGGTACACCTCAGTTTTCCGTGAAATGTATGTGTCATCAAAAATGCCAATAAGATAGTGTCTATACTACATAAAATCAATTTCTTATAAAATTCGGCGAAATGATTTATATTGCTGATTAAACTGACGAAGCATGAATGGTATTTCCCAAAACGACAACTGCTATTACTATAGCAACGATTGTTTTTCTTCGAAATCTCGGTTACACTATGTTTCTCAAAACGAAATAAATCAAACATCAATATTGTATATTTCACTTTGACTTGTAAGAAGCTCTCTACAGTTGCATTGATTTGCAGAAAGTTACGCAATCATTTGAATGCTAAGAAATTTCTGCATAATAGGCTATGTGTAATAGTTTCCAGAAATCTAACTTGCATAATCAGCAGAGATAAAATGTCTGAAAATATTCATTGAAGTGTTCTGTTGGGATGCATGCATATATTCATTTTTTTAATATCAGAATTCTTTATATATTACAAAATTTGAAAAATTAAAAATTGATCAAAATATTATATTTGGATAGATGGGTATGTATTTTATTTGTTGCAGGAATTATTGTTCTACTTAAAAATTCCAATAAGACATTCTCTTGGGTATTTTACACATATTCTCTGAGTAGTCAAATGCAAATTTATACAGAATTCCCAATTGTATCACGAAATAATTTTTCTGTAACTTTCCTTCCTATACACTGCTATTTGATATATTTCATTTCCCAAGCCCGTCAAAACATTACTATAACACGTAGTCATAGGACAAAATCCTAACCTTAACTTTCTGCCAAGAATAAATCAATCTTAAATCTAATTTAATTTTATGAAAAAAAATGAATTTAAGTTTAATTTATTTTATGGAAGCAATCTGAAATTAAATTGTATTTAAATTTAAAAAATCAAGTTAAACTTATATTATGCTTCATGTAGATTTTTCGAAGAATCATTATTTGACATCGAGCAACTTTTTTCACTCAAAACTCAAGACCTTTGAATTACTATGAAAACATTAGCATTAAAAGAAAAGTTTATTTCTCTCAAAATATTCGGAAAAAAATAAATAACTAAAAGTAGCACTGCTTAGTATAAGAGTTCCATTAAAAAGGTCATTACTTTAACATGTCTACATTGTTGCATTTCTAAAATGTCTTTGTTTCCTTTTGATAAAGTAAACCCAAGCCTTTGAGGGGCGGAATATAAAAAAAACATTAAGTTTTTGCCAAAATTCATCTGATATGCTTTAATAATGTTAAAAGGACACAATATCAAGCGGTAAAATTAATTTTTATTTATTTCCCGATTCTTCACCCGTTCGCTCCCAGCGTATCACATGTGATACTCTCGCGTTTGCTTTCCTGTGTCTAGCGTATCACATTTGATATGCTCCGTGAGTGTCTTCTACGGGCCAATGTATCGATAGAGATACGCTTGATAAGAAAGTTTTGTTTGATTTTTTTCATGTTATTATATGGCGTTACAATACCGCGAAATATATATAGATAGGTTATTTGAAATGGGACCTAGGTGATATGGACTTGGATTTTACTTCTGGCTACCAGGAGGGGGATAATTGTTAAAAGCATGTGTTGCGTTGCGGCTCTTTAAATGTAATGACTGGATTTAAAGGGTACACTTGCTTTTGGTTTGCTTTTTACTTTCTTGCTTGCTTCTTTTTCGAAGTTCGAAGGAGAATGTATGGCTCTTTATGTTGATTAGGGCTTTTGGTAGCAGATGCTGTCAGCTCTTCGTTTCATTCGGTCAGTTTTTATTTGTAGCTACAGTCATAACAAAAAGAAAGTATTTATCTGATACTGAGTTTTGCGAGCTAATGAATGAATCTGACTGTGATCTTAGCGAAAATAGTTCTACTCTGTACATAGTATTAAAGGAAAAAAAGGAAGAAAAATATAAGTCCTTTGCTCAAAATCTTGCTTCAAGTGACAAAATATGTGTGTAAGACACGTGATGTTGGACTATAAATTGAATTTTTTTTTATAAATATACTATACAGCAAAATAAGATTTATTTTTTTTATATCTATATGTTCCATGTAATGGTACATCATTACACCGTGAAATTTATGTAACAAATGTAAACATTTTTTGTACTTTCTTAAAAGATATGATTTATATGTAATTATGTTATGTAAAAAATACAATTTTTCATTAAAACTTTTTTTCTTTCGAATGTATTAAGTTTTATGCATTTTAAATAATATATTTAAATACCAAACTATTTTAATGATTAGCTGATTTTAGAGAAATTTCATTCGCGAATTAGGCTTAATATTTAAAATCGTCTGGGCAAAGCGTTACACTCCGCGGTAAAAAGACTCGGGCCCAGAGAAGCACTTCTTTTTTTCTCATTCCCCTAGCGAAAGGGTTAAGACCCGGTATATAAAATATACCACCGCCCCTGTAGGGCATCTTATTTGCACGCTGTCTGTTATGCATTCTTTCGAAGAAATAATAACTACTTTCATAAAATATTATATTATTTTAGTTAATTTGGGAAATATTAGGATCACAAAACACTTTTGACAAAATTAGAAATTTTTGATGTTGTATTTTTATTTCTAAGAGTGATAATTTGTGCGAAAACATGTCAATTAATTTAAGTACAGCTTTTTTATGCATAAATAATTTTCATAGTTTAATGATAAAACTATATTAAACTTATAGTTGAAATGCATAGACAAATTTATTTAAACTAAGGCATATTCCTTACTGCATAGACTGAAGTAAAATTTTCTTCCCCACTTGTTAAGGAAGATAACTCCGATCCATCAGAAGGGAGCTCTACAAACAAAGCAAGTTCTTTCTCAATCAAAAGTCCCCGTGCAGGCATTCTTTTAAAGATATATTTTAGAATATATATTTTTAAGAAATTAATTAAAACTAGACTATAAATCTACTTTAAATAAAATTAGGATTTGTCTGAATTAATTATGTCCACTATCATACGAAATCTGAAACAGTCACGAGAATTAAACGAAAACATGAATTCAACGAACTCAAGATAAAATTAAAATTCTGTTCGTTGTATGTTTTCTGTAAAAGCTCAAAAACCAGCCATCCACAGTAATTGAACGTATTCAGAACATACCCTTCTATATGTAATGAACAGACGTTTCAAACAAACAAACATAAAACGACCAGCCTTCCTTACTCTGAATTATTTACATTATACTGGCGCCGAAACACTGAGTACGCAGTTCTTCTTGCAAAGCGAGTATCTCTTTGCTGTATTGCACCTTTTGTAATACCAATTGTCAGTTATCTATATAATTACTTAGATTCTTTGATAAAGCCTACCTCTAGAGAGAATAAGCTCCTATTCCCGTCCTTCTTTTGCCGGAAGCTAATCAATCATCTATTTTCATCTCATACTAACACTTTACATCCATGATCGTTAACAAGTCTCATGTCTATCAAAGACAACAAGTACCTAATCTGCTATCCCCAGCTAGTTCTGTCTTAGATGCCTTAAAATGCTGTTTGTCTGTATTTACATTTTTTGATTTTTTTTTTTTTTTTTTTTTTTTTTTTTTTTTTTTTTTGCAATAATTTTGGTTTTCAGATATCCCTTTTTACCCTGCGCTTTTATTGGTAGACATGCACCGCGTTGGTAAATTTCTTTTCTCAGGAGAATAATTATGATTTTTGCACACTGGATCTCGAAAACATATTTATGACTTCTATTTTTCTCTACAACAAAGCGAACCGTCACATATCAGTCTGAATCGAAAATTTCAGTGCTACCATTTGTTACTCACTAATCCCTTGTGTGCTCTATAGGAGCGGTGGTATAAATATGATGCCACTTAATTTAGAATATGAAACCAATATTTTATTTATTTTGTTTTGATTAATTAGTAGTATATACATAAAGTTTCAAACAAAGAGATTGGGTAGCTCATGAATTTAAAATTTTCGAATCATTTCAGAAAAATTTCTGTGGAGCATAAAACAACCACTTGTTATGGGCTTTCATTACAATCAAAGATTTTATTTTTATAATTATTCTGCTGAGTTTTGTCATCTTATTTAAATGAATAAAACTATAAGCTACCATTTGAAGATAAATGTGTGGAAAAAAGTGTACTCTACTAAGATTATGTTATATAAAAAATATACCACCATCCTTGAAAGGTTAAATTAAGATCATTATTGTAGAGAGTCTGGAGCTGAATTTCTAAGGGACCAAATCAGAAATTTAGTTGAAATAAAATATTCTCGTTCAAATTTTGACAAATGTTGACATAAGGGAGAAATATATGATGTTAAAACACAAAGAAAATAAGATGAGGGCTCAGATATAACATGTTTTTGGTAAATAAATTAATGTATTATAGCAATACGTTCCATACATATGTTCGTAAGGTAAACTACCAAATGTATGTGAAATGCTCGTCACAAAAAAATCATTACAATTTTATGAAAAAATAGTCCCTTAAACTCTCAACAAAATTGTCGTTAATGTTAAGAAAATACAACAAAACTTTTTTAAAATAAAGTTCTGAAATACACAAAACTATTTGATTCAAAATAAACATTACTTTGAGAGCTTACATGAGAATATGAAATTAATATATCAGTGTTAATTCTTCAGTAATGTGGTGTTAGTGTATAGGGATTGTTTATTTGCAAAGCGGTATGGCTCACTTCTTGAGAAATACTACATTTATTTAAAATGAGGAATAAGGCTTTATTTACGCTATTTATAAATGATTTAGTTAAATTTAAAAGCCATTATTTTAGTAATTTTATGCCATCGAAAAAGTAATTCAATGTGTTAGTCTTTTCTCTCTGCTAAGCTTACAGTATAAACACATCTCGTGAAATTAAAAAAATTGATTGTAAAAACACTTGCAATGGAAACTGTGATAAAAGGCTGATCATTTTGATAAAATAAATTTTTTTCATTTAAAAAAGATTTATGTATCATAATCACCTCATTGGTTCAAGGATATCTTAAAAGGAGATATGAAGTTTTTTTTTTTTTTTTTTTTTTCAAAACAACTCGTTTTCATTTTGTTATTAATAATGAGGAATAAAAGTGGACTATTACATACACTAAACTTTATTACTAATCTTCTTACATGCAGCGTGATTTGGTAAAAAACTGAAAGAAAACAGAAATTTGAATGTAAAATTTACTATGTGTATTATATTGGTTTATAAGTTAAACATTTCAAAATCATAGCAATAAAATGAGTCCAAATTTGGCTGGTTTTAGGAAGAAAAATTTATCTTCAAACTTCTCATAAGTTGGAACTTATTTCCGAATGAAAGACGCTTTTTACAATGTCATAGAAGCTTCGTGGTGATCAAAAATTAGAAAATTTCTAAAAGAGGCATTTTTGTTGAATTTCATGGCTATTTGCGTCATACGAGAGAATCGTTTTTATTATAAACTAAAATAATCAGCAACGTATAACAGCTATGCTACTGAGGAGATAGTAAAAATTTTATTTGAAAATCATTTTGGTTACAAATGAATATTTTCATTCATATACGTGTATTTTTTATTTTTGAATAATATTCCCCCCTCCTTTTCTGTTTATTTTAATAAGCTTTACCTTTCTTATACTAAATTTTTCATATGCATGATTCCAATTAATCAAACAATAAATTCATTAATAGCAGTTTTATACACAAAAATAATGCTGCATAAACATTAAGTAAAATAACAAAAGTAAAATAATGCTGTAACAAACATCAATTGACAGAATAAAAAAAACATACATTTCGTCTAGCTTGCACCATGAGCGAAGCATCACTTTCAAGAGTCTCAGTTTCAAATAACATATAATATTTAATGAACTACATGTGTTGGGTGGTGATGAGCCCACGTTTAATCACATTCTTTTTCTTTTTCACTTCCTTTCTCTATGTTTTACTTCAAACAAATTCTACCGACTTCCATGTACTTTTGAATTGCAACGGTCACCCTCGCTTTGCAAAATCATACATTAGATGCTAGTATCCTAATTGCATTCGAAGCAGAATTCCGAGATTTTTCTGCTTTCCCCAATATTCAAGCCAATATTATCTGTTGGTCGTTCTTATTTACTATTTGACGCTTTGCTGATAGCTATGTTAAACGCGACTCCGTCCTTAGCTTTTAAATACTTCCATGCGCTAGAACTCATATTCAACTTCCCTACAATAAATAACTTGATCTAAAATCAGCTGATTATTCTTAGAAGTACCAGATTTCCATTGGTTAATTTCTTCTGTTGTGATGTATTTTGTTACACAGAAACTAATAAAGACATATATATATATATATATATATATATATATATATATATATACATATAATCTCTGTGTAACTAAATACATTACAGCAGAAGAACTTAGCCAATATGTAATAATTAACTTCCTATTACACTTGTGTCTGAGAGCAGTCATTATTTTTCAACAAAACCACATCCACAAAACAACACGGCTCTTAAAATATTTATCAAATTCTCCATGGATTTTCGTTTCATAAATCATTCATTTTATAAGAAAAAATTTTTCACTGATGGTATATTAATATTGATTCCTTCCGACATACTTTGAAAAGAAAAACTGTCAGCGACAGATAAATAAGTATCTGAAACATATGAGCTAAATTTTTTAATAAACATTTTTATCAAACTTCGCTTATTTTCCTTTTTTGTGAGTTTAATAAAAAAAATTAAGGTACTAAGAGACTGATGACATTATTTTGTTCACTAGCTTCAGAATAGAAAAAAAAGAGCTTAATATAAATTATTCTTTTCTACTTTTTCATAAAGTGTTTCTTTATTTTGTTTGAAGCCTTATTTATGGATATTACCTTTCATAATAAAATATATATGTTTTATTAAATGGTTATATTTCAGTTTTTTCATTACGAGCTATTAAAATTTTGGAACCATTATTTAACTTTTGGAAAATATTTAAAGAATAAAAAGAATTTTTTGATTTAATTTTTTTCAGATACCAAGTTAAAAAAAGAACAATTCAAAACTTTTACACTTCTTGTGTCTTTTGTTTTAAATATTACTAAATTGTGGCGTAATTTTGTATCTCGAAACTAATTTAAAATCGAGATTGATTACACATAAGTTATTTAATAAAACATATATCTGTACGATTGTCACTAAATGGATTGAGACTCCTAGACGAAGTCCTCAGGTTTCTAATCTAGAATTAGTAAAGTGAATAAATGAAATTTCTGCTATTTTATATTGATTTTGGATTACTTTGCAAAACTTTTTTGAATATAATATTCGGTTTCTTATAGTCTTAAACACATGGTTTTAGTTTAATTAAAAAATTAAAATTTTAAAATTATAACGATACATTTTTCATAGTTCTAAAAATTACGTTTTAACTGACTCAGCTTATTTTAACATAATAGCGACATATTGATAGTCTTTTATTATTTGGACATTTTATATATCAGTAAAACTCTTTTAAAGCAATTATAATTTTCAAATATTATTATACTGATATTAAAGGCGTAAACTGTATGAAACTCAGTTGCACAAAATGTTTAGTGTAAATTTTACTTGAATACAAATTGCAGCATAATTAAGGTATTAAATTGTAAACATATTTAAATTGGTGTTGATATTGGTAATGATTTTAATGGTTATAGGAATAATAAAGAATATATTCTCTATAATTCTAACAATAGGAATATTTGTAGATGTGTTTTTTTTAATGAATTTCATACTTCTAGATACAACATTTTTAAAATGTTTGATTCAAATCAAGTCATTAAAAATTCTAAAATTATTTTTGATTTAACTTTTAATTATATTTAATGTCTAAATTACGAAAGTGGTAATTATAAATGCATTGGACAAACTTTGAATTATGTTAATATTTGAATATAATAATTCTCGATTTATGTTAATTACCTTGTTCTTCCAAACAAATATTGATATCTTCTTCCAATTTTACCTCATTTTATCACAAAGAATACAACTCCTTTCATACAAACACTTTATCTCTAAAGGACCTTAACCACATACCAACATAACCCTAAAAATTTCTTAAGTATTTATTTAAAATATTCAGATAAAATCCTAAAACAGAAGTAATCAGAGGATTATATTAAAAAATCTAAACTATGTACTATAGTAAAAATAGCACGATATTCAAAATGTAAACTCATTATAACTAAAATCCCAGTCTAACTGAAAACTACAAAAATTTTGATACAATACTATTTACAAGAAATCAATCTAATAAATCTTACCTGTATACGTAAAAAGCAATCACATAACAGTAAAATCTAATCTATCCCTATAAGTAAAACCCAATAAAGCATACACCAAAGAAAGAGAATGGGAACCTTATTAACTATAATAAACAAAACGTAATCGCTAATAACATGCATGATTATATAAATATAACATACTTGCCTATCTCTACTTTTATACTAAAGCAATTCATAAGTGATGAAATGCAATTAAGCGTATATATATTTACTATTATATAGAGATATGTAGCAGAATAAAGAAAATTATTATTGTAAGCAAATCATGATATCGAACAAAATTATATAAATAGGACCAATCTGTCATTCACTGCAAATATAATATAGAAAATATGTAACATAAATTGTCAATAAAACTTCTTTACTAACATAAAATTATATAGAACATTAAAATAGATTAACTAAATAAAGTTTTATAAAAATATACAAAAGTATATAAAACATATAAAAGAAAAATACGTGATAAATAATAATATAGGACAGGAAGAGAAATATGTATACTCATAAAAATCAAATGCTGTAATAAAACAACAAAGGTCAATAATATATATATATATAACACATCAATCAATAACTCAGGGCCCCAACTTGCTGAAACAACATTTTTGCAATTTTTTTATCTTTATACAACATAATAATTTGTAACACCTTTTAGAGTGAATACGAATCATCACGCTTTTCAAATCCTCTAGTCTTTGTTCTTTCTTTTTTTTCACCGAAATCTTTGTTTGCAGTACTTGATAAACAGCTTTCTGAATTATCGACTCGTTGTTGTTTTTGTTCCATCGAAAGCAATCGCTGCACCCACTTGGAAAAAACCTTTTTCATACTCAATTTTTCATGAAGGATAGTAAATACACTTCCATATGATATCTGTGTCATCTCAGCAATCTCACGGAGCTTCACTTTACGATCTTTCATTATAATTTTTGTCACTTCACTCATATTTTCCGATGTAACGGCTTCCACAGGTCTACCCGAGCGTTCCGCGTCATTTGTGTCGGTACGACCACGTTTAAACTCGGCAAACCACCGACAAATCGTTGCTTTTGATGGACAAGAGTCGGGTAACATTTTTCAATCCATTGTTTCGCTTGCACGGTGTTTTTACCCATTAAAAAACAATGTTTTATCAGAACACGAAACTCGGTTTTTTCCATTTTTTAAGCAAACTACAAAACGACTTTACTCCAACCTCGATAACTCAGCTGTTTCTGGTCCGATCAACTTAAAATTTTGACACGTTGCTAGCAAAGGTTCGTACTCTAGAAAGACCTGGATACTGGTTTACTACGAGCACCATCTCTGGGTTAGTCTCGGGAGTTATTGATTGATGTGTTATATATATATATATATATATGTGTGTGTGTGTGTGTGTATATAGTGTTGTGTGTGTTTGTGTGAATGTAAACAGATTTATGCTATCTATTCTTATGATTCTTAAGATATTTTTAATTTCATTAAAAAAATGGTATTAAAATTGTAAAGTAAGGATTTATAAGATATATATTAATAAAAGTTATCGCAATGAGAAATTTAATCAATTATGCTAGTAGTAAGAACAAGAGAAAATATCTAAAGCTTGCTTACCATTATGCTGAAGAGGCGAATACCTAGTAAAGCCACTACAGAAGTTCGGAAACCGTGACTGAGTAACGAGCTGAGGAACTGAAATAGGATAAAAAAGAAAGAAAAATTCAAGAGGTGACTGATATTTTGGCAGATTGAAGGCGCAGTTGTTTTTGTTGTGATTGGAATTTTGCAGTTGCAAATTGTAAGTGGATTCTCCAGCCTCTTTAAACTATTGTTACCTGATTTATTTAATGTGTGAAATATTTATTTAAAATAAATTGTTTATCTTTGACTGTGGCCATCTATGTATCCAGAATTTGCCATCAGTCGGATGAACACGTATTGACACTTAACTTGAAAGGAAATTACATAGTTTTAATGATAAGATTTATAAACAGGTTAAATATATGCAGCAAGGTACGCATACAAATAAGTGTTTAGCCAATATTTATTTTCATATTAACGTTAAAGACGTTATGAAATAATCGTATTTATTATAATATTTTTTAGAAAGTTAAAATACATTGATGATGTGATTTTTGTTTAAATTAATTGTAATGTTGATGTTAAACCTTTCTTATCGTTTTATCCAAAGTACTTAAATTTGTATTTAATTAAAATAGATATAAATGAACTGGAATACTAAGATATTTCTTTAGAGTTAGGAAATATTACAATACCTTGCAATATATGAAAAATAACAAAGACTTTTTCTCCTTCCAAAATCATGAAAATCACTTATGGTGGAGCTTCAACTATGAATACTTTTAGAAATTGAATTTTGTATCCCTCCAATATTGTTATTTCAGGACAAAATAATGAACAGCCGGGATGGTTTCAGGAACAAATATTATTTAATACTTGAGATGTTACACAACACAAGACAGGATACAAAACATATATAAAACACAGATTTACGAATATCACTCCATCATTCTGCTAAGAAGTCACTCACATTCCATCGAGCTTGAGCTTCTTGTGCTTACGCTTCTCGTGCTTGTGCTTCTAACCAAAAAGAACATGTAGCGCCATCTGGCTACCATTTAATAGTACATGGAAGGTAGCGATAAATTACGGTGTTACAATTTATAGTAAAATATTACGTAATATCAAACTTGTGTTAAAACAAGATATTTATATTAACCTGGATAAGTTTACAATAATTTGTTTGGAGGGAGAAATTAATTTGAATTTTGTTGAGAGTAGTGTAAAATATAATACTTTAAGTTTTATTATTTATTTTTTTTTTCAATTTGATTTTGAAATTTCTTTATTTTTAAGTATTTTTTAATGTGGGTTTTTTTTTCCTCTTTTTCTTTCCTTTTTTATTTATTTATATTTTTATATTTTATTTTTGTTTCATTCTGATATTTGTCTACGTTTTTTAAAGTTATTTTGAATTAGTTCTCTTTTTCTCTAATAGATAGAAGACAATGATACGTTTACAGTTTCAACAAAGTATGGAAATCTTATTATATTAGTTTTTAATATGTATTCAGATGTTGCAAGGTAATTGTCTCATATAATTTTTTAATTTTTTTTATCTGGCTGATTAAGTGTTGGATTGCACCCCCTACATTTTCATTGCCTAATGTTAGGGTATTTCTATTTATCGATATATTTTAATTCATTTTTTTATATCGCAATGTGGTATTTTTCGCTTTTGGCTTATTTGAACTTTATGTATTTTCATATTTTTATATAACATTTTTCTGTAGAAATGTTGCACCTGTAAAACATATTGAAACTGTTAATCTGTCATGAGCCTGATTCTGAATTTATAAATGTTTATTTCATTTTTCCTTTTCGTTCTTTTTTTGTTGTTGTTGTTGTTTTCTCTTTGTTTTTAATAATTTCTCATGCCTAGGTTTGTACGTTTCTTAATTTGAAATATATATTGCATGTTTTTGTTCTCTTATACAATTGTTTAGTGAGGTACCTTCCGTTTATCTAGATTTCAGCAATTTAAAAATTTTCCTCTTCTTTTACATTTTCCGTAATTTGAAAAAATTATATATAAATTTTCATCGCAAATTTAAGGAATTATGTTTAATTCTATAAATATACATGAGTATGTATTACTTATTATTTTAATTTTAATTACTGAAAGAAAGTCCTAATTTATTTGTGGTTTAAATTTTCATGTTCATTTACACACACACATATATATGTGTGTGTGTGTGCGTGCTACTACTTACAAATAAATTAATTTTTTTCTAAAAGTATAATAAACAGAATAATAATCAATTGTTAAACTGTATTGAGCTCACTGATCATATCTATTAATTTTTTTACAATGCAAATATCAATATTAACCTTAGTGTTTTTCGCTAATCCTGTAAACTTTAATAATTCGATAGTACATTTTTTAGTCAGAATGAAGAAGCAAATGTTAAAACACTCTTAGCTACAATTATTGGTAACAACAGCTAACAAGCACTTAATTTTATGTATAGTTAGAATTTATGCTTCCTAACTATTTTCGATTAAATCTTGTTTTAGCTCGCGCCTTAGAGACGGTAAGCAAAGTGGCAATATAAAGAGGAAGAGATGCGCTAAATTGGCAACCCTTGTAATAATTGAGCCTTTAGATATCGGATATAAAAGCAACTCTAGTAGAAATTTAATATCAATTTGTTTTTGTTACCAAGGCATGGACTGAAACAGAATTTTATTCTATTTCTTTATAAATAATAAGGAAAAATAAATATATACTTGCTAATCCCAACAACCAATAAGATTCGAATCCTCTCAAAGCAATTTTAATTGTATCTTATACTTAACATTAATTTATTTTTTCATCATTAAAATTCCATTTAAAAAAAGTAGGAATTGTATAATGGGGTCTTTAGCGAGATTTGATGGTTGAAAAAAATTATTGTATTACTTCTTAATCCAGAGAGGCAAGTAGTAAATTGGTTGTCTTAGCAACTCATTCTTTAGACGTAATCTGTCGAGAAAATCCCCTTTGCAGATTCCTATCTTTCATGTTGCAGCTTTCGTAAGAGGAGTTTTCGCAACAATAAAAGAAAATAGTGTTCTTTATTTCCCAGAAAGAATTTTTGAATTGTTTTTTCTTTATTTATATCCCTTTAAGGTCCATCTGAAATGAAATCCACCAAATATTTTTAAACACCGAAGAAAAACATTTTATTTTTTTTTATCGGTATGAAATATAAGACTCAAGATGTTCTTAGAGATCTTTTTGCTTCCTTTTATTTGTTCAAGTGTAATAAAACGCACAATATTTTAGAACAAGAATTATTATAGAGATTGATGTTTTGATTATACAGAAGAAAACAATCGAAAGTATTATTTTGATGCACACAGTAGTAACGTTTTCTTTCTTTGTTTAAGAAGGAACTTATCTACTAAATGAACCAACTATGTACAATGGTCATGTAATTCACAGTAAAATATTTTTTAAAAGCATACATATTTATAACATTAGAGAAAACTGAGTATTTTAGAAAATAAAAAATATATAATTATTGCTCCAAGGTATTAGGCTGTTCTTAAGGAGAAACAATGTAAATGCGCATGTAAATGATGTAAATATCATGCATACATATTTCATTCTCTCCCACGGTATAATTTTTCTTTCAAATGGTTTGTCTACAAGATATATTAAGCAGTACCGAGTACGATTGATTTATAAATATCATTTTTTACTTTCTCTTACTCCTTTCATTTTAAGTTTTCATAATAATTTTTTTTTCACAGATACAAAAAATATGAAAATTGCGTGTTGCGTTTGTGTAAACAAAACATTTTATGAGCATTGAATCTGGTATGAATGTTTTTTAATTATTTGAGCATTGTATTAATGCTTCAAAATGAAATATTAACTATCACTAAGACTTCCAAAATGACTTTGCAAAGGGAAATAAAAATTCTTACAGTAAAGTAAAAGAGTAAAATTATAACACCGATGTTTTATAGAAAAGGGTGTCCACATTTTTTTTAAATTTACAACGAATTTACTGAATATAATCCATTAATTTAAAAAAAAAACAAATTTCTTCAATTAATGTTTAACCACGTTAATTCAATAAAAACCTATACATCTATTTTATTTGGGAAAAAAGGAAAAGTCGAATTCCAATTGCTAACATCATTGAATCCTGAAAAAAAAAGGAAGTTTAACTAAGAAAATATTAACATATTTAAAAAAAAGTAATTCATTCACAAAATGACGAATAATAAAACATATAGAAATGTATGAAATCCTCTTTAACATTCCACATTAGTTTCTTACAGTAAAATAACCATAAACCTGAAAATTAAACATAACAAGATATCTCTAATTTTGTATTCAATCATTTATACGTTTAATTTTTATTCAAACGAACCGAATATTTTATTCACGACCAATGACCCTTCATCATAAACGAATATTAATTAACATTTAAGAACACATTTTCATAATCTGAAGAAAATTTGATTTTTCAGTCAACAGCCTTATGTAATTATGAGTACTAAAGGTAGTTGGAATTCAAGAATTCACCGTGATTTATTAAACATTACAGCATTTTTGAGCATCTAATTGTAAACGTTTACACACTGATGAGGAAAACCAATAAGTATATAGAAGTTCGTTATATTTGTCAGTAGTATTTAATACGATTTCACCAGTTTTAAATAATATTTAACCAATAAATCTGAAAAAATTCATTCTTGACGGATTTCATATAATTTTATGTTATTCCATTGTTTAAAAAAAAGTTTCAGTAATTCAAAAAACTATTGATTAAGATTAAAGGTATAAAATACTGTAAATGAAGTTATAGTAGACAATAGAGAAAATGGAAAAATAGAAAATGAAGCAATTCATGCGAAATGTATGTATATGATTAATATCATTAAAATTATAAATTATGTTATTTTTAAAATTTTAATTTTGCATTAAAAAACATTTTTCTTAATTTTAATACAATTTAAATAAGATTATTATTTTTTGTGATGTTATTTATTATTATTTGTAAATTTTGCTGCTTTTTCTTAATTATTTTTTTTCCCAATTTTTGTTCTTTAACAATATTATAACAATGAAATTCTTGACATTATCTTTTATCAGTCATACAGTTTTAAGATTATGTGGTCAGTTCATTATACAGTCTTAACATTATGTAATGTTGCTATCTTTTGCTTCGGAATTTCGTTCTAAAAGCAAAATTTCAATCCTCGAGGTTTGCTCATTGCCTTCACTTGTTGCAGTGCTCATCTATGTTTTCATAATAATTTTACATTATATTTTTTGTTGTATAATACTTTTGCTCCTTTATTCATCTAATGTTGTAAATCATTTTAGATTAGGACAATAGAAATAGCCTCTCTCTGACTACCTTCCAGTAAAACTTTCACACAATACCAACATCTGACGTTATATTCTCACTCTCCTACTCTCCAGCAAAGCCTCTACCTCCACTCACTCTCTCCAAATACAAACAGATCATACATTGGTCACTTCTAAGGTCCGTTGGTCACTACTAAGAACAAGGTAAGTCTATTCTTAATCTATATCGAGTCGTCAAAATATTTGCCTACGTGATTCGGGCTGGAAGGTGGCTCCTCCGCCTAGGCGCCTGTAGATCGTTTAAACATACCGCGCGCTCTTTTTTCCCTCTCTCTCTTTCGCTCTGATTCAAACCTCGTTGCTCTGCTTTCTTAAGTGATACCTACTTTTGATGTTTTCCGTACAAAATGTCATCTTCAGAAATAAAGTTTATCAATTACAAAAGGACTGGATTCTTCCCAAAAAGCTACGACAACAGAATTTGCATTTTGTGTTCTAGGTGGCTAGTTAAATTAATTGGCCATGCTCTACTAGTGCTCCTTATTAGAAAACTGCAGAAAATATAAATTCATATAAAATAGATTTTCAGACAATTAAATTAAATATTGTAGATAATAGGATTAATAGTAATTTTTTGACAAAACGTTTATTTTCCCTTAATTAATGAAATTCCTTTCTTTGATTTAAATTTGAGCTTAAATACTCTTAAAAATTAATTATATATTTTGTACTACTATAAATTAGTTAATACGCATTTAAATTTAAAAACAATTTAAATAAAATCTATCTTACTTATGCATTGACTGATTTTTTTTTTAATTTTTTTAAAAAATAATTTAAAATAAAAATTATAATATAAATTATTTTCTAAAAGTACAAAATATGATGCCTTTTTTTCTGTCTTTATTTAATTTTTATTTAATATTTTTTTTAAAAAAATTGATGTTCAATTTTTAAATGATATTTATATTTTTCTATACGATAATTATTATTTATGACATCTATGTACTTTTTTTCTTCAAATGCTGTACTGATTTTTCTTTAAATATAATGTAATTTTAGCAATATTTTTAATTATTTCTGGATCTATTTAGTTTAATCATTATTTGATAGATAGTACTGCCAACGTTTGCAGAATCATTTTGAATCATAGAGCGGAAATTATGTCAGCCATGTTTTCAAATCATTTCTTATGTTACTCTATTCCTAATAAATTTTCTGGTTTATTTTATTTTGTAATCTTTTTACTATTATTATATAATAATGTGTTTTTTTCCCGTCTCATGTTATTCATCTTTTTAGAGTTATCTTGGATTAATGGTTCACAATTGTTTTAAATGATTTTTTCATGAAGTTGATTCTCGTTTACCTCTGTTCAATTGTATATTTGGTTATTATCATTTTTATAATATAATTCGTTGAACGGAAAAATTAAGCAATTAATTCTGAAAATTAACTTGCTTATATTACCTGCATTTTGTCTGTTATAATGTTAATTATATCATATTCCACATTTTTACTTCTCCCCTCAATTTTCAGATGTTTCAGTTTTGCAATTTCTTTACCTCTTTTTTAATACTTTTAGAGGATATCATATTAATTCCCGTTCTTGCTTTCGAAATTTATATATAGTATATATATATATAATTTTTTTCTTTTACAGTTACATTTATATTTTTAATTTTATGCTACGATTTATTTATACGGCTTTGTATATATATATATATACATACATTCTATAACAGAAAATATGACGCACAAAGAAGGAGTTGTCCGATGGAGACACAAAATGGCAGATAGGACATTTATGTACCGAATAGAAAAATGATTAAAGTTTCAGAAAAATTGGAAGATTTTTTTCAGAGTTACATAGTTACGAAGTAATACGTTAATAAGGTATTGACCCAACTCCAGCCTGGATGCAAGCTGCCACGCGATGTGGCATAGGGTGATAAAGCTCCCTGATGGTCTCCTGCGGTATTTCTTGCCAAATTTGCTCCAATTATCGCGCTAAGTCATCAGAATTCCCTGGAAGATGCAGTCGCCTTCCCATCATATCCCTAACAAGCTCGATTGGAGAGAGATCTGGCTATGAAGAAAGTGATTGACAAACTGTAAAACAGTTCCTAGCAGCACGTGCCACATGTGTTCTGGCATTATCTTGCTGAAAAATAAGGCTAGGGTACTGCAAAAGGAACGATAGCAAAACGGGTCTCAGAATGTCGTCGACGTACCGCTGCGCTTTAAGTGTGCCTCTAATGACGACCAAAAGGGTCTGGCTCTCAAGGAAAATGGCACTCCAGACCAAAACTACTGGTTAAGGATCTGTGTGGCGTGCAATAGTGAAAGCAGGATCGTCAGTCTCCAGACATGCCTTAGATGATCGTCAGAACACAGTTGGAAACGGGATTCGTCGCTAAACACTAAACGTCCTCAGTCTGCATCATTTCTACCTGATCGAGCCAAGCACCTCTGTAATCTGGATTGACAGTGTACAGAAGTGAGTGTCAGGTGGCTGTACGAGCATAGATTTAGCTCTATCAGCCGTATGTGAAGGGTCATGGTGAACACTCGTGTGTGGGTCGCGCGTCTGATGGTTGATACCGATGAATCAGGCGCTGTGACCGCTTATCTGACAATCAGTTTGTCTTCCGATCTGTTGTGGCCCTAGGTAGACCACTATCATCATGATGCTGAAATTAGCCATTGCCCACCTATTATTTCAGCATCTTCTAATCGCCGTACCGCTTCGACACAAATGACGCAATTCTCCGATTTGCACAACATGACTCTTTTTATCAAATGTTACGACCTCTTTCAAACTCTGACATTTGCTCAAAATGAGCTCGAATCCTGCGGTGAGGCATTTTTTCAGTCGTTGAAAGGTATCCTAAATCGTATTGCAACAAAAGGTATGACCATCGGATTGAGAATTGCCTTCTTATACACACCTGCTGAATGTGCAGTTCAAATACGCTGTAGCTCCCACTATTCATTCACTGGACACCAAATGTTAATCATTTTTTTATCAGTCCAAATATCTTTGTATACGAAATTTCCTTACAATCGGGCAACACTTTCTTGGTGCGATGTCGTTTTTATTGTTATAGAATATATATATTACTGAACAGTATAATTATGATTTCTTAGTTGCTATAATAATTTTTAATTGTTTTATATCTTAAATTATTTTTGAATATAATGCATCAATATTTAAATTTAATTTATATATATATATATATATATATATATATATATATATTAGGACACTGTTGTACAATATTACTAGTTTCAGAAATTAAAACAGTCACAATAATATAATTTTCCAAACCAACTGCTTACCCGAGACTCAAGCCTTTTAATATTTATTTCAGACGACGAGCAATTTGTATTCTCCTCGCATTTACTCACAACCGCACTTGTTTAAACTAGGCTTTTAAACATCAGTACTGGAGTTTTGTTCAGTGTACCAATGCGATGTTCAGTGTCGAGTACAGCTGTAATCTGAACACTGATTCTGATCGGCTAACAATATGGAAAGAATGTGGTACGCTTTTTTTCACCCGATAAACATCACAAAGAGATATTACTTTCCATTAAAAAAGAGTCATGGTGACCAGGTATAATACTAGATGGCAGAATAGACCTTCATGTCTTTCAGGCGAGGTCTATGACTTCATAAAGGTACAGATATGATGCTCTTAAGTATTATGATGGCATATTTCGAGGCGGATCATGACATCACATTTGGGGATAACAACGTGTCTTGTCACCCACCGTGCGAGCTTGATCAACGACTTACTTGATTCGGTAAATATCCAACGCATTCCGTGGCCTGATCATTTTCCAGATCTGATTTCCTTCAAGTCTATGTAGGATATTCTCAGAAGACAACTTACAGGATTTGCGCACCCACAAGAAAACCCCATTTCAGTACAGAAAAGAGCTCTTTGTGATGTTTGAAAATTTTTGAACCGACAACTCATTTGCAATGTCATTGTAAACTTGCAAATTCGTTGTGCAGAATTCTTGTCAGTGAAAGATGTCCACACTCCTTTTTACACTGCTAGATAGCTTTTTTTTTTTCATTTGTTTTTAACTAAAATGGGAAGACTTTTGCCCAATTTCCCTTCTAGATGTTTCATTCTAACTAATAATAAAAGCGATAATTTTTGTTCTATCTATTATTTTCGTATTTTATAACCATTTTACACTCGCATATCACGTTTCCCATTTTGTTCCGATTTAGATTCCCTTCGCTATTTACATAATAACCATTTATGCTTATCTTATGGTCATTTGAGTTTAGCAATAGAATTTGAAACGGATATAACGTGGCATATATTTATTTTAAAACATTTTTTCCCCAAACCGCCACAATTCTTTATTTTACAAGTTCATGGGACTAATATTTAATCAATAAATCATCTCTTAAATATAATTGGTTACACTGTATAATCTAAATGATTGCTAGGAAACAGAATAAATATTTTTGTTAATAATCCACCGAGGGTTTCCAATTCTATCTAGGGTATCTGTGGATTCTCATAATTAAGACTTCATTTACTGTTGAGGGGCTTTTGTCGATCATTTCAAGATAGAATGTTTAACAACATTCCTCTCGTAGGCTAGTTAATTAGAACACTAGGATTTAATAAGATTGATTCAATGCCAACACATACGATTAATTGAAAAATGATTCGAAATTAGTGTTGATACGATGTACTAGTTCAATTAGCTAATGGATTGCCAGAATTAGTGTGAATGAAATTAAGAGATAATAAATTTAAGTCCTTTATAAATTGTTTTGATATTCGAAATGATTTTCTAAAAGTAATTCTATAAATATATTTGAATCAAATTTCAATTGATTATCACAAGCAAGGAGAAAATTTTAAATAATTTCAATAAAAATAGTTTAAATAATATATATAATTTGCTACATCTCTTTGAATGCTTAAATAAATTTTTTATACTCTATAAATTGTAAATTCCTTTATTCAGTCATAATATTTTCATTACTAGATCCACAAATACTCTTCATCTTCAATACATGTTTTCTTTGTGGTACAAATTCGTGCAAAATGTACTCACATATCTTAATTATGTTTAAGTACATTTCAAATAATACATGTATATATTTTGATGAATTGTTACAAAATATTTTAAATAATATTGTACTTTATCATTTATATTTTTTTAAATTTTCATTTTTAATAATATTTTTCAATAATTAATATGAACGAAACATTTTAAAAGGAGACTGCTATTATAACTTCAAAAATCCTTTTGTTTACAATTATGTTTCAATATTATGAGTGTAATAATATTTTATAACATTGTAATAGAAGTATTATGTAACACAAATATTTTAATTAATAAAATAATTTACTAGTATCGTTATATAATAATAGCATTATACCATACTAGAATTGCAGTATAAAAGGACATGTTATTCCTACTACTCCTAGACCGCAACTTGCACTTTTTCTAAATGTGTGAATGAAATGAATTTAGTTATTCTAAAAGAGTAAATAAAATTTCTTATTTAAAGAAGCTATTGTATGAAATAGCTTAATGCTTAAAATCAAATCATGATACTTTTCATACCTAATAACACTTTTTATATTATATTATTGAAATCTAAAGATCCTTAATTACAGTAACTAGTTTCTTCGTTTTAATTGGTTTCGTATAATCGGGATGTATAGTTGGCTATTGGTTGAAAATCCTCCTCTTCAAATCCCGGTCAAATGATGAGGATAACAACTGCAAATCCATGCAAAGCTGATTCATATTATTCACAATTCGAGACCCGCTAAGAACAGAAAAAAGAAAATGAGAAGAATAACATGGTACAAAATGTATAGAAAAATCTTCACAAACCAGAATTTTAGTTTATTTTTCATCCAGAATATATTTATTCGTTTTCTCAGTCATAAAAAATAACGTTAAAGTGGCAGAAAGTTTATCCACTGTCACAAGATTAGAATAGATAAGAACTACAGATGTATGGAGAAAAAGAAACATGCGGACTGGTAAAATTTCCATTACCAGAGTGTCGATCTATATTAAAATGTACAAAATATTCTACAAAGTTGGTTTTTATTTTTGTAATATAATAACGAAACTTAGATAATTAATTCATTCATTCAGGTTTATTTCCATATTGATTATATAGTTGCAGTTTCTGAAGAGGTGCTATCTCTCTCCGAAATATGGGATTAAATTTCCGTGAGAGAATGAGAGAATATTTTAATGGGGTGCGATAGAATCCAAAATAAGAAGTTTGAATCGAAAGAATTTAGGAAACTGGATAAAGTTTTATTTGTAAAGTATACAAAAATCGACTGTAAGCTGGAAAAAGTATCCCTTAAATATGCTTTAATAATTTTACAACTCGTTAGCATGACTTCAAGAAATTACTTACCATGTTCTACATGGGAGTAAAATGATCCTACTGTCGCATCAGGGCATCTGAATATCGTCCAATGAATGGGATGGACAAGAAAGAAAAATATCAACAAATGATTAATAAAGATTCAATGTCATAAAACTCAATTTTATAGATTGTTTATTTACTTCGTACTTAAAAGAAACTCGAAGGCTACTGGTGACGAACTCTCTATTTTGAACCCCCAAGGAACGAGGTCGATAGCTGATCTGATCCTTACTCTCGAAATTTTCACGCCATCAAAATGAGAAGTCCTGAAGCCTCGATATATTTAATATGAATTAGCTCCATTTTCGACAGATTTAGAGTAGTATCAAGGCTTAAATCTTCATCAAGACGGGTACAACGTCGAGCATGAACTCCAGACCATTACTTCTCGGCTACCACAGCAGATGAAACATTGATGCAAGTTTTAATCCAATTTTTAAAGTGTGCATCGCAGGTTCATTTCCATTACAATTCTACAAATCCTGTTCTAAATTCGCATTTTTTGTCATATGTTAATAGAATATCATTAATTTATGAAGTAGATGATTTTCTTTGGATTAAATTTAACCTATGATGTCAGCATTGAGCCTTTTAGCTTTTACAATTACTAATTCACGCATAGCGATAAAATATTGTGAAATGGATCCCCTAAATCAAACTACATTATAAAAATAGTCATCTCAGGTAAAATATATTAAAAATTCTACAAATAGGTTTCTGAACTTGTTTTCCTGTGGTGCCAAAATGATAACTGAAATATTTACCAGATGGAGACACAAATTTTCGTGTGCTTGCCATCTTCTTAGCAAGTGTGAAATGATGACAAGATATGGTCCATAAATACATATTTAATACCTCCTTTTCCCCTTATAACTAGATACTGGTGCATTAAATCTCGTTTATTGATTAGTGCTTCTTTATCTAAAAAAGAGTTTCTAAGTTGCAGAAAGAAATTTCTTTCCACCACAACAGAATAGAAAAAGGAAATTTCTGCTTTGAACCACGTTTAAAGTCGATAATTACTTACTTTTTTTCCTATTTTCATTTTTTTATTTAACGTTGTTGTTTTTAATCTTTCTTTTGAGTATGCAGACGAGACACTGTCTCCGTTCTCAAAGAAATATTTTAAATAGCTGATTTTTAGCTTAAGAATTCTAATTACAATTTATTCGATTTTATGGTACTTTCTTAGAGTTATGAAATCCGTATTCTGCAAAAGCAAACAAACTTATTTTCTACGCTGTATTATATTTTAGAAATTTAAAAGTTTTTCGTATTCATTATTGAATAGAATTTTAAGTAAAAATTTACTTTACTAATAAAACAATGTTTATAACATCCAAAATAAGACCAGAATTTGAAAAAAATTCTACACGTATATTCATTTCTGAACTTTTTAACGTATATGAAAGTAATTAAAGAAATATATATTTTTGATGACATACAGGGTTGCAGATTGCACATATTGATGCTAGTGTTATCAATGTGTGCTGTCATCCGGAAACGGTATCAAAACAAATTTGACAATGATTCATAGGTTAGTTTTGATTTGATGCTGCAGCCAGTTGTCGTCACCATTTTACATTAAGTAGCCAACTTTGATGAGACCAGAATTCATACTTATACATCAAAAACCAGGCAATAATCAAAACAGTAAATTGATTTCGGAGAACTCTCCCCAGAGAAGGCGAAAAAGTTATGGTGTCTCATCGGTTGGAAAGGTTATGATGTCGATTTTTTGGGATACGAAAAAAGTCATATTAACGGATTTCATACGAAAAGGAAAAATAATCACTGAACAATAATAAGGGAACCACCACCGTTTTATTTCTCATTATTAAGCATCGGTATTTTTTAATTGTAATTTTATTTTAGTTTAGTAAATTAATCAATAAGTTATGAACACCACAGTAAGAATCAACACGAAAGCTATTAGAAATAGACTTTGCTATTTTGAATCAAGGTCAAATTAAAAGGAAGACATCTGAACTGGCATTCCCTACACTAAACTTCCACATCACCTCAACTTAAGAAGTTTGATCCCCCACCATGGTACTTGATATAAACTTAATTTAAAATATCATTCTGTGTTGCGAAAATTTCCGAAATTAATTAAACATAAGACTAAATAAAGCATTTTCGTTTTTTAAGTAAGGAAATTTATTTTGTTTATTTTTTAGATTGTCATTTGTTTAAGTATTCATAATACAGCAGTTCATATAAAACACAGATAATATTTATCGGGGAAATTTCAATTTCGATTTCTATTTGGGAAATTTAAAGTTTATTTATACTTTAATCTATTAAATAAGAAATAAAAGCAATTGACAAAATGTATTAAATATGCAAGTATAAAATTAAACATATTATGATGAATATATATAAATAAAATAAAAGTTATTCACAATCAGGATTAATTTGGAGTTCAGTAACTAGGTCTTAAGATAGTTGATAGCCTTAAAAATTATATTTAGTAGCAGTAAATATAACCTTCTGATTTCGTATTAAGTTGTTAAATTATTCTGTTTACCTCAAATGAGATTTACTTTTGTTTTACGGCTCAAGCTGAGAGTCAATGAAACCATTTAGTTAATTAAAAGTAGTAAGTGTATATCGTCCTGTATAAATCTGAATTCCTGAAAGCTCTGGAGGTATAAACACTTTGTAAAATAAAACTATATCTCATTAAACAACTTTAGTCTTACACACGATGTTTAGTAAAGTATTTTTAGCTTTAGAAATATTTTTAAGATTTTTTGACTTCAAATTGTAGTCCTATATCTTGTGACATTGGGCTATTCGCGGTATCTCTTCACTAACCTTGGGGACTTTTAATTGAGATTGATTGCTTTGGCTAAACAACCTTTGCCCAACCAAAAATGAAACGTGATACGTAAAGTTATTATGTAAAGCAGTTAGAAATAAAGTGAAGTGGTTGAGTTAAGAAATATATAAACTCCGACTGAAAGTAGCAAGGGTAGCTGAAAGAGAGGATGAACGAGTAGAGAGGTTGAAAGAGAGAGGCTGTAGGAGAAGTGAAACTGAAGTGATAGATAAGAGGAAGGAGGAAATAGAGATTGAAATAGAGGGTTCGAGTAAAGATTGTTGCTAGAAGTATATTTCCTACTGTTTTCAACAGTTGATCCAGAGTCCGAGTTGCAGTCGAGGAAGGATTGGTGATAAGAGTCTGTTAGATTACTATTGGTGGGTTGAACTAAGGTATTAGAAAGCTTACCCTGGAGAGCATAGCGAGTTGTTGTCATAGTAAATATAAGTTAATAAATTAAGTATAGATTGCTCTAGTGTCTCTTTGATTATTTGTGTCGTTGTGTTTAATAATTGAATCTAGTGATGGCACAAGATGAAGCCCGGGGCGGTCGGGCGTCACAATCTTAGCTCATTGATTGGAGTTATCCTTAGAGAAAATATAATTGAAATTAAATGTATCAAAAAATCTTTGGAATATAAGTTACAGGCAATCTATATTCGATTTACTAATTAACAATCATTCTTCAATGAATAAACTGTTAAAAATTTCAAAACTCGTAGGTGTTAGGAGTTTTTTCCATTTGCAGTTTGTTGTAAAAGTTTAATCATTTTTTGAAAAAAAACTTTGGAAATTTCATTCCTTCTAATTTGTCTTAAGATATTTTTTTCTTATGATAAATCCCCCTACTCCCCCCCGAAAAAAATAGAGATATAAATAGTAGGAAATCAAATATTTCTTGCCATTGAATCTTACAAATTATTTTCTTATATTTCATTATAAACATTTTAATTACGCAAAATATTCAAACTTTCATTTTTTTTCCTATTTACCCGATTAAGTTTTTTTAACACATCAGTATTTTTGTCTTGTTTTGTCTCCTAAAAAAATCCTTTAATATTATCTAAGATGGAAAATTAAATTAGTCAGTTTCGAGGAGAAAAAATGAACAGCTTTTTTATTCATACATATTCCCTAAGAATTAATTTATGTTCTTATAAAACTTTTTTATATTATTATGTCTTTTTACTCTAGAATTAAAGAAAATATAAGGGTAAGAAGTGTAATTAAGCTAATATTTTATACCAGTTTTATTTAAAAAATTAGAAATGACTTTGATTTATTTTTAATTAGATTAAGAACATAAAAATAGCTATATTTTTATTTATTATTATTATTTATTTATTTATTTTGCAATTTCTAATTTTTCCATGATTGTTCTTTTTTAAAAAAATATTTAAATGTATATTTTGTTAATGTTTCATTTTCCATTACTTTATTCTCTATCCTCTGTAGTATTTATAAGTTAGAAATTAATCATTCAGCTTCAGTATTTTGGTTCTAATACTATTCTACACTTTCAGATTCATTAATTGTAAAACATAACTTAAATTAATTCAAATTGTAACATTTATTAATTTCAACATAAGAATAATTTTTCTCAAATGTGATGTTTTTTTGAAAGTTATCAACAGTTTTAACAAAGAGAATGGTTTTATTAAATATGTACACTAATTTTAAACATGAATGTGCATTAATATATTACATTTTTAACAGTTAGTAATATTTTATACAGTTTGGATGTCATAATAACCTACAATAATCATCTTAGTAGTAGCAGTATTTTACACATACCAAATCACTTTTCTAGGTAGTTAGTGGGTTTTGCATAAGCATTAACAATAACTATTTTCAGCTGTGTTTGTGAAAATACGACCTTTGTAATAATTTACTTATTTTCAAAAGAAATCCATTAGATTGTACCAACTTTCTATCAATTAATATTCAAAGCTTTATTTCAAAATGCTGAAAAGTAATCAAATATTTTTTTTTAAATCTCATTTTTAATTCATTCTTATATTTCATATTTATATACAAATGTATACAAACCTTATTATCACATCAATAACTAAATATTTGTAAAACTTCATACTTCCTTAATGTTTACTCAGACCCAATTTGAAAAAATCTATGGAAACATTCAAAAATATCTCAGAATGCTTATAAAAAAAACTTTTATTTTTCTCTTGAAGGTTCTTTGTTGGTTAATTTAGAAAATTTCTCAATAAATTCTGAAAACTCCAATATAAGAAATATTTTTTCTTTTCAAGTCTTAGAAATGTTAAGTCTCTTATTATTAACAAATATTGAGACGAAAACGAATTTAAGAGGCTTGAAGCTCTTTAAGGTTTAAAATTACAGCAATAAGAAAATTATTTTGCTCGAAAATTTTTGACTTCTGCAATGAATTATGATTGGTATAAGAATTATGACGTTATTTACTATAATCAACAAAAAATTACCTTAACAAAAATAAGAAAAGCAAACATTCAAATATACGAAACAAGTCAAAAATATTATATGATTTACTTTTTGTGGAAAATCAAATAAATTGTACGTTTCACATGAAAATGTAAACATCACTGATATCGGAAGATAAAAATTTTGAGTTTCAACTTCAATGTTATATTTTTTCATTTATATCAAAATGGCATGAAATTTTAAAGTAAGGTTTGCTTTTTAATGAGTTTCCCATGCTCGTACCCATTCCTTTTGGTACTTTCAATTTCATTCCTGTTTTCTTAGATATTTTTCTTGTAATAAATTATCTATAAAGCTATCCAATGGACTCGTAGTAAATTTATTTCACTAGATAGTGTTTCTACAGTGTTTCTCCTTTGTTGCATTACGTGAAGATTCAACAGATCATATTCTGTATCTGGTCCCATGTTTATTTTCCTTTTTGTATTGATACTTTGATACGTATCATTGTATGAATGTTATTGATGTTTTTATAAAAGGTAAATAAATACATATTACCAGTAAAACCAAAAGGACTAGAAATCCATTAAGGGGCTAAAAGCGAGGACCGTCATAACACCAAATCATATTTTCGAGATGACACATGAGTTGGTATCTGTCCCATTGATTTTCAAAATCGTATCAAATGATATCTGAAAACTTTGTTCACATTTAGAGCGTTTCAATTCCGTTTATTTCATTCTACTGTTGTCAAAAAAGCTAATTTTGGACCTACTATTTGTTAACTACCATATGTTGCTGAATTAACTACGCTATGGTATTGAGAAAATAACCATATTAAGGTTCCCGTCTACCCGCCATTTTGATTTCATGGACGTAATGTTATTCCTATGAAATTACGACTTTAATTCTCACATCCTTACTATTCAACCTATATGAATATAATAAAGTGCATCTGAAAGAGCAAAAAATAATGAATGCTTCTGTGGAATTACTTTTTTGTTCCGATTTTCAAAAATACTTAAAAATATTTTTTAAAGTCCAGAAAACAAGTAAACGAATCATTAAAATAGGGATAAAAATATTTTTAAGAATCGGAGGAAAAAAGTAATTCCACAGAAGCATTCATTATTTTGTGCTCTTTCAGGTGCATTTTATTGCATTCAAATAGGTTGAATAGTAAAGATGTGAGAATTAAAGTCGTAATTCCATAGGATTAACATTATGTCCGCGAAACAATATTTCATTTGAGAGTACATAAACTGTTTGGAAGAAAGAGGGAAAGCATTATATACAACACACCTTAGCATTTTACTTTAACTTAATTAAGTTTTTTTTTTTTTTTTTTCCCAAAATGGTAAGACATAAGTGATTCTAATATCAATCCATCATTGAAAGGTTTGTTATTCTAAAATCTTTTTGTATACTTTCTCCTTTAATTTCTAAATATGTACTTATTTGGAACAACCATCAAATTCTTAATTTCTTTTCAAATATTTTTATTACCTTTTTCAGATAATATGTTAAGAACTTTTCTTTATAATACGAAAGAAACATGACACAATAGAGAAATCGATTTAGGTATACATATGTAAGCTTTTGCTAATAAATGTGCAATTAGACTTCTTTGAGGTTTCGATGAATAGCTTAAGAGAAGTTCTTAGTTTCAAAAGATTAAAAAGCCTTGAAAAATATTTAGAGCATTAAAAAATAAGAGGTCGTTAGATCTTTGGACAAACAGAAGTGTAGCTGTTTTTGCAACTAAATTATATAAAATTTACTCCTTTCTCAAATGAAATTTATTCATACAAATTTACGAGTGGAAACGATCTGATAAATATCTTCCATAGCCTTGTTCAAAAAATTGCTTTCCTGTATTTTATTTTGAATTAAAAAGAATAAAAAATAAAAACTTCAAGAGTATTTTAGGAATTTAGCTGAACTGTTTCAAATTGTAAATGATTAATCCGCAATCCCAACTCTAAGAAATTCAGTACATAATTTAAATGTAGACGCAATTCATTACTCACCCTAAATGGCAAAACTTGTGACAACATTCCACCTTCAATGTTATTCAGTACTGCTATTTCAACCCTTCAGAGCCTGCGATTTCGGACATTTCGGCAATCAGTTAAGCGTACAAATGTGATGTAGCCATGTGACATACAGAGAAAATGCTTCTGTGAGCAATAGTTGAAGAGTTAATGCGACTGCGTCTTCACAATATGGGGATGTCGCTCGTTATGTTGATGCGTGTGCTAGCACTAATCTGGTGATATCTACTCACTTGCAGTTGCACGTTTATGACAGTTGACTCGTTAGGATATTCAGATCTCAAATTATCTCGAATTGTTTCGAGGGCAGTATTAAGTGAAGAAAATTACTGACGTGTTAAAAGTCTAATAAATTAGTTCTGAAGCTCAATATTACTGACAATCAACAACTGGTTTGAATTAAATTTCATAAACAGTTTCAGAAGAAGGTAAGATTTAAAGTGAAAAAAAGGGGTTTAAGCGTATGAAGAAACATTAAATTTATCAGAAAACAGAGAGAGTGGATTCATTTCATTACCTTTGAAGTCAACTGATTATTTTCATAAAATTTTGATATAATTCATTTCACTGTAACATATATTCCATATATAGAAACACTATAAAATAACCACAAAGGCTTATGATATTTTTTTCATTCAAAATAATTACAAAAATTTTAAAATTTGTGTTTTAATGTTTGAAATAAAATTTTCAATCATATTAAATATAATAAAAAGAAAGATTTGTTTTCTTAGAAACATTTATCTTAATATCAGTTAATTTATAATATTTCATAAAAATCAATTAATTAAAAATTAAATATTCCTTTCAGTTATCTATATTTCTAATTTTATAAAGGAAAATATCCGAAAATGAAATAATCATGTATCGTCAAAAAACGATGCTATTGACAACCATTTATCTCTAATTCTTTATTGACTAACACTTATGGAAAAACATTTGCATTTTTGAATTCCAAGCAATACAGAAGCAAAATAAATTGAAGTTTTCCCTTTTTTCAATATTTATTTCCCATTTCCCGTCATATTTTCATAAAAGAACTCTTCATGAAAATGGAAATGTAATCTCTCACACTATCAATCGTTCGTGAAGATAACATTCAATTTTCATGCAACATTTAACTCAAATTTTAAAAAGAAAATACAGCAGGAATCATATTTTCTGTAAAACGAGGTTGAAGTGAGTTGAGTATTTTTCACGCATAACAAGCAATAAAATGGCCGATTAAACAACACTCTGGAAAAACTTTATTGAATTTCATTTAAATGTTTGTTTTTAACTGTAAATAAAAAGCAATGAGGGATTCAGGATAAAAAAAAAAATTCCAAAATTTAAGAGTATACGGGTCTCAAAATGTAGAATTATCTGCCATTTGTCTGATTTCAAAGAAATTAAGTTTTAGTAAACCTTCATATGTATTTAGATCACAAGAAAATATTTTTTTGATACCTTTTTGAATTATTAAAATATTTTGCTCATTTTTAGCAGAAATTTAAATTGCTCCTTTTATTATAAAATTAAGTTATTGTTTTCATAACATTTCTACTCTTATTCAGTCATAAAATTAAAAAATGAATATATTATTTGGGTTTTAAATTAAATCTAACACAGGAGGCAAAATGCTTTGAAATTTGAAGTACTCAAATACTTCAAACAATCGACATACATCAAAAACATACTTCAAATAGTTGATAAGTTGTATGAAAAATTAAAATAAATTATCAAAATAGTTAAAATTACATAAGTAAATTTCTTAATGGTACAACAAAATTATTTTAAAATATTATGATTCAAACATGCAAGTTGAACATTGGAGAATATTTTGTTTATCAAAGAGTTCAATTGGAGATATACGAATGTAATAAAAATGAGTAATCATTGAAAAACACTAAATTCTTTGACTTGAGAATTGTAAAAGATGACTGAAGAATTATGTGAATTAAATACCTTATGCATTTTCTAATGACAGATAATATATAGGACTTTTTCATCCAAAACTTACTTTTCTTTTATCTTAAAATTAGTTGGGTTATTTTTACCACACTGGTTTTCTGAGTTTATACACTTAATTTCATTCATTTATTCAGTGACAGAATGAACGAGTACTAGTATCTTTTTATGAAACTTTTTTTACATATATATATATATATATATATATAGGATTTTTATTTTATTGTAATCATTAACGCCTTTTAATCATAAATGGGTCCAGAAGTGAATTTTTGTAAAAAGCTTTTTCTTTTTAATTTCAGGAGAGACTACTCAGACGAACCTCTTATGGAAACATTAGAAAATAAATCGACTACCGAAAATCGCCGAATATGGGTAAGCTGTTTGCAGAGCATAGAGGAAAGGGTAATATTAATTAATTTTTACCTGTCAAAAACGACCAAAATAATGACCTTGAAATTAAATTTAATAAACTGAAAACTTTATATGAACAGCTTCATTTTTTTAATAAACGTATTTTCTTCAAGAAGTGGTTATCCTCATTTCATTATTTTATCCACAAGGGGATTTTTGCCTTTTGAAAAAGTTCTTAGACGCTGACCACAAAGAATTATGAACCACCCTGAATGAACTTTAATTGTCTCCTGCTTCCTAAAAAAAATGTATATTCTCTGTCACTTGCGACAGTGAATAGCTCATATCGAATGTACTTCGATATTGCTGTTAAAAGCGAAACAATAGTCAAAAGGAGCTTCTGCATGCAGCCACCCTGGATGAGTAGAATTGTTCGTACACCTGGCACAGGACATATATTTCAGAGGAACACCCTATATCGGCATCAAAAATAGTATAAATCAGTTAGCCGCATCGGCTGAGAAGATTTGTCTGAGTACCAAACGCAAGAGAACTGGATTTATATTTCAGAGGTTAACCTTGTTTTATTCCCACAAATATCGTGAGCCTCACGACTGCCCCTTCTGATCTTAATTTGGAGTACATTCTGCCGTGAATCGAAGTACAACAAATGTTTTTTTTTCTACTGTTTCGGTTCATCTTCATTATTGATCACTTCCGTGGCCTGGAAACCAAATTTACTTCAACCAATGCTCCGGCATTATATTAAAATTTTAGGATAAACCCTGTCTTCCCCGAAAGGACATCATTTCCCGATCAAGCTGAATCACTTAAAATACTGTAATAAGAGTAAAATGTCCTCTATGAAACCTGTGAACATTTTGTATCTTTTTAAACGGTCATTTTTCTATAATTTTAATTTTTTTGTATTCTAAATCAGAACTGAGAACTTTTTTTTGCTCATTATTCTTGTAACCTTTCAAATAATTATTTGCTTGCTAATTGAGTTTTGGTTTCAATGGAAGGTAACTAACGGTTATTTTTAATATGATTGTATGGTTAAATTATGTTTTGTTTCATATTTGATTCACGAGTACAAAGTATCATTTTCAATTTGATATTTTCTTTTAAATTGCTTATTTTTATTTTTCTGCCAACACATCACTTAGCAAAAATAAATAAATATATATATATATATATATATATATATCGGCAGGTATTCATTTTATTTTAACATTTCGAAATTTTAAATTTGTCTCTTAATTAATACTGAACGCCAAAAATAGCTGAGTGGATAGTAATATTTCTGAGTTTTTGCAATGTAATTCTTTTTTTTTCTTTTCAATTACATATATATGAGTTTTATGTCACTTAATTTCTTTTTTTTGGGTGGTGATAATATTATGGTTTCGTTATTTTTTTTAGTCTGCTTTAAAGTTTTAAGTGGATAGTTAAATTCTGCTAAAAAGTTAGGTTTTTTTTAAATTTCCAATAATTTTTGATAATCTAAAATACCACTTTTAAGCAAAGCCAAAAAATCTAGAATCTTATCTCTAGCTAATAATTTAGAAGAAGAAGCGATTATGGATTTACGAAAAGTAGATTTAAAGACATAATAATTTTAGTTATTATGTCTAGGTTAATAAACATTATGAACCAGAACCAGCAATCAATATGCTTTTGTTAGTGAGATGATTTTAAAGGGAACTTTAGAAAAATGCAGAAAAGAATTGGAAAAACAGAGCAAAGAATAGAAATTTGAAATAGAATGACAATGAATGGAATTATATTGTCTTAACGTAAAACTAAGAAATACTATATCAGTTGCTGAATATCCTTTAGCCAAAATTTTTAAAGGCTTTCATGGAAGTTTGACCTTCGAACCGATGAGATAAGTTTATTTCCATAGCTGTTTTGAAAGGAAGGCTAAAGTTATGAAAATTCCTAAGGAAATATAAGTATCCTACATTATTAGGATTTTGCAAAATGATATAAATAGTATTAAGCTTTCGGACCCCCAAAGAAAACGCTGAGGACTATAATATGTTAAGTCATTGCTTCTTAAGAGATATAAACTCAGGTATTGAGTTTAATTATGAATAAAATTGCTGAATAAATCATGAATAAATTTGCTTAATAATTATGAATAAAATTGCTGAAAAATCCTACTTAACGAGATTTAATTCATGAATTATAAATTTATTTTGATGGATGGATATCAGGTTTGGAAAAGTACAAACTTCAAATCAATTTTGTTATCTCATTATTATCGATCAGATAAAGACAAGTGTTCTATCTGAATTCAAAGAAAAATATCTAAATGAATAGTCTACGATTACCTTTCCAAGTTAGCTGGTTGAAAAACTTTGAAGAGTATGAGGAGGCAAAGAAAACGCTTAGGAAAAGTCAATCAATATTTTTTTCAATGATAAATATGAATCTAAAGGACCATCTAGGCTCGGAAAATAATGAGAACTCTTCTAGAAGAACTGAGAAAAAAAGATTACTGAATCATATCAGAACAGAATCTCTGAGAGAAGAAAACCTTTGAACTATTTTAACTGCAATTTTCTTGATCACTTACTTTCAAATTGTCCGAAGCTTAAAAGAAATTCATTGAAAGTAAAAACGTCTGGCCCTCCAACGAAAGCATGTTCAACTGTCTCGCAAGAGCGATCGCAAACTAGAGACGTGACTTTCGGAGGTAAGACAGATATTCCGCTGGTGGGTATAGACAGCCCAATCAATCTGATACGTGAAGATGTGAGTAGTGAAATTATCAATAGTTCGAAGCTGTCGAAAGGCAGTAAAGTGTTATCAGGATGAAGAAAAGAAACTTATCAGGATAAAGAAAATAATCTTATCCGGATAAAGAGTAACTTATCAATATAAAAAAGAAATTCATCAGGATACTAGGATAAAGAAGTGTATCTTTTTGGTATATCCTATCAGCCAAACGAAATAAAATTTCTTATATTATTTGAAGGTATGTGCTCAAAGTTGTGAAGATTGAAAACGATCGAGCCCCCACAGTTACGGTTAAAGGGGAAACAATTCAAAAATTTTGAATATCAGCACCCATTATTTTTCTTGCGGAAATTGATAGAGCATTAAAAACAGTAAGTGGCTTTGAAACGATAAACGTATGGTAAAATTTCTCTGCGTAAAACACATGCAAATAAAAGCATTGCAAAAAAAACAATATTTTTGCAACAATATCACAGACAATTTTCCTATTATTTGTTATACTGATAGCAGCAAAATTGATGGCAGAGTTGGCTTCGCATGTATGGTCTACAGAAAAGGCATTGAAACCGAATATTTTCAATATAGAATCAGAGATGAATGCAGGTGTTTGTAGCTGAAAATTCATGTTTAAACTTCGCCATCAAATAGATCGCTAAACAAAACAGTGTCGTATCAGATTTTATTATTTATACCGACTCCCTTTCATCATTGGACACATTAAAAAATGTTTTTTCCTGCAATAACATAATTTTAGAGATCCAAACTCAACTCAAAATCAAAAAACATATACAAGTGTCTCTGTTGCCTTTCCATTTGTTCGTGGACACACGAGTATTTTTGGAAACGAGCGGGCTAATTTTCTAGAAAAAATGCCACCAAGAGCAAAATTGACATTGCCGTAAATATTCCAAAATTCTTCTATAAGAAGTTCATAGTATAGGGGAGTCTTGGAACCAACAATACATCAGCACAAACAAAAGGACCTTAACAAAAAAATGTTTCCCTTCGTTTAAATTGAGATTGTTATGCCAACATTTTTTCACCAATTTCAAAATGACTCAATTTCTCACTGGTCATTGAAATTTTAAAAATTACCTAGCAAATTCAATTTGGATCCAGCGACTTCTTGTGATTTCAGGTTGGTGACGAGGAAAATTGGGAATATGTGATTATAATTTGCTTTAACTAAGACCCTAAAATTAGTACTTAAAAGCCTCAACATCAATTGACCTCCTGATTTTCACCATCTTGTATCCAAAAGAAATGCACTTGACTATTTTTGTAAATTCAATGTAAATTCTTTGCAAATAATCGTAATCCTTTTTTCTCTTAAATATTTCCTTTTGTTATTTTCCTTTTGTAATGGGTTTTCATACTTCTGTAAGCTCCGTGCGATTCTTTGTGGTGTGCGGGGATTTGTTGGTGTTCTCAATATAAAAAAAACAATAACAACACAAGAGAGTAGAGGGGAAAGAGCATTCATTGAAATTACACACTTTCAACATATCTACTTTCGCAGACAATAACGCATCACATGCAGAAGACTGTTGACAACAGAATCCAATTTAAACACTACAGGAGGAATCTGTATAACTTCGCACTTTAAGGTGTCTTTCAATTCCAACAAATCTCACGGATTTGATGTATACCCCATAGATTTTTGAAAACATCAAATGCACAAGAAATTCTAGAACCAGAAATCCATCAGAGTATTTTCGGGAGATCTCGGTGATCACTAAACTGGAAATTTACAGGAGATGGCCTATATCAGCAAAGTGCTGTTACTGCGCTAAAAGAACACATGCAGCTCCTTTTGTCACCATTTATCTCCATTAATGACATTTTGCAACTGCAATTATGCAACTTTGTATCGTTTTGTATAGCGAACCCTTATAAAGAAGCACATTTTGAAACCTGTGGAAGTTATCTTTTCTACATGTACAAACTGAGAATGAATGTGCTTGCGATGTCGCAATACACAGTCCCTTTAGCTTCGTGTTACGGTGCTAATGCTACATTGTAAGAATTGTCCAATTGAACGCCACTCTTGAATTTTAAATTCACAGTTTAAGATAAATAAGCCTCATCCGTCAATAATATCCAAAATAGCCCCCTGATACCTTCAGCATATCTAATGAGATAAAAATTCGTAAAGTCGCCACGCTGTTGCTTATCTCCCGGATATAACATCTATATGAGACACAATCAATAAGGTAGCATTCACAAAACAGGGAAATGAAACTTGCGGACTCCATAGGTACGTAAAATGCGGAAATTATTTCTTGATATATGCAATGGACCTGAAGTAATCGTATTATGTACTTCTGCAAATTCAGCTGGTACAGACAGCCGTCCGGATCACTGTCTATCACATGTAAACTCAGTTTTTTCACATTTTTTCACAAAATCACATGCAATTTTTACACAACATAATCCTCTTCTTAGTTTATGATTTTACTGGTCGTATTACACCTAGGCAGTATTTTCCACTTTTACATAAACCGACATTATCAATTCACTTCGTTGGAAGTGTCATCTTTTCTGCCCGTTCGAGCCCCTGATTGAAACAAATTATCTTCACACTACTTGTTAAAGTTTTTCCATAAGCAATAGGTGTTCTGTGATTGATTATTCTACTGTCTATCCCTGTGAATTATGCAAAGTGCGGCAATACACCTTCTCTCTACAATGTCATGGTCTTTTACAATTCTCTTCTTTACAAATGTTTTATGAATGCAATTTTAGTCACACGTATATTGTTCTAACACTATTTATGGTGTATTTTTTAATGCAATAATCAGTTAGCACTGGAAAAAGTAGGAGTACCACGTATTTCTATAGGCAGAGTTACCAGATGTAATAAAATGAACTTGTTAGGTTGATTGATTCGATTTAATGCTTACTAACATCCCACTTAGAAGTAACAGGAGGACTATTAGGGATGGACCTCGCAATTTTAAACCTAGGCCTTTTAGCGAGAGCTTCACCTGTTTTTTCACCTCTCTGTCCAAGAATCGACAGTATATCATCATGTGGAATTAGAGCTTCGAACGATTTAAAGCTCATCAGACCTACTCAAACATAGATCTTTAGTGGCATTAGGATTCGTATCCACGAGTCACCGAAACAAATCTGGCCATCAGTTTGTGACCATGCAGATTTGGATATCACAGCCACTAAAAGTGTTAAAGATACGTATAAGTTCATGATTCGACACGTCTTTCAATAAGCAGTGCTATCAGATGCAAAGAAATAGAACTTGTTCAAGATGATGATTTCTGTTCTAAACTAAATTCATAGGCCATTGATAGCTTAGAAATCATCTTATAGGATAGGTATATACTAAAACTATGAATTATGTAAAAAAATTAAGATTTATATCTTGCCTTATCTGTGGAAGTATATTCAGTACATATATATGTATATATGAGCAAAAAATCAATATTATAATTAACAAAATATCACATCATAAACAAATTAATCATATCAATCGTAAATTCCCTACATTAATGTCTAAGAAACTACATAATTAAAGAAACTATTAAAAAACTAAAGCAACAATAATATAATTCAAATAAATATTACTATAATAAATTAAATAATCTTTAAATAAAACTTAAAAACAAAAATTTGTAAATAAGTGAAAACTTAAAATAGAATGTCCAGTGAAAGGAACGGAATAATTTAAAATATTAGAAACAATTTAATTCATACTGTTCCATGTTTTGGAATAAATATTTATAAATTTTCGTTAATATTGAAATGAAATGACCGTTACGTAAGCTCATTTTATTTCTAATGCCATTTTTCAGCATAAATTTTATTTTTTTTAAATTATTAATTTAACAATTTAATATTATAATATATATCATATGATGCAGAGGTTTATTAATAGTAATACCAAAATTATTCAATTTGGCCTGTAGAATTCTATTGTCAAATGAAACCTCGAGAGTTAAACATTTCAATACTATTTCATGTATTTAGCTGCCTGTAGAATACACGCGAGAAATGTTCGTATTGTACAGTTTTTATAAAAGAGCAACATTTACTTGTTTCTCCTTTGTAAAAAATTATGAGATAAATGAGCTGCTTTATTTCAAAGATGAGTGTATTATTAATTTATGATACATTTAAATCATATAAATAACTTCCAAAATATATTTTTTAATATTTTGATTTAACAGGTGTGAAACAATACAATAAACAATATTTGTCATAAAAAGGAATTAAAATGTTTTTTTTGAAGGTGTTATGCATTAACAAGAGACATACATTCCTTACTTAGTTATAGTTCATTTATAATATGAGATACACAAACATGCTAAAACTTATGAAAATTTAATTAAATCATTAAAATAAGTATTAATCTAAAATACTCTTACACAAATTAAAACCCAAAGTTTCTAAATGCTGTGTATTAAATTAAATATAAATTGTTCACACAATTTTCAATTTTCTTATGCATGAATTGGGAATTACCGTGTCTTTTAAATTATTTCTCATTTAATAATGCACAAAATATTGTAAAATAAATTAAATTCTTTCAACTTTTCATTTAAATCAGTTATATGAAATTAATATCGATTCCATGACGAGGATTAACAATTAATTATAACAAAACTATTAAAGTATTATTGTTATTTTTAATACAAATAATGTTCTAGTAGTTTGCCAAAATGTAAAATTTAATTTATTTAAATGAAATTGAAAATTCAGAGAATTGATTGTAAAAAATATTTAATTAAACCATGATTAACCATTTTTCACTTCAGCAAAAAAACATATAAATTGGAATTAATGGGGAAATATATTTTTTGAATTCCTAAATCATGTTTGAAATAAAATGATAGTCATACTTTTACACATACACTATTAATGATACCATATCCCCTCGATAACTGATTGCAGTATAAAATCGAATTAACCTTCCATTTCTATGACCAAAATGTTCGAGTAACTATTATGAACAACACTCCAGACCACTCAGACCAAAGAAATAAAAAAAGTGCATAATTAATCATACTTTATGCTCCAAAAAATTTGTTTATTCCTAATATATTAATATAAAAACGTTTAAAAAGAAGAAATGATTTATCATCGAAAGTTTGTAAAAGAAAAGAAATAGAATGTATTTACAATCTAGTCCAATAGATAAAGCGAAAATACATTACACATTAATTTACTCAATAATAAAACCTTTAGTATAAACAAAAAATGCTACTTTCGAATTTCTTTTCTTCGTTGTTTTTGCAGTATTTTAATTCTACAGTTGTGCAATAATACTGTGCTTTTGAAGATAAGTTATTCTAATGTGTTCTTATACAGCATCCGAACAATTCTAAATATTTTTCTACTAAAAATATTTATTTTGAAGGTTGCTCATTCGTGAATTATTTTGTTTTCATCCTCACACAACTCCGAATCAAATCCTGACGCAGTCTAGTGTCATTTTCATTACGAGAATATTTCAAAACCATCAAGATTCAGTCATGGTGAAGAACATTGAAAAGTGTGCACTAAGAAGGAAGTGAGATACAATTGCGAAATTTTTCAAAGTAGTTGAAAGATATCCGATTTGAAAATGATCCAAGTTTGGTGAAACTCCACATGACCACACAATCTTCAGAAGTGCTTCAATTGGAAAATGGGCTCTATATAAACTGACGTATGTTAGAAGATTCATAAACCCAAAGATCACATTCGTAATCTAAGTGGAATTTAGTAAGCAAAGAATGCAAGGTAGACGTGTGAGAAGACAAGCGTTAAGTGAGTTTGATAGGGGTCTTTATCATTGGTATGAAAACCACAGAGTGATCGATGTGCCATGCTGATAGTTCGAAGAGTGCCGTCAAAACATGTTGGGTGCTGTAGACAAGAGATGATACCCACGTGTCGGATTTAGAGCAACCAGGAAAGCAACGAGGCGAGAGGATTGAATGATCGAGTGGCAAGCGCTCGTGGATTTCACGGTGATTCGCTCCACGATATAATCAGATGTAGGCCTGCCAGTTGTCTTACAAACCATTTCCAAAATCCTTATGGAAGCAATCTGCGATCCAAATGCAATTTTCATGTACTGAATTCAACACTGAAAAATCGGTGACTCCGTCTACAATGGTACCAAACCAAAGCAGCATTGGATGCCGCAGATCGGCAAAACATGATGTTTAGTGATGAATCCCGGTTCATTTTGAGGACAAATGATAACTACGTATGTGTTTGAAGGTGGTGAAAAATACAATTCCACCCAAGATCTACATACAGCAATCATAATGGTTTGGTGGGGGATCGTAGCCTATCATAGCCAGTCCCCTCTAATTGTAGTACATGGAACTTTAATGAGCCAGCATTATAGTGATATCTTCGACCCTTCACGGAACCCTTCCTAAATGGTCTTCCAGGAGCTTTTTTCAGCAAGATAATGCTCCTCCGCATACAACTCAAATAGTGAAAGACTTTCTTCGTCATTTTCAGACTCCACTTTTTTCCATGGCTGGCTCAGTCCCCTATAGACCGGCTGAAACGTCAGATGCCACCGTATCACTCTATACATGATCTGAAAGTAGTTCCAAAAAATTTGCCATCTGCCCATTTGCCTCAGGACAACATCCGATGCCTAATCAACTCAATGCCGGGGCGTATTATAACTACCATGTATTGCAGCATGAGGTAGTTCGACGCTTATTGAAATTGCTCAGTATTTGTCTAATTGTGCGCAGTGCATTTGTTCAATTGCCTTGATTTCGGAATCAAGTGAATCTCTTATCTGTATCATTACGTCTATTTACTTTCATTTTTACAGAAACTTCCTTTTTAGTGCGCTGTATTCAATATTCCTGAGTTTAGATATGTTCTCTCTCTCTCTTTATTGGCTACGTAAGTTACTTTACAAAATTTTTATAACATCAGAAATAAATGAGACATCCAATGAAAGTCGATAATTATATTATATTGGTCTAAATCGCATCGCATTTGTTTTAAGTAGTTTACCAGACACCTAACAAAGAAATTATAAATAATTAAAATTAATATAACAAGTCTTCTAAAGTTGGTGCGATCCTCAATCATTGTCTTAAAAAAATAATTAAAAATACAATAATCAGTACCTCCTTTTAGTGTTCGGAAGAATGACCGAATAATTTCAAGTTGCTTGGGTGATTATTTGCAATATACTTAAGAGTATAAATAAAGAGGAAACACCGTTATTTGTAATTTTACAAGTATGCCAGATGATTAACTCTGAGAAAAAAAGCTACTGCTTAAACGATGTAATAATTTAATTTCTTACAGCCCTAGTTCAATGTATTTGAAAAGCATAAAGAATTAACACTAATTGAAAAAAATGGTTCTTAATCAATATGTATAACACAAAGAATTAATATTTGTTATAAATTTATTTCACAGAATAAAGAAGTCAACTTTTTATAAAGAATAAATATTTTAAAAGTACTAAGCCAATTTCAAAAAACAAGTAGTTAGTATATATATCTAGACTACATTTAAAATTATAGTTAATTCATTTATATTAAAATCATAACAATATACCATCAAAAAAGAAATTAGATACGATTTTGATGTACTTTTGATTTTTTCCGTACCAGAAAAAGGTGTTTTCCAGATACTTTATTATTGTTTGAAAAACAGAAAGATAAGATTCTTTCTACTGGAACACATCTCATTCCAAAACTTCTGGTCTTATCAAGCTTTGTGATATATCTACGAGAAATACTACAAATACAGCTTACGGCATCCAACAAGTATTAAAAAAAGATTTCTTTCTCCGAACTTACATAGAATGCCGCTATACTGTCATGTTATTTTACACGTAGAATGAGAATTTACAGTCTGTGAAACCTTAACTTGAAAGAGAAAATCCTCGATTCCCCAAAGGAATCAATTTCCCAAAAACATTTTTTTCTCTCTGCAAGTATAAAAAAAGTCACCCCATCTCTCCCCTCTTTTGGTACAGTTAATCTTTTCAGATTGTTAGTTTAAGGTTTCCTCCCTTGATTTTACGTCACTTTCTCCACCTATTGCATCGTAGAAAAAATTTTGGGAGTTGAGAAGTTTGATTCATTTCAATCCTTAAGGATTATAAAGAGAGAATGCATGTGTAAACAAAGTACGTGAGAAGGAATAGCTTTGATTTCAGAACTTATGTGCTCGAACATTTCGAAAGTAAATAATAGGGCCAGCTCATTAAATTAACAACTTCCCCCATTTACCAAAAATTTATAAACTAATAGTACTCAGTTTCAACGCAACCACCGAGAAAAGTAATTTCGTTTCTTAAAGTATTCTCTGAATTTAAATTTTCTAAACTTGTGTTGGGATGTAGTTAAACTCAAATGTATTTGATTATTCTATGTTACTTCAAGAAATAAGTAACGCATGAAGAATAGGAAATTATATTGACCATTAATGCAAGGAAGTCTTTATCAAATCAATGGGAAATTATTTTAATATACGATACATGTACTAGTATGACTAATATATATGACTTTAATGTGGGATATTGAATCATATTTTTTCCATTAGAGATTTTTATATAATTATATATATATATATATATATATATATATATATATTCAATATACTTTTAACTTTTATTTTTATTCATTTAGTTATTCATTAACTATTTAATGCTTTTATATATATGCACAGTCACACTTATATATATATATATATATATATCAGATTAATTACAATTTTTTAGGATTTAAGTCATTTTTATTTAACTGTAAAGACGATAAAAATTGATTTTGTTTAAAACAGCTTTCTATCAAAGAAAGTAATTAATAAGTTATTTACATTCTTAAAAAGAAACTTCTATTGTATATTTTATGCTCAATGTCATGTGCACTACATAGGGTGTTTCAAAACTCATGGGCAAAAATTTAAGAGCTAATCGAAAATATCTAAATGAGCAACATTCACCATACAATGCACAGATCATCGTCATTTCTACCATGGATTTCAGGAGGCATGCCCTTTTTTTAACTACTGTACGTTACCATGTCCTCTAAATATCATAAGAAATGACAATGTGTAAGAAAACTTGCGTTTTATGCTTTCCATTACTAAGCCATTAAGCGGTTCACCGCTTACTCTCCGCTTATGCATTGAATGAGGAAAGTTGAATGTTAGATGTTTTCTATCATCCTTTACATTTTTGCCAGTTTCGAAACACCCGGGGAAACAATTGTCTTACTTTTACAAATATTATCCTACAGCCAATAGTTTCAATCAAACAATTCTTTGTTTATTAATATTGTGTAATCATCTTTTTTTTATCTAATTTTGTCTTTTATTTGATATTTACTACTATTATTATTACCACGTTGTAAATAGAAATTTGTTGTTGTTTTTGAATAATTCGTGTCAAATGAAATGAAAACGTAGCGCGACATATTGCCTTACCAAATTATCACAA
>BMAW01130055.1:332072-349531 GCA_019974015.1 Nephila pilipes | reverse complement strand
TGTGTGTGTGTGTGTGTGTGTGTGTTATGCCTTTCTTTTAAATATTTTATATAGTACTATTTAATTAAGTTTCAATGACAGTTGAAGCCCATTTCATGTTTAATTTATTTTATTGCAGTGGAGAGAGAGACCATTTCCACACAGCGGGAGATACAACTCCAACGTTGGATAAAGAGAAGAGAACTGTAAGAGAGTACGATTATGAGAGCAAGAGAGGTGTTTTCTCTGTGTTATAGGTATATAGCAGGGGATTTTCACAATAAACGTCATATAACATGTGGAATGAATGGAGGGATTTCGAGGGAATTTAAGTGCAGACATAAAGTCTGATAGGAATCCTCCCTACAGGTCTGAAGCGGTGGTAACAGCATTGTCAGCGAATTTTTAAGAAAGCGTGATTACATAAATTGAAGTTAAAAAGGGATGGTATCAGGAAATAAGAATGAACGCTTTTTTTAAATGAGATAATGGGAAAAATTAGGAAATTAAATTATTATTATGAGAAACTAATATGAATTAAAGGTAAAACATTACACACACACACACATATATATATATATATATATATTCAAACTCATGTATCTTCAAAATGTTTTAATTTTCAACAAAACATGCCCGCTGTTTGCAAGACATCGAATATTAATTGATATTCGTATTTACTTTGATTACGGTGACAAAAAAATACTGATATCTGCGCTTACAAAGATACAAATATCTACTAATACAACGTTATGATTAAATATAACCAATCCCGTTGTGGTGCTTAAATATTTATAATTGCGACATTGAGGCAGTCCTCAACAGTATTCGCCTCAATGTTAGACTTTCTAGTAATATTTTGAGATCTTGTAAACATTTCATTTTTTTTTGTCATAGTATGAAAGCGTCTGAGATAAGTAGCGTGATTTACACATTTTATCTCTTCAGATCAGATCCAAAAATAATAGTTAGTACACTATTTTATATCAGTCTCTTTATTGCTTCTAATACACATATCATTTGCCTTCAATAATTCTTGCAGTTGTCATCGAAGCTGGGCAAAATTCATACCAATATTAAAAGCTTAAAAAAGTAAATCATTACATTAATTAACTTAATAATATTGTTGAGTAACTTCAAAAAAAGAGTTTACTCATTATACATATTATTTTTTGCTAAACTGGTTCTTTTTGTAAAGGAATCTAAGTTTCAAATTTCGAATAACCTGCAAAAGTTTCTGAGTTATGGGAGGTGGCAAATTAGCTTTTTATAGTTATATTATTATAAAAATATTACAAGTATTTGGTTATAAAAAAAGTTTTGATACAAAATATTTAAAAAATATTTACTCTAATAATGGATGGATAATTATTGTCTGAATCTAACAGTCTAAAAAATGTCTTAAAAATATTAGAATTGAATATTAAATAAATAACTAAACGAGGTTTTTAAAATGGGGATATCAACTTAACGAATTTCTTACCAAATCTCCAAGCAATTGATTACCGGAAAATTTCCATACTACTCAAAAGATAGAATAAGTCTATAAAAGCACCTTAAAACATTTTCTCAAAATATGCTCAAACGAATTCTGCTGTTCCTCCTAGAAAAGGACAAATATTTTCAATATTTGTTTATCAATATAAGTTCCAAAAATATTTTTACGTTGTGTTCGAAGTGATTTTCACTATTACATACAAATAATTATTTCACAATTCGTTATTTTTGTTTAGTAAATTCTCGAAATTTTGGTACGGAACTCGTAGTTTTAGTAACTATTTTTTTGTGAAAATTAATTCTTTGCTTAAGGTATATGGTATAAAACATGTCTCTGAATGTATTGCTCATATCAATCCACTACCGTTTTATATCTTTCTGACAACTTAAGAAATCCACGTCGAAAAAAAGATACTATTTTTTAGGCTATCCAAGAATCGACCCATATTTTGTATCTTCATAAGAATGGAAGAGCTGCTCAGCTAGGCCATGTTCCATCGATCAGAATGAAAAATAATCGGAAGAGGCTACGTCCATTCAATTGGAGTCGATAGTGATTTACCGAGATAGTTTCGTTCCGTTTGAGCAGCTCAAAATAAACTACACCCTGTTGATCCCACCAAATGCAGAGGAGAGACTTTCTTTATCTCCAAGATCAAAATCATTATTTTTGAAGCTCCGAAACTAATCTCTGCATGTCGTTTCCGTCTGATAACAGTCACCATAAGTCCCAACAAGAAACCTGTATGCTTAAACTATAGATTTTCTTTGAAGGAAATAGTGTAATAAAATTACTCGTAAACACTCTTTAATTGGCACACAACAACAAGATAACGTTTTTAAAACAAAAAAAAAAAGTTATTTTTGCTATGGCGAACTAACATACACTGAAGTTCAAGCGTACCGACAGTACTACCTTGTAGATGCGTTACCATCTGAAATTACATGCAAATAGTTATGGTAATATCATCTGTTATATATATATATATATATATATATATAAAGGAAACTACGAGAATTTATTCAAAGTCCTAATTTATATATATATATGCTTGTGTATGAGTGTGTGTGTGTGTGCGTGCGTATATATATATATATATATATATATATATATATATATAATTAATAATACCCAAATGATACATAAAATCAAAATATACATGTATATAAACTAATAATAAATTACGAAAGTATGACAAAAATAAATTAACCTTATTCAAAATTAAAATTAAAATTAGAAATAAAATTTCTATTATTAGAAATAATTCAATAAATTTATTGGAAATACATATCAAATGTATTAAGAGAAATACAATAAAATTAAAATAAATTGCTTACGCAGTAAAATAAAATAAAAGGCAAAAAGTCTTAAAATGAAGCACATTTTTTAAATTGCTATAATTATAATATTGAACAAAAATATATATAAACATATATAACAAAGATACATATTATCTAGCAATAAAGGAGGAAATAAATCGTTTAACATCAAGGAGAGTCATGGTATAGGCATGCATCATGCTGAACGGCTCAACCGACCTCCATATCTTTGAGACAAGGTCTATGACTGGATACATAGATGATATTCTTAAGCGTTTAGTTTGCTATGTAGTGATGTGCTGCCACTCCTGACTTCATTTTTATGGAATATAATGTATCTTGTCATCGTACGAGCCTGATCTACGACTTTCTTGGAATGTAAAATATCTAGTGCATGCTGAGGCCTATTCACACCTGTTCCGAATCTGATCGGGCATGAGTGAGATAAGCTTAGGAGACAACTTCCAACCCTTCCGCACCCACCAAGCTCCGTTCGGGAAAGATCTCTACGTGACATTTGGAACCCTTTGATCCCACAACTCATCCACAATATCATAGCAAATATGAGAAATAATTATGCAGCGTGCCTGTCTGTCAGATGTGACAACAATCTTGTTAAACTGCAGCGTCACATTTTTATTTCGGTCGTTTTTCACAAGTGAACTGTTATTGTGTCCATTTTTCTTTCAAAATGTTTACTGGGTAACAAAAATATCATTATCGTACTTTTTCATATCATTATTTTTATTTTACAACTGATTTATATTATCGTATCATTTCCACCATCTTAGATATCCTCATTATTTACATAATTACAAGTTATGCTTAACTTTTGGATAACAATTAATTTACCTAACAGATTAAACTACAAAGATTATGAAAAAAAGAAAAAAAAATTCTTTTGTTTGGGTTTAAATTATAACCACTATGTAAATAATTTATTTATAAAACTAAATATATGGCACAATACATCCCATGAGGATTCATTGGCGGAAATTCCATACACTATGCACAGGATTACCAACCAATTATGCTTAATTTTCGAACACTAAGATATATATATATAATTTAAAGAAAAATTATTTTTAAATGTGTACTTAAAAATTATTGATTGGATAGTTTGCCTTTATGCAGCTCGTGAAACACTTCGTGCGATATTTATTTTTTACTTTTAAACTTGGTACTAAATTATTAACAAGTACTTATTTACCTTAATGAATTCATCATAAGCTTTCAAAAATCTAGAGAACTACTCATATTTTTTTCAAATTTGGGCTGCCTGAATAAAAAAAAAAATACTGTTAATTTTTTATATAATTTGAGATTTCAATTATTGAAGTTTTACATTTGGGCTCACTTTCAATCAGGAGAAGTTTGTTAAATGTAATTCTTGTTTACTCAGCTTAAATAAACCTAAAATAATTTTATTAACATACGAATTATATTTACCAAACACTTACAACTTATTCAATTAATCCAAATATTATTTAATTAGTTGGTTTCAATGAAAATAATAATTTTGAAAAAGTACTAAAAAAGGTAAAATATTTAAGTAATTGAATATATCTAAAAAGAAATAATTTTATTCGCGGTACATAAAAATATTAAAGAAATAAAGAAAAACTATCAAACTTGCCTTTTAATGGATGGTTATCTTTTAAAAGTGGTTCACAGTCTGCAAAATTAGCATACTTATATGCTTGTTAAGAATTTTAAATGCTTCTAGAATCATAACCGTGGTTAAAAATAAATTTCATACAAAAATACCTGAGAGAATAGAAAAAAATATCTTTCTAAATGAATATAGCTATTCTATTGCTATAAAAGAAAATGAAAACTATTTTTGTGCGTCTCAAAGAACAGAAAAGTAACAACACAGAAATAAGAAAATCAGCCGAACTCAGCTTTCCCTTAATATTAATTCTTTCTTGTTATCTTATTTTTATGAATGTTTTGTTCTGAAGAAATTCTGTCTGAAGCAAGGAACATTAAAAAAGTCGGAGTTTGTTCTTTTAACATAAAGCCAAAAATACGAAATATTGTTTTAGAAATAGAAACGGATAAAATTCCAATTAATGGACTATTTACTGTATAATATTGAATAGAAATAACAAGATTCATTAATTTTAATGAATATTGAATTATTCTATAAATAATAATTATAAACTTATTAATAGATTTTATAAGAAATTGTGTATATATAATGCCCTATTTCTTGGAAAAATTTCAAAATTTACGATAAAGGAAAAGTTTATATTTTTCCATAACATTTCTTAATTAAGTTTTGAAAGCAATAGAAATAACAACAAAGCATAATTATTTCTCAAATTTAAAAGACTATTTAATCATTAACTATGTATTGAGGCAATTAAACTACAAATTCTCTAAAAATCATTAAATTTATTTTATTTAGATTAAACTTTACAGCATAGAAACTTTTCTGCGTTTTTGGTAACGTTGAAATAAATGCGAGTCTATTTCTGACAGCCTTTTTATATATGTTATTGAATTTTTACTTTTATGCTTTTACGGTGCTGGTTTTCTGAGTAATGCGATGATGAAATTAAGAAATTAAAAGGTTAGTGTTAAATATTCATACTTGATACCACACAGTATATAAAACTATTTATGTACAAATTTTTTATATATCATTGAACAGCACGAAATATGATAGATAGCAACGTAATTATTGAAGTATTCGCATATAAATAGTACTAGAAAAGACTGAATATTTCGGTCAGTAAATATCTTCTTTTGCTTATCGGAGGTGGAGGGGAATCAAATCGTTTATGTTTAAAGAACAAAAATAAAACGAATACCAAACAAAAATGGCATTCAGATTAAGAAAGAATGTTAGAGATATTGTGAGTAATTTTCCACCCAAGTTAAGGTCTTAACATCCACTCAAGCAATTAAATGTAATATTGCTTTGGGAATGGGACGGTAAGCACTGGTCTCTGTTTCTTCATTCAAATTTATATAAGAGAAAATACTAGTTTTCGAAGTGAAACTGCTTAGATATTGAGAAGAGGTTGTAATATTGGCCGTTCGCGATACTTCTGATTAGCTAACATCTAGGATTTTTTTTCTAAACTTATAGTTGAGTTTTCAGCTTTTTTCCAACTAAACAAAAAGTGGATATGCAAATTAGGTAAACTTTTGAAATGTTGGGAATAGATATAAACAAGTCGAATAAAATCCATGGAGAATTGAATTTCCACTACAGAAAAATTGCGGTAGTTGAACGATAGCAAGAGCGTGAAGTCTTTAAATAGTGTGCGGGAGTTACTTGCCTGTCTGTATGATCTAGAAAAAATTAGACCCTGATTCTGCCTGGTTGAAGTTATCTCCATTACGGATCAACTCACAAAGGGATCAGAGTTTCTGGGTAAGAAAAATTGACATTTATAAGAGTTATTAGTACCCTCGTTGGAAGACAGTGAATTAGAAGATAGTATTCCCCTTTTTTAGAGAAATAATAAATGATGCTTTGAAAATAAATTGATACCTTTCATGAACTATTTCTGTGGGTATATTTTAATCACTTTACCTGTATTTGGAATTAAAATAAAGATTTCAGATTTGCGATTAGATTTCTATTTAAAGTGACTGATGATTCAGTTAATACAGAAATATCACAAGGTTATTTTCAAAATAACAGCTTAAGTTAAGTAAATTGAAGCTAAGAATTGTTCATTTTAAAATAACAATATAGAATAATGTTTCTAAAATGTATGACCATTTGCATTTGGAAAAAATTAAGACGTAAATAGTTACTTTATTTTATTTTCTAAATTACACTTCACAGAAATTTTAAATCAATAACATTAAAGTTAATTCAGTTGAAAATTAACAATTTTCAAAATATACGGTATTTTTCATTAAGGGTATTCTTAGAAAAATTTTCTCAGATGTTTTCTAACCGTAAAGGTTAATGAATTTTGCATAACCATTTCATAACACCGAACTGTTAACAAAATTGGATATTTTTAATTAATAAAACTCTATATTGGAATTGAGAATATACAAAATGAATAAATAAAGTTCAAAAGAAGAATTTAAAATTGAGTTATAAATCTTTTATAAGGTAAATAATAATGATTATACAATTTTTACAATCTAACTTTCTGTGTTGTACACTTTTATATATATAATTATTATTGAATAGATTGTTTATAAAAAACACATATTTATTATTATTTTTTAAAAATAATTACTTTTATTTAAGAATACATTTTACATTTCGGGGATGTAATGATTTGCTTGTGTTTAATTGCTTCAAAATGAGGAGGGTTTCATTATATTTTTAAGATTTATATTACAATTGTGGGTTTTCTGGGGTAGCATAAATAATTTTAACAATTCAATATAAACTTTGTTAAATACTTATTTATATTTACCTTTCAAGAATTTAGAGTTAGCTTTAATCTATTACACTACTAAAGAAAAGTAATCCTTATCTTAAAGTTATAAATATTTTTAGAAGTGTCTGTATATTGCTTTAAAAGTTGTGCATTGAAACATTCACAACGGAGCATCCTAATTTTTTTCCATGGTGCGATTACGAGATTGAAACATGTTTATTACTACTATATCATATCTTTCATAATACTCCGCATAAGACCTTGAAGTAGAATTTGGTATACCATGGAATAATTCTCATTACTACTTAATATGGTCTTTGGTGAATACACAAATCTAAAGTCGAGAGAAAGAACTCTACTTTTATATACTCACCCAACTAATTACTACGTTTTCGATCTTAAGCAATACCTATAGCAAAATTCATCCAATTTTTGGACAAGAAATCTGCAATATTCTTAATATAATTAAAATCATATCCAGAAAACGCACACACACATTTTACATTTGTTTTTAATCTCATTTTATACTTAATATATATCATTTGTTAAATAATTAATCAGTCTGTTGTATGTGTTTTACTAAAATATACAATCTATAACAAAAAAAATCACTCTCCAAGATGGAGTTGTCCGATGGAGACAAACATTTGTGGATTGGAAAATTATGTATAGATAAGAAAATGATTAAAATTTCAGAAAAATTGAGTGATTTATTTTAGAGTTACGTAATTACATAGTAACGCACTCAATACGATGTTGACCCACCTCTACTCTGGATGCAAGCTGCTACACAACGCGACATATAGTGATAAAGCTCCTTGATGGTCTCCTGCGGTATTTCTTACCAAATTTCCTCCAACTGTCGGACTAGGTCATCAACATTCCCTGGTAGATGTAGTCGCCTTCCCATCACATCCCAGATATGCTCCATTGGAGAGAGATCTGGCTGGCCAAGGAAGTGTTTAACAATCTGTAAGGCAGTTCATAGCAACACGTGCCATATGTGATTTGGCATTATCTTGCTGAAAAATGAGGCCAAGTACTGCAAAAAGAATAGTAACAAAACGGGTCTCAGAAAGTAGTCAACGTACCACTAATGCTGTAAGTGTGCCTTTAATGACGACCAAAAGGGTCCAGCTATCAAGAGAAATGGCACCCAACCAGCCTGTTTCAATCCAATGATACGACCTCTTTCAAACTCTGATAGTTTTCTTAATGAGCTTAATTCCTGTAATGAGGAATTGTTTCAGTCTTTGGAAGGTATCCTAAATCGCAATGCAACAGAAAATTTGACCATCAGATTGAGAATCGCTTCTTATTTACACTTGCTAAGTGTGCAGTTCGAATGTGCTGTAGCTCCCACTATTCATTCATTGGACACCAAATTTTAATCATTTGCATGTTCAATCCAAAAGTCTTTTCATACGAAATTTCATTACAACCGGACAACTCCTTCCTGGTGCGTCGCTATTTTTTTTTTTTTTTTTTTTTTTTTTTTTGTTATAGAGTGTATAAAGAATATTAATCTTGAACGATTATTTTTCAATTTCTGTAATCCTTTTTTTTTTTAAATTTTGCGTTTACCTCTTTTTTCACGTTTCATTAAAAGCATTTTATTTCTTTCAGCTATCATGAAAGCAAATTCTAAAAACGAAAAATGGAAATTATTTGAAATCTTAAGTAAAATTTTGTCAAGGTTGCTTCATGTTCAGGTAGCAGAGGCGATAAATTATGTTTGCTAATTCATGTAAGACGCTGTACCGTCGAGTTGTGGATTCTAGTACTGATTTCGCTAAGGACTCGTCGGGTAGTGAGCCTGATGCATGTTAAATCTGTCGAGTTTCCAGATCCGCATTTGTGGAAGATTTGGAGATGAGAGGGCATTGTCAGTTCAAGAGTCGCCCTCTCATCACTTGACTGTTTTTAAAAATTACGACGTCTGTCGCTAATATCTATCGCGTTGCTTTTAAATGCAATGTTAGTAAACAATTAATAAATCAACTCAAGTTAAAGTTAAATTGGATGTTCGAGTCAGGTTGTTCCGAGCGTAATAATAGTAACTGATGCTTCTTAAATTCAATTAAGTTCTCAGTCTTTTAAAGGCGTGATGTAGAAGTTGGAAATAAGTATGGGTCTAAGCTCGTTTCTCCTTTTCTGATCTTATTTTAAATTTCAAAATTTGTCACAAGTAACCTTTGAGCAACTTGAGAATGCTGAACTTTATGCTTATCAAACAACATTAGATGCTAAGATATTTAGTATATTGTCTACGGTGAAATTGAGGAACTTTGGGATGAGAATTTTTCACTATTTTATTCTTTAAATCAATGCTTAGTGTTGGACAAAAAATTCCCTTTTTTAAATATGTTGTGTATTTAGGACACAAAAAGTAAAAGCCTTAAAGAACTTCTCTCATGTCTTTGTCATTTATTATGTGTAGTGGTTTAGGAGAAAAATGGTTTTGTTTTAACTCTGAGATGAAGTTAAATTTTGTTTTGCATGAGAATTCATAAAATGATTGCTGTATTTATAAAAAAAAGTAATTTAAGTAAAAAATGTGTTTCAAATTTTTTGAAAAAGAATTTAATGTCATAAGCAAAACTATTCTTGCTTTTTTAGTAAATGTTGATGATGATTTGAAAGATGTATAGTTTTCGATTACCGAATAAGACTTTATTTATCTAATATATCGCTGTCCAAATAATGTTTTTACATGGAACTCCTTCCTTTTGATTATGATTAATTATTTCTTTTAACTGTGATAATTTACTTTCATTAAGAGGTTCTTTTTAATCCGATAATGATCTTCTACACAATGTCTCATAAGAAAGTGAATGATGCTCATTTTTATAAGATTCACGCAGCCTTGTGAATTTTTTCAGTTAATTGTTGATTAACGATTACCGTAAATGCGTGTCTAAGAAAAACCAAATAAAAACTTATTTCAGTAGTTGGTTTGATAAGCGTTTCTCAGTTATTTTATTTGATGCTCATAAAAAGAGAACTACAGTATTTCAACTAAAATTACAAATCTTTCTGTAATTTTTTTTAAAAATTATGATATAAATTTTATTTTACTAATTTTTAAGATTTAGATATTATTTAAAGTGTTTAGAATAACTGCGTTCAGGTAATCATGACATTTAATATTTCTTATAAATCTTGCAGATTGGGATTATTACTTTCTGTCTTCTCGGAAGGAATTAATTAAATGGAATTCTTTATAATTTTATATAAAGCAGGCAAATTACATATCAACTTATATTACTCATTTATGACATTTATTCTAAATTTAATTTTAAGTTATAAACAATTGTTTATAAGTTATGCCCTTTAACATGTTTAAGGTCATATCATCCTGATTAACATAAAGTTTGATGCATATTTGTTACACTGTTAAGCAGTATTTCTGTATAGATGGAAAAATAAAAATATTTTTTTTTAAGATGATCTTATGTGTTCAAAGTGCACAATGGATGGCTATAAAGCAGAAAATAATCTACGAATTAATTTTCGTACTTACAATCTGTAACATAAAAGCTTTGATGTAAATTATTTTCATTGAAAATGTAGAATTTGCCTCATAAATGTGATCTCAAATAAATAATTAATATAATACTTTAATATAAGCTTTAAATAAAAGTACTTGCTTTCTTAATATACAGAAATGTTATAGAGTATTGTTTACTAAATAAGAATTTAATTTTTGTAAAAACCGTTTCATTAATATGCATTTATTTTTCCAATTAGAAGTCGATATTTATATAATATTATCCAAATGATAGGCCCCAATAAAAACAGAAATAAATACAAAACTTTGGCATGTATTTTTTCTGTCAACGCAGTAGAATAAAAAAAATCTTATTTTCATAACAGCAATCACCTTACGTACATAATAGTAAGCCCAAATATATATAAAGGCTTTGTGATATGTTTTTTTTTGTGATATGTTTTTATGTTATTTAATACACGTAGTTTAGTCAGAAAGTTAGTTCCACTACTTCGTAAAAATTTTCGATCTAAAGCTATTTTGATGAAACTGTGTGGCAACACTTCAGACATTTATTTTTAGCATGTGACGTAGAGGCTTTCAAGAGGGTATTTTAATGTTTTTGATAATGTGTCGTAAACATGTCTCGACGACTGAAAGTGGAGTCCAAATTTGAAATGCATGATGGTCAGTCAGAAAGTTAGTTTCACTATTGCTCAAACTGTTCCATCTGTGGGAGAAGTGATGATGACACTGTTTTTTCGGTAGAGAAGGTATGTGCATATAGAGTTAATGCTGAAGGTTGTTACAACTAAAGCATCTTCTTATATTGAAACACTAAAATGATTTTACATCACTTCAAAATAGACAGCCAGGTAAGGTGTTGAAAGACATTGTTCTCCTGCATGACAATGCAAGACCGCATAAAACAAATCAAATGTGCGAACTTATAAAAAGGTTTAGGTGGGAAGTGTGGCATCACCCTCCTTATAATTCAACCTTTCACCTTGTAACTTGCATGTTTTGGTGTCTCATGAAAGGAGAAATTTCAAATTGATGATACTACTCAATTGATGAGGTTAAAAGTGCAACCCAAGAATGGTTATCGGACATTGGACGGGATTTCTTTGAAGAAGGTATCGAAAATCTTGTACCACGCCTCGACAAATGCTTAAATAATGGAAATAGTTACTTTGAAAAGTAAATTTTAAATGGAAATTTAAGATGCATATAAAATTATAGTAAAATTCCTGTTCTGTTTTGTTTCCTTAACAAGTGCATTTAACTTTTCGGCTGACCCTCGTATATGCAATTACTAAAAACACTTGCATTAAATTTTATTCATAAAGTTAACTTCTTTAAAAAAAGTTTACCTCTTTTCTTTGAGAAAACATATCTATGATTTTTTCGATGTTTCTAATTTTTTCTATTCCATTCAGCTTCGAATTATTCATGTTTAAATGTATAGTTCATATAAGTTGAAACAATATGTTCATTTGACGATAAAAAAAAGTAAATAATTAAAAAGTATTGAAAAATGATTATTTTGTTTCACAGAATAGGTATGTTTTTATAATCTATTATACAGGTAGACCATGTAAATCAATATATTCATAGCAAATATATTTTTACTATCTATCTTTTTCTGTATATATATGTAATTAAATTTATTACGATAATTAATAACATTTAATTGAGTAAATACAATTTTTCTTTAGTTACATTCTAAGTTTTGTTTTAAAAAAATTATTTTAATTATATATTTTTCCAAAACTCTAAACATCAACAACATTAATTAAGAAATTTCGATACTTAAATCAATGCTCCATTTTCTGAACTTGAGTGTTATCCTACTGAATACGAATGGGACTCCCTTAAGGACTCAGATATCCTCATTTTGCATGCATAGACTATAACAAAACTATAAATACAACAGTATTATTATAGCCTATGTATTCTTATCAAGAATGAATGAATATAATTACGAGCACTAAAAGACTTGATTTGGAGTGATATATAATTTTAATACAATTTACATATCTATATGCGTTTTTGAAAACATAATGCTAATAGATAAATAAAATGGATTTAAAAATTAATATTTCACCTTAACTAGTTTTGAAATCGTTCTCTAATACAAAAATATTTTTTCGTAAACAATATTCACACTATATATACTTATGTAGGAGTAAAATAAAATTTTCCTTTCCACTTTTAAGTAAACGTGAAATATAATTCCCACCTACTCACATCAGGATACAAAATTCGTATTTTCTTTTTTAGAAATTTTTTATATAACTGTTTACTTCCATTTTAATTATTAATAATTCTTAAATTTGTCTATTATTTTCTCCATCGAATAACAGTACTTATAACCATAAAATTTATTTGTCCAATTTTAATTCAGACTCATTCTAGATTGAAAGCATGTTATACTCTTAAGTCGTATATTCTTTATCATACAACTCAAAACTCCTGCATACCATTTTTATTGAAGCTATTTTTGTTTCAGTTCCTAAATTCTATCTTACATTATATATGTGAGGTACAAGTAAAATAAGAATATTCTTAAGACTGAAATTTGTTAAATATTTTTCAAAAATAATTAATAACATGATTAAAGTTATTTCATTTTAAATTTACACTCAGAAGCGATATCTTAGAATCTTGCTGAAACATTTCAGTTATCAATATTAGTAGAAACTTTTAAGGAAAGATGAATTAAGATGCCTAGGTATAGACTTTTTCACGTATAACCTTAATTTCTTGCAAAGTTCTGAATTATTTTTTTTTCACTAAGTATATTTAATCTTCATTTGTATCATCTAAATTATTTGTAATCTTAAAAGCAAATATAGAAAAGTTTGTCCAAAATCAAATTTTTGCATAGGAATCTAAATCTATTCATATATAAATTTAAAATTCTAGGAAAAAGTAATGTATCGTTTAAAATGAAAATTTTCTGACTTCCTAAATTTATTGAAAAAGAAGATGATTTATTTATGAGGAAGCTTACGTATACATTTTTACTTCGTGATTGAAAGATATTAATCATATTTGCAAGTAATATTCAAATCTGAGATATCTTTTAAATGAATTTATCACAAGATATTTTACAAAATGTAATAAATCTCACAAATCACAGATGACAACTAGAAATAAACTCATACTTCTTTGTACAATTTTTAGCATTTAAGAATAAAATTAAAATATTGATTACAGTTATCAAAATGCATTTAATGTACAAAATATCTATACTGTTGTATAAAACATTATTTTTGCTTTAATCTTTTGATAAAATATAGGGTCACAATAACTTTTCTTCCGTTGAGGAAACTCACAATAAAAGTAGATGTATATCAACTTGTCTTTGACATTTAAATGTAAGAAACGTGACTTTCTGTGTTGGGTTAACTCACAACTATTTCTTTATCGACTGCCTCTCTATTTTTCTTCTTCCAGAATGGAAACACGGTGGTTTGAAAATTCACTGAAGAACATTTTATCTGAATTGAGAATAAAAGCTCAAGAAAACGGAAAATGTGAATTCATGTTTTATTTAAACATACAAAGTGTGAAATAAAAGAATTAAGTGTAGATTTTTCGTGAATATTTCTTAGTAAATAAAAAGGAATGAAAAGTGAAAGATTTTCTATGCCTTAATTCGGACTTCGGACTGTTCTGTTAAAGCAATATAAAAGTAAGGCATTTAATATGTAAAATAAACTCCAAATTTATCAAATCAGTTGTAGATAAAATAGTTTTGTTTTAGTTTCAGTTTTTATTATGTAGCTATTGCTCTAAAACGTCTATATAATATTGATTGTACTCTTTTTTATCGAAATAAATATAAATAAAACATTTGGTTTCAGCATTAATATTTATTGCATTATTATCATATATAAATTTGTCAATGTTGTTATTTTCCCTAAGTACTTCAAAAACTCTTTCTTTCAGTTTGACAAGAGAAAATAATTTTTCCCAACTTTCGAAATTTCTAAACTCTACATTCTGATAATAGATGCAAGCAAGAAGAAGAATTTGGTTTTTTCACACACCATCTTAAGGCTTTTATTCGGTTTATTCATAAGCAAATTTTTATATAGATAGATTCTACGCATAAGCTTATTATTTAGACATATGTGTATTATCAAGAAATAAAAAAAATTATTTATTTATAAAAGTTACTAAAAATTAGATTTATTCAAAGGGGTTTTAAATTAACTTGTAGATTTCAGTAAAACAAAAGTATTTTATATTTCATCTCATATACATCTTAAAAAAAGTTTTTAAATTATTTTTCAACAGAATTTAATAAAATTTGCTAAGCAGCTACCATGTTACGCTAATTTTTATGTAAAATTAGAATAAAGTTCATAAGTTTAGTTCAAATATGTAAAATATATACTCGTATAGCTAATTTAATTCAGTTTTGCAACAACTTGGAAATGATTACTGAAAACCAATCGGATTTTGTTCTAAAGGGCAATTTTCTTACTTAACGCATCAAAATAATTATAGTACATATGATGACGAACTCCTCGGTATTTATCATTCTGTTAAATGTTTCAAACATTTGTTAGAAGGAAAAAAATTCCCAATATATGCTGACCACAATCTCTTAATCTATATATGTTTTACAAAAGTCCAATAAAGCATTTCTAAGGCAAATTAGGCAATTCTAATATATTTCAGAACATACAATCTCATTTCATTACAGGAGAAAATGACGTAATAGCAGATACATTGTCTAAAATTGAAGAAATCGTTTTAATTAATTATGATGAAATTGCTGAAGAACAAGAGTTAGATGATGGATTAAAAAATTTTTCAATTTTCAAGTCACCAATTGATATTCAAGCCAGACCAATTATGCTTCAACCCATCAGTTTTAAGACAATCCGGAACTGATAGAACTCTTTCGCCTCCAGTGAGACTCAAAAACTGATAAATTAATTGTTATATACTAATTACTATTATTATTCTGCTGATAAGCACCATTATTTGTTTCCAACCTTTCTAACGTAACGTTAGTTACTGTTAGGGGAATAAATATAACGGATTAAAATGCAAATATTAAACAACTGTAATTCAAATGTTTTTAATAATTGTAAATATTATATTTTGTGAATGATTAATTTACTAAACTGTAATTTTCTGTAGCTATATTTTCCTTTGCCGCATTAGCAACTATTCATCATGCGTTTGCTGAAAATTGGAGTTGATTAAAATGATTTGGCATTGATGCTTTTTTTTTATTTTGATGTGAAACACCTTTGAATCAGGAAGTCTTTATAGCATCTGATATCGCAATCAATCATTTACCAACAAATCATCTGATACAGACAAATTACTTACAACGTAATCTCAACTGGAAGACTATTTTAAATAACTTTGATTTTCCTAATTATCATTGCATTTCACAACAAGAATTTTAATAATGATATTCAAATCAAATTTAACGTAAACTGTAAATCATATTTAACAACAATGATTTAGAATCATGACTGATAATAAACATAAAATAAAGTACATAAACGTAAAATGCGATAAAGTACTTTGCATATTTACGTGAAAAACCAGCCTTCATTTAAAGTCTTCATTTCAGCCTTTTAAAAAGTAATATATCAAATACTTCTTTAAAACTCATGCAAATATTACTGTAATAAATATGTTTTAAAAATTAATGTAACAAACATGCAGAAATATTAACGAAACGAAAATTTTACATAAATATCCCGACTACATTATTTGCAATTTATTTCAATGAAAACAATTTCCACTTTACAAGAACCATTTGTTTGTATGGACATAAGATTGAAATTTAGTTAATTGAAATAAGATTGAAATCAAGTTAGTGTCCATTAAACATAATTACAGGTGCATCATAATTTAAACAGTCTTTCAGGTACCCAAATAAATATTTTACTCAGCTGTCCATATCAGCAGTTTCCAATTACATCTACTGCTTCTTAAGATTAAACGCCTTTTACTTCTGAATGGTTTGGAAGTTTTCAGCTAAATTGGATACTGTTAATATTTTTCCGTTTATTGTAATGGATCGCTTAATAAAGGTTAAGCAATAGTATCCTAAAATTTAATGATAATAAGGTTTCATTAGTTATTGACACGAAAAAATAATTATTTTACCTCAAACACATATAAGTTAATAATTATCATAGAAATAAATAAAGCAGAGAAGATAAAATATAATATATATTTTAGTACTCAAAGCGAATTATCATATAATGGTAAAATTATTCCCTTACATTTAAAAGTAAAACGGTTAATTATGACGGAAGGCTTTAATAAAGATTCCGTGATATTATCCTATGATTGAGTAAAAATGATGTTTAATTAGTATGAACACCAAATAATTAGTTTAACACGTGTACATGCAAAGTTAATAATTATCATAGATGGAATGGAAATTATGAGAATGAGACGTAAATTCAGATTTTATTATTCAAAGCGAACTATTCGTCTTCATATAATAAATTATCCCAAATCATTTAGATAATTTAGAAGAAAAATATAATTTACTTCTAAAGAAACTATATAATTTTTAAAAAATTATGTATTTTTTCTCTACGTATATTAACTCATCAAACTTATTAAGTATCTAAATTCATTTAATTACTAACAATATAACCATACATGTTTTACAAGCATTACAAACTTCCCTCATATCTGTTTAACCTGTTTTGGAAAAGTAGTCTATCTATTTATAAATTGTATTTCTATAAATTGTAATTTGTAATTGTATAAATTGTATTTATAAATTGTAATTTGTAATTGTATAAATTGTA
>BMAW01130055.1:206900-332062 GCA_019974015.1 Nephila pilipes | reverse complement strand
TATAAATTGTAATTTGTAATTGTATAAATTGTATTTATAAATTGTAAACTATAAATTGTATTTCTACCTTTACTTGTTAAATCGCTGAATTAGAATTTAAGCATTGCCTTCTTTCAGTAAGAGTATACACAAAGAATTTAAGCTATTAATTTTCATTAATTTATTATGCTTGCATTTTATCTATTTGTAGAGAGTTATGATTCATTGTTTGCGTACTTCATTTGCATCGCCATTAAACCTTTGTCCAAGATTATTGCTAATGGTTTGAGATCAATCTTGGAGAAAAAAGACAAAAGAGTAGAATGCTTTGTTCGTCCTTTCGAAAAGTACGACACAACAATTATGTGTAACACGAAAGGAAAAAAGACTTCAGAACAGTTGACCCGAAAAGGGTGATATATAAATGTTAAAGAAGGGACAAAGCATTTTTAAATGTTTATAAATTTAAATAATCTATATTAAGCTGATATCATTTAGTTTTTTAAAGCAAATAAATGGCTTAACACACACAATTCTAACTGTACCTTAATTTAAATGATCAGAGAATGACTTATTAAAATTTATTAAGATGAAAGAGTTAAGATTAAATTCAGTGCTTTCATTACAAACTCAATTTGGTTTTCCTCACATTGTCAAATCAACGTATTCAAAGCTATCGCTAATATATTTCATTTGTGTAAGAATACTTCTTATTTATAAATAAAAAATGTCTCTTGCAAATTCGTGATTATGTTTCTGAATGTCTAGTGTGAGACTATATTAATTAGCATATTTTAATACCTAATTAAATTAAACCATGCCCATGTTATAAAATAAATTAATTTCTTGTAGGCAAAATGCTTGCACACTTGTAATGTACCAATTGTCCAATACAGAAAACATTTGTACAATGAAAGGAAATGAAAGATAAAAAGAAATTTTCTTACATCTATCACACGTACTCTACTTAGACCTTTCAATTAATACATAAGATGTTATTAAAATAAAGCAGAAAAAATGATTATTAATTATTTATTATTTCATTATTGATTATTAATTATTTCATAATTGATTATTAATTATTTCAAAGATTATCCTTTGAATTTTTTTTATAATGTACAATATATGCCGTTTTACCAATATTACAGAGAAAGGAATTGTTAAAGTATATTTGTTCTTCTTAAGGTGAAAAATACAAGTTGAAGTAACAGAAACGCATTACACAAAGTTACAGACATTAAAAACTTAAAGAGATTTTAATAAATTACATTTGGGTGTTGTGTAGTCCCTATACGAGGAGAAAAGATAGAGAGAAAGAGAGATTGTAGTACCCTTTAAGAAATCCTTTATGTATTACTAATCTTGTTTTCTGCAACAGAGATTGCTTGATGTAATCTTCACAAAAAAGGTTTTTCCTCTTCAAATATCTGCATAAATATCCACTGTACTCAGGTTCGTGTAATGTGAAAGGCCAAACCGCATTCCCATCACATTGCTTCGAAACTTGAGGTCATTTCTCTCAGCATTTTCTCCATCTTCGGAAGGTTAAAAATGACCAAGTTTAAGGGACATATTTTAAGACTTTACTGGTCGTAGAATCGCCAATTTTTGTGTGTGTGAATTTATTTCATTTTTATTATCATTCTAAGGAGTTGTTTGCCAAAAACAATATCCATATAAAATTTACTGGTTAAAAACACTCATTGTTTTGAAATTTTTCACATTTTATTCCAAATACATTTTTTTAATTAATCTAATCAAAATATTAAGACATTCTTATATTAAAATAATAATAATATAATAAATTTGCACACAAGAATTGATAACTGTATAACCACCCAATTTTTTAAAAAATTTCTTAACTGGCTGGTTATTCTTAATATTACAGAAATAGCCTAAGTCTTGCTTAAAGTGACCCACTTAAAATATATCAGCCTTTGATAGCAAAGTATAATAGGATCCATCCCTTTGTTATAGATGGAGATCCAGTATATTCATACCAGTTCATCAAAACCGAAACCTCATTGTTTGTTAAAATCGAAGTACGTTTTGTTAAAATAATACAAGAAGTTTTTCTAAGTAGGGTGCTTACACAGAAAGTCAATGTGGAAATCAAAAATATGCATTCTCCATCTCCTTTAAATTTTAATCAGCACAATCGCATTTCCAAGCACCTGCAGTAATGTAACTTCTGTACACAAATGAAAACGATTTTTACTAAATTATAATTGCAAAATTTATTAATTTATTTCATGGAACTCGTATTATTCTGATGTAATATTATATTTTATTTATTTAAATAAACAAAAAGTACAACTATTTCGTTGTTCTTCTTTAAAGTTAATAATTATCCACTTTTTCATAGATTTATTTTGCAGTTAAAGTGGTCATTAGAAGAGTGTGTAATGCTTGTTAAACTAATTTAATCTCCCTACTAATCTTCTATATTGTGTTTAACACATTATGAATAGTTTCAATTAAAGTCAAATGTGTTCCATTTAAACATTTTAAATCATATATATCATCTTTAATTAACTTGGTTGAGGAAAATTCAAACCAAATATTTTTAATGTCTTAGATAATTTTAGATTCTTTCATCATGCATAGAAATTTAATAAAAACTTTTCTTTAGTATGTACATCATCTATTTTTAAAGTCTTAACCTGTTTTATTTAATTTGATAGAAATATTTATCCTTTTTTATAACAAAAATTTATAGCCTAATTTACAGAAAAGAATTCATATTAATGATATTTTTAACGATTAGCAATTTTATTAGTAAGCCACGTTTAACGAGAATGCATGAAATATGCATTTTTATTAGGGAATATACCGTTCTGTACGTCATTTTGTAAAACTTCAAACAGTAACTAGTTAAACAAAGACAGAGTTAAATCACTCAGGAATTTTGAAAAGAATAAATGTTTGATAGATATATTTCAGTTATATCACGAGACATTATAAAATATTTCGAATAATCCTGTTTGAAAGGTCAAAAAGCCACTAGTTTTCCTATAACGAGACAATATTTGCTTAGTTTAATTTAATAGCAAATAAAGAAATGAATATTATTGAAAAATCACCTAAAATATGTTTTTTCAATAAATTAAGTACCTTCGCCAGTCTTATGATATTTCATAATATTTTAATAACCTTAAGGGTTTTTACACATATCCAAATTGTTAGAAATTATATTAATTAATTTTAGGAAATCCCTCTTACAACATTGCAAATCTGAGAGAGAGAAAAAGGGAGAGATGTGAAAAATTAATTATAGCAACATTTTTAAAATAATTATATTTTACACATTCTCAACATATTATATTCTATCGATGAAGTAACCATAATTCATTCTGTTATTCTAACTTTAAAAAATATTTACCCCAGAAAACTGTGAGATTAGAGACATTCTTTCATAATATGTTTCCTTAATTTTACACATGTTACAATACTCTACATTACAATCTAACTAAGCAATAAATTATATATTTAGGATTCATTAAAATGCGGAAATGCTTTTAAAAAGTCAAAAACAAAAACTTCATTGATTATTGAAATTTGTTAAAATATTTTAGGTATCGTTTCATCTCATTGTTTAATAAATATCAAATTTTGCACATCCATTTACGTTCATTAAACCCATCCTTTTTATAATAAGAACTGATAATTGTTCAATACAGTCATACACTTCTTACACTAATTCAACTTTTGTAAAAGTAAATTTATCACATCGAATTTAAAAGCATTATGGCACTGCCTAAGTTTATATCATTCTCAGCATTGTTAGAAATGCATCAATAATAAAATGAATCATTTATAAATAATTTTGTCTTTAAAGCGTGTTTTTCTTCTGTTCTCTTCCTCTAAGTGAAATAATTTATGCGTGGTAGAATTAAATTAAAATTTTTGATTTATTTCAAATCCATGTATTATTTCTTTTGTCTATGTTCACTTTAGATTGACCATTTATTCGTGAATACAAAATTTGAGTAACTTCAGAAATAATAATTCCGCATTGAAATTTGTCTTTAAAATTACGAAAATAAAGTTTATAAATGCTTTGTAAAGTTTAATTGAAAGCTTCAATGTATGTGAAACTATAACCATATACTGTTCAAAATAAATAAAAGTAATTGTTTGTTAGTTATCATATCAGTTTACCCATTTAAAATACAAAAAAGCAGTTAAATTTTACAAAATTTTAACTGTTGAGATTCCTTATACATTTCTTTTCAATTTCATTAATATTAGCTATAACTATTAAATAACTAAATACAAAGAAAGTCGTCTTCAAAATATTATTATTTTTTTACTTAAAATTCTTGTTATGCTCCAGTTAGTTGTTTTTAATAAACAAAAGATCAAGTATAAATAACTGTGAAAGTAATGTCTCATTAAAGAAATTTTATTGCATCTCTTACAATATCTTCTTACTATGTCAAAACGCTAATAAATTGTTTTTTTCATTGAATTTCTTTTATTCAAAACAACTCTAAGCTCATGATATCCTTTATGATAACTTGGTTTCAAAGGCCCATGCCAAAGAAATATCCTGACTTCTTGAGAAAATTGTAGTACAGTAATCTATATATATATATATATATATATACAGTCACTGCTTCCCTCTCCATTCCTTCTCATTTCATACAGGAAAAGTAGTGCTTGTCCTTTGTTGAAATAATATCGTAGATCTTTACCAGATCGATACAGGACCACCCACGTGTTTACTGCCAGTTCCTGAATCAGGAGTATCGACGTCGAACGAGCGTGAAACGATGACAAGGCACAGTCCAAAAACACACTTAATTCCGCCTCTTTCCCCCTCAAACCGATTTTCCTAGATAACTGTGCACTAAATCATGTTTATCGATTCGTGTTTCGTAATTTAAACAGAAACTTTACGTTTTCTTTCCCCAGAGCACAACGGAAAAAGAGAATTCGAAATTTCTGCTTTGAACTCATTCGAAGTCGATAACAACTTAATTTTTTTATCTTCTCTCTTTGAACGAGCATTGATCTGGAAAAGGAAACTGGTCTCCATACTCATCGATTTTTAGAGTTAAACTTTGAAATTCAAATTATAAAAAAAAATTATTTTTCCCGAACTTTTCTCTAGAGAATTAAATCCATTAGTTTTAAAGTTGTGTAGGCATAGTTTATGCATAAAGGTGTCATTTGATAATGAAAACTGATCACAATCTATGTTTAATATTTAATTTTAAAAAAATCCTGTTTTTATCACTTACCGAAATTTTCGTCTACTTCCGAACCATGATTTTGAAATGATGTATAAATGGATAAATATTTTTTTGATATGCAGTATCATTTGAATTAACAAAAAGCATAAAAATTGTTTTAAATTTTTTATTGACATAAAAAATTTTACAATGTAATTTTTTAGCATAAAATTTGGAAAACATTATTATAATATCAAAATATTCTGTTTTCCTGAAAATCTTTCTATAACAATGCTTTTCAGCATATGAATAGATATGATATCTGTACAGTGTCTGAAAAAGAAGTTTTTAATAATTCACAATATTTACAAAGTTATTGTGAGTTGAAATAACAACACATGTTCTTTTTTAAAAAAATTCTCCATTCTTATGCATTCAAATGTGAGTAAATCTATATAAAAATCATACATTCCATAAACCCTAGTTCAGATTCTCAAGAATAATATGACAAAGATTTCTACCAAATTTTATCAAAATTTCGAAAAAAATACTTTGAGTCATCACCTTTCTAAATTTATAAATGTACTTTGAAATCCATTCTTCAGAAAATGGATTTAAAGAAAAAACTTGAACAGAAAACAAAGTTATACATACCAAATAAACTCACCTATCACTTTTTATAAGTCATACATTTTTCTTTTTTTTAATTTAATTTTCTTGCAGTTTATATTTCTTTCTCGCCATTTGTACTGATGGTAACGAATGTCATTTGAAGTCATAAATATGAATAATATCAAAGTTCCTAAAGTATCAACTGCATACTTCCCAGGAATCATGTCTAATGCATGTAATATTTTTAGCACTTCCTTATAACCATCATTAAAATGTACAACGGATATATATGTCCCCAGAATAAATGTTTAATGGCCAACAAATGCATCTTTCGGAATTATCTTCCACAAATAATTATTGAAATATTCATTGGGACTCTACCTTTGCCATGGAGATATTTTTTAATAAATGTGACCACATACTCGTTAATCAAAGTATGTAGATTTAATAGAATTAACAATGGTTTTAGGAGGCTTTTGTGTTTTTTATTTACATTTACTTCACAAGTACTAGCATGTTGATATTTACACCAACTAAATTGTCGTTTCGACCACTGGCCCTACAATAGCTGATCCATTCCTGAACAGCTGCGATAAAATGCTGTTATAACAGCTTTTTGCATTCCCGGAAAATCACCAACAATGATTCTAATAGCAATACGATAGTAATTTTGCAATTTATTAATAAATTTGTCGGTAAGTTTTCTTTTTCCAACTAACCCTTTACGATTTGATTTCAGTTTACGTAGGCGGGTTTTGAATCTTTTCTGAATGCGTACTATGCACTCAATTTTTTCCATTTATGTCTTTCATTACTGATTAACCTTATGAGTCACCTTCACAGTAAAATGAGAATATTTTAGCTGTCTCAAATGACAAGAACGCTCAAAGATACGATATGCATCAACAGATTCCATGCTAGATGATGACTCTGAATGATTTTGTGCTCAAAAGTAATCACGGAATAATTTTAATTTTTTATTTCGAGCCCATGTGTGACAATTTTTGACATAATTTCCATTTCTATAACTTTACGCGTATGAATGGATAAAGCTGTGACACACCCATTTCATGAAGAGTGTCCTCGCCTTTGCCAAGTACTATCACAAGATTTACCGAAGCGTGTCAAATGCACATCATGATTATTCATTTCTTTTAATACAAAAGCCGCATTTTTAATAGAATCCTGTGCAATAGCTGATGAAACTAAGCTTTATCGAAACATTTTTTTATTATGGTCTTTTCGAATTACAACGCATACCTAACATAAACTAAATATTGATTTCATTCGTCTTGTCTCCTTTCAGTCTATGAAAACCCATGAACATAGCTACAATTTGTGCATTTCAACAGCTTTTTGGGGAAAAAATCAAAACTGACTTGACTTTCAGGACTTAATGATTATTATATGAAATTCTAAGCATTGTGATAAACACAATGGACAACTCAGTATTTCCATGACACTTGACTTATTTTTCATCTCTGTGAAATCTATTACCAAGTATATGTTTTTTTGTTCAAGGTTTCCTTCATTATTTTATTCCTCAGTTTCAATTTTATATTCACTGCTCATGCTGAATGTTTCAGTTGTCTTTCAAGTAGAATGACAATAGCCATTAAATTTTCATTGGATGCAAAGATGTTTACTTTTTGGAACTCACCATGCTTTTAAAAAAAATATTAATCCGAAAAGCTATTATATAATGTAAACAGATTTTTTTATGCAGAAATAGAATGAAAATTAAAAGCAAAATTGAACGCAATTCAAACAATGAAGCTCAGCAAAATATAAAACAATTATATATTGCCACAGATATTTTGTAAATTGTGATATCAGAATTCTTAAAATTAATTTTAATATATTTTATACATTTTTAAGAGATTTTTTTTAAATATAAGCAATAAATTTCTTAAAAATAGAAGAAACAAAGGAATATTTATGAGAATATATTAACTTCTGGCTTCGAAATTGCGACTTCCAGTAACAATTTTGGAAATGCTCTGATATTAAAATGCTTATAACTTGATTTCTATATACCGTAGTTACAAATAAAAGGTAGCATTAGTAAGAGAATATTCCAAACATTTTAATGAAAACATTTTAAAAAATCTATGATATCTTCTCAATTCGAGTCTTTAAGTAGTCGATACCATACGTGTGCTTAACATATGTATTCAAAACTACAGATAAATAAGTCTACAATTTTGGTACAAAATTAATTTATATTTTAATAGGTTTTGGAGAATTTACTCACAAACTATTGACCATGCAAGTCCTAATATTTAATCGTTCTCATAATTGCTCTCTAAATAGTAATTTGAAGTTAATTCTACGTGCTTTTCTAATATAATTAAAAATCTGCAATTATTCCTGTAATTACGAAAATGTTTAGAATAAAATACCCCGGAGTTTTAATCTGCTTGGAGGATGATATTTGAAGAATTATGAGGAAAACAAATCAATTAATCACGGCCAAGGTAATATCATGTTACGTTGGATGTAGCAAAAAAATCAATAATAACGATGCTTATTAACGAATACTTTTAGATGAACATATTTTGAGCAGCATGTGTGTCTCTGTAGAGACAGTTTTTCAATGTTTTTAGTCAAATATTTATATATCAAAAGATATTCCTTTATCAAACAAAATTGAATCCTTCTAAAAAATAAAATATTAGAAAGTAGCCTCTTTATAATTATATATAACTCTCTCCTACAAAGATGGTTCTTTTTTATTTTCTTCTTCAGGATTTAATGATCATTATATGAAATATAAAAAAATTAATTTACTCCAAGAAATATCAGTTGGAAAGAGACTATTTAAGTGAATATAGTATTATATTTAATACATTTCTTTTAAGTTGAAAATTAATTACAAAAATCCCGAAGATTAGACTTCTAAAATCATCATGATATTAATTAAAAAATAAATAACATCCTCCCAAACACATAAAGATTTCCATTATAGTATTATATGCAAGCGATTTCGTCAGTAACATTCGTATAGATTAAAGCAAAGTATTGTTTATAACTGCCACTTTCTTCAAACTTAAAGAAGTAGACAGTTAATAAAAATAAGAATGATTCATAAGTACTTTATATTCAATTATCAGAAAACAGTATCGTACGATAAAATTGCTAAATTAAAAAAAAAATTGTGATAATCGTACCAGACAATAATCGTTGTAGAACTCTTGAGTCCCATTGCAAAAATCGAAAGGTCATGAAACGGATTTCAAACCATCTCTGCTTCAATCCAGCTATTGGCTGGAGTTCTGATTCAATCACAGACTCTTTGAATTAAATGATGGGGGAGGATATAATCTACATTCAACAGCCACTCTACATTCTCACGTGTTGTGCTAAGGAAATTAAACTGGTAGATATCAACTTATGGGTTCATCTTCGTCTTTAGATCATGGTCAAAAATTCTTTCATCAATCGATTGTATATCTCGTGTAACTTAAAGTTAAAAATAAACTAAGCTAACCTATCAATAATTATTTGTTCCAGTTCTATCTTAACGATATATGATTTTAGTTAATTTTTTTTAAGAAAATCAAATTAAAGAACACTAAAAAGAAGAAACTTTGGTGTATAACAGAAAATAAAACTATAGATCTTACAAAAAGTTATAAGAATATATTTTTCTATAAATTGACTTTTCCCCTTCATCTTTTATCTCTAAATTATTCAGAAAAATTCTATGAAAAATAATATTATTCGTATAAAATTTAAAACCTGGTCAATTTTTTAAAGGAAATTTTTTTTGTCTATGATTTAAACATTTTACGATATGAATTTTTGATCAGACTTTTTGTCCTTAAAAAGAACATTTTCTGTTCAAATACCAAACTAATGGTTTTGACTAAAACGATAAAGAGCACGCAATAAATTACTTTAAAAGTTTGAAAATACTTAACAACAAACTATGATTTTTTAAAACATCTTTTAACACAAATAATGCAGACAACACGTGACTTTCTAAAATAATGGATAAATTATGTTTGTTTAACAGCTAAAAAAGCTCTTAGCTGTATTTTAAAAAACTTTGTAAACTTGTAATGTTTTATTTATAAACTATAAAGAGATTTTTAATATTAACAAACTTCTTTCAAATCCCCTATCATATCTAAGCTCACATACTATTTAATATAAACTGTAATCCTCTTAAATGCTTTTATTATGAATTATAGTATTGAACTAAAATGTCACTAGAATATTAAACAAGTATTAAATTTAGGTTAAAGCTTCTGGCTTTACACTAAAGGGATCTAATCGATCCAATTTAATAATTTATTTTACGATACCACCCATGGATTTTAATTATGACATCTTATTTTTAAGTTTTTATCAAATATGTAAATATGCGAATTATATTTTTTTTTAGATTTGTAGAAATGATTTTAACAAGAAAAGAAAATGACATTTGTTCATCACTGGGTCTAAATGACTCATTTAAATAATATGAGCAGATATGTATCAACATAAATTTAGTATTTCTGTAGGTTTTGCATTTCAGTTAAAATGTTATATATTTGTCACGAGTTAAAGAAACATTTTTCTCATTATTTAGATTTCAACCGCATATGACTCTTGTTTTATGTATGCCGAAATAGAATAAATTTATAATCCTTCCCTTAGTCTTGAAGCCAATTTTTCAGGTGACAAAAGAACCATACGTAGTTTTATTTTATATTGAAGCAATAGGTAGTATAAATACTACTGATAAAATAAGTAGCCGTGAATACATGCAAAGGGGGAATCAGAAAGTAGTGTGAGTGTTTATTCTGCAGCATAGTCAACTTGATATAATTGATAAATGTGTTTCTAGCTCTTATGCATGTAAATGTACTTAAGGTATTTCTTACAATCAAAATATGTTATACAAAAAGATTTCTATTCCTTTTTCTACAGAAACTAGGATACAAAAAATATCCCAGTAACGATAAAGAAGAAATTAATAATTGCAGCATTTGAAAAACTAGTAAAAGTGGAAGGTGAAAGTAATGATGTCTAAAGAGAGATAAAAACGCAAACAAGGTGTACTTCAACGGCATAAGCTTGTAAGTGCTAATCTTGTTTGTTATGAAAAAAATATTAGTAATAATGCATGTAAAGCATAATAAATTTTCATTACTTTATAAGCTTTCAAATACATATCACCACTTATACAAACAATTGATGTGACAGAGAAAGGGGATAGCAGCAAAAAAATACCATAGAGGGAGTTATAAAATGCACAAATTGTTCTGCTCTATTAACAAGTACAAAAATTAAGTAGTTACATGAACCAAAATAAATATAAGCCAAACTGAATTGAATATAATCATACAGGTAAAAGTTTGCTTTATTTATGGGGAAAATATAAAAGAACAATAAATAAGCCATGAAATTTAAGACTGAAAGAAACGGTAAATTTCTTCCTTATTATATTATTTTATACTTTTGAGATTTAATTACTAATATTATTTCTAATTATAAAGCATTAATGTTTGTTTTCATTATATTATTGTTATATATATATATATATATATACATTAATGAGCACACTAAAATACTTACAGCTATAAAAAATTGTAAAATCAATGCCTACATATAAAATTTATAAGAAATTAATTGAACTGAAACATTTTTTGAAAATAAAAACAAAATAAATAATCAAGTAAATAATTGAAACCCTAAATAATATGAAAGTCATTGAAAATAAAGAAGCAAATTATTAAAGAAAAGTAAACAAGAAATTCAACAAATTAGACAAATATAAAAACCTTAAGCAGACTTTAAACTGTTTTCTAGAGTTTTACGATGATATGCCTTATAGCTCATTTCCATTTCATTTTAAGCCATTTATTCTCTGATGAAAAATTTATGTTTTTGTCTGCACAACCATCTCTTACGGTTTTTCCCATCTTTTCTGAATCACCCTTTACACACACACGCGCGCGCATATTTATATATATATATATATATATATATATATATATATATAGAGAAACATGAATATTCATTCTAACTATGCTGAAGGTGGAACAAAATAAATTATTTTGGCATTTTTATTTCCCTTAATTTGTTACCATCTGTGTTTTTTTATAAACAAAAAGAAAAATAGTCTTCAAAGATCTTATCATATTATTAATTTTCTTTTACTATGTATTTCTCATAACTATTGCAAGAAAGAAACTTAAAGCATAACTTTTGTTAGTAAAAAATTAACATTTCAAATTTAAGTTTGCGTGTTTGTTTTTTTATTCGTATTATTACAGGTATATAAAAAAGTAAAGATTATCAGGGTAAGCTGATATATGTATATATATATATATATATATATATATATATATATATATATATATGTGTGTGTGCGTGCATGCGTGCGTGTGTGTGTGTGTATAAACAAGTCGAGTCGTGCATCCGAGGAGGAAGCTTAGGGAGTTTTGATACTAATTCAAAAAGCTTTACTGTCACGTTATCGTGATTTAAATTGGAAACGTCATTAATATCCCTGTGCAATGCCCGAGTTCAACGGTAATGTACGACAAACAAGAAAACAAGTATAAATTATTTTACAGACAAATAATATTAAATCTAGTTTTTTCTCAAAGTAATGTTTAATACTTTAAATAAATACACACAAATTTTTGTTAGAAAATAGACGCATTGTAATGTAGGAAGTACGTGTTTATACTTTCAAATGTTCTCATATCAATTGTTTCTGCTGTAAAACCTAAAAAATACTTCAAACAAAACTATCGTACACATACATACATAAAATATCCAACGAGAAGTAATACTATTTTTCGCCTGAAAACATCCTTAGCAATTGGGAAATCTTGTTTGGAGAGCACATTTTGTTGGAAATAAATTATTATTAGAGTAGACATCGCGCTTTCAAATTTTATTTCTCACCACAAAATATTGGAAAGCATCCAAAAGTAAAAACTATTTCAAATATCTCACACAATTCAAGGCACAGAAGTATTTGCGTATAAAAAATGTGCAATAAGACAAACTAAAAAATAATTAAAGTGATTAGAATATTATATGTAAAAACTTCAGTTCTGAGTGTTCACTCCGTAATGTGTAAAAATTTAAGAAACTAATTAAAGTCATGCACAAAATATATTTGTATGTATTTTAATAATGTGCGTGTGAAATCGAACTATCTTCATTTCAATAACTAATACGACTAGCGATCTGCATTGCAAAAAACTATTCATTAGTTAAAGGATTTTATCCATTTTTCTCTACATATTCGTTCATTAAATTAGCTATTTAATTAGAAGAAAAATTAAATAAAAGAGATTAGGTAAAAATATAGAAGAGCAATTATAGCGTAGTAACAGATTTAAGAAGTAATTTGTGTGCGTGTCTTAACTGAAATTGAATCTCGTTTTTAGCTCATTTGAATCATGATTAGAAATAAATTTTTCCGAAAGTAATAGAAATTAATCGTGAATTATTCATTTTGGATTGAATTATTAATGTAAATGGTGTTGAAACCATATCGAGTGGATTACAAAATTAAAATGTATAATACTTTATTTTTCTCTTTTATTTAAAAAAACATATCAGTATAGAAGAGATGATGTAAAAGGAAAAAAACATGCAATGTATTTTACAAATTAAAATGAATAAAATATGAATAAAGAGCAACAGAAAATGAAAGCAAACGATAATATCTTTCTACAATAAAAGGTAACAAAGAAAACCATATTTTAATTGTATTGCTAGTTAATAGTTAATGTAAGAAAACCCTTTATAATGCGATAATGAACGGTAAAGGGAAGAAAATTGAATACTGGTATTTCATTGCCAAATTATTCAAAGCAAAAAAAATATTAAAATTGTAGTAAAATATATGTATTAACGTTGAACAAAAAATATTTTCTATTACACAGAGATTGGGAGTGAAACCGATCCACTGCATAAGACATTATTATTCATTTTTAAATTTTGTACACAAATGAATAATAATGTCAATCAACATTTAAATATCCTTAAATATGCAATGAAAATAATTACTTAAACTGGAAACAGATTTTGTCGGAATAGAAAGAGAAAATAATAATTAAATTTTACTCTCATGCATATAAATATATACACAAGCATATAAATTAAATTTTACGTTCATTTCTAAAAAGATTAACTACGAGATATTTTAGTTCTCTCTTGAAATATCATGATTTTTTTTTAAAAAAATACGATTAACTTTCGTTTATTACTTTCATAACATTTCAAAATTTTTGTTTTTCTTGTAAGTTCAATGAAAGAAAAACTTTTATGATAATCATATGTTAAAAGCATATTAAAATTACATCATGCTTCATAAGCTAAAATAAATGTCTACAACTGCGCTAAAAGCAAATGCAATTTCTTTTTCTTGTCGCCATTACTCATTTTTAGAAGTAACACCAAAACGATCGAAAACATTTGAGTAATCTTCTCCTATTATAGACTTTTGATAATCTAAATGGAACGAATACTTTGAAAACTGGAATTACTTTTCTTAGTGATTTTACTGAGACTGAGTACAATCGGCAGTTTACAAATGGCAGGCAAGTAGGAGAAGTCGTTTAATAAATGTGCCGCCCGTTCCATTTAGCGTTGTAATGTGCGAACAAACTAAAAGAAATGTCAGACATTAAAGCTATTCCATCTCACGTGTTTTTTTTTTTTTCTTCTCTTTATAAACCTTAACGATCCAAATGAATCAAGCTACCCAACTCCAAAAACTTTTTTCTACGATGCAATAGGATGAGAAAGTGACACAAAATCAATGAAAGAAACCTAAAACTAACAATCTGAAAAGATTAACCGTTCCACAAAAAGAATGAAACTTTTTGGAGGAAAAAATAATAAAAAGTAAGTGTTGGGAAATTGATTCCTTTGGCATTCTGAGGATTTTTTACGTTTTCCAAAATTAACGTTTTCAAAGGCTGTAAATTTTCATTCATCCTGCACAGTAACATGACAGAATGGTCACATTTTATCTAAGTTTGTGAAAAATTATTCTTGTTTGCCGAAAGTCGTATTTGTAGAGTTTATTCAGATATTTAAAGGGCCAAATCAGATAGAGAATTTTGAAAAACATCGTGTTTGACTTGAAAATATTTTTTTTTCATTTGTATACAATAGGGAGAAAAGAAAAACATTTAATTAAAGGTTTGATCCTAAACAATTGAAAAATTACTTATCTGAAACTTATTAAATTAACGTTCTAATAAAGGCATACATTAATGCAATAACTTAAGTTCTATACTCATTTAAATTCAATACGGATGCAAAATGTATACTTAATTTGACACACATAATACTGTAATCACTACAAACCACATCATTAGAGAAAAAAAATATGAATTTAATCTGAACTGTAATGTTTAGTTCCCTTGAATAGTTTTGCTTTTTTAATTACTATTTTAATTTTCTTACGAAATAATATAATTTATTATGAGCTACTTTTTGTTATTCAAAATGAAAGGAATCTTTTTAATGCTTCCTTATGGTTAATGAAAATATAATCTTCGTTTTATTTTGTAAAACTTCAAAAATCATTTATTTCTTAATAAATGTTATTTTAAAAATGTGATTGTATTTATTACTTGAAAAATGTGATTACGATTAATATCTAATTATAAGAATTTAAAAATTATATCTTATAATTAAAATAAAAGGTTTTTCTTGTTCCAAATTCTGAATTAACAACTATGACGTTGAAAAAAGAAATATTAATGAATAATGTATTTACATAACAAAGAAAAAATTTTGATAGAATAATAATGTGATAAGATTTAAAGTGGAATTTTATATTTAAAATTTCAAGTATTTAACTGTAATTTTCATTTCAAATAAATCAATATAAAATGAAAAAAAAACTTCTTTTGGCAATAAAATTACACTTGTTATACAATCCCATTAATTAATTACTTTTTAATTCGTTTAGAGAAGAGGATCCCAAACCACTTTGACCTGTAGACCACTTGCCGAAATTTTCTTTGGGGAACCCAGTCAGGCAGTGTGATATTTATAACCGATCATTTCAAAACAGAATGAAATAGAGAATAAGGCTTCACAACCGCAGTCGTTCCGCAATGCTCAGTTAAAAGGAAAATGTATCGAAATGTCACGTGACAAGTGCAACATTTACCTGACAATGACAAATGTCAGGTGACATTTTACACTGGCTGAGTGGTTTTGGAACGCTACTCTTGTATTAAAAATTTTAAAATTCTAACGTGTTTGTGACAGCTAACTCTAAGCTTCTAACTTTGGCAAGGCTTTTCGTCATTATAGAAATTTCAAAATAAAAAAAATAAATAAGGTTTTATTCATACACCTTTGATTAAAAAGGGGGGGAATGCAATTCTAATTTAATAGCATTCTTGCATTAAGTAAGTAAAAAAAATCAGTATTTTTTTTTTTTTTTTTTTTTTTTTTGTTTTGCAAAAGATAGACCTGATATTTGAATAGCAAAATCTTAATATTTGACTTCGAATTAGTTAGCCTTCAGCTTAAATCTCCTCATCCAGTGATTTCTAATGTTTCCCTTTTTGTAAGAAGATTGGTAACCATGCTGAAACTCTTTTCCACGAAATATGAAGATAGAAGAAAGCAATCTAAAGCTTTTTTTTTTTTTTTTTTTTTTTTTTTTTTTGGAGGCAATGTAAGACAGGAAAACTCTAAAACAAGTATCTCTGTCTGAAGCCCGAATTCCTGATATCTCTTCCTATACTATTAATATAATTAATATATATATAATTGATAATAAATCCATTGTGGTATTTTTATAAGCAAAACATGTTCTGGCTTGGTTTTAAAATCTGAGTGAAGGAATTTAAGTTGAAAGTAGGCCAAAACTTCATCAGACAATTTATCAGTAACCTATTGGGAACCTAGAAGAACTTCTATCGTCTAATATTTTGCACCTTTAGGTTAATTCTGGCAAGAACATCGCCAATGATGGATTTTCTTAAAATTTAGACTGTTACCTTGTAAATGTAAGTTATTCTTATCAATTTTTAACAAACTAAAATATTAAATAAGCAACGTTTTTTTCCCCGTTGATTATATTTTCTTTTAAAATGATATTTTTAGCATCCAATCTTCAAATAAAACCTCTAAGAGTAAAGAAACAATTCTTTTCAAAGATAATTCTTTTCACAGTTAGCATACTTCAGTGTGAAAGAGTAATCAAGAAAAATTAACGTCAATTTCTTCATACAATTGAACAAATAACCTAGAATTCAATGCATTGTATCAAATTTTCTTTCTTGCACTTAAGACGAATTTAAAGAGATTGATTCAATCTGTTGCTCAGTGTCTTAGTAACTGAACATTGTCAATAAATAGCTCAGTAAATTGAAACACCACGGGTACATTTTATTTTACAAGTCTTATACACCCACGATAGCGATCAAATATGGCAGGTACTCCATCAACAGCTGATGGTATTATATTTGATAAAAGAATCGCATTTTCCATGAAAGATCGCTCAAAACCTCGAAAATTGATTCGTTTTAAATATCTGTTGCCAAATTTCTCTTAAACATTTACATGGCAGCTCTTCAAATATTTCTTTGTTCAAAACATAACTAACATACTCCAATTACAGTGCTTCATTACCAAGAAAAGGTGATTGGTCAAATTATATGAAATGATGGGTCGTTTGCAGATAATTAAACAAGATGCTATGAACATCATCGCTCATTTTATTAATTAAGCTTTGTATTTTGATGTTGATTTAAGAAATATTTTTGAGTCTATCATGTATAGGATTGCGTAGAATATTTTATTTTCTCTGAGTGTAGCTTTCCTTATTTTGCTAAAAATATTGAGATATTGTAGAATATCTACAAACCATCATCGTCTCTTTTAAACATCGAAACAAATATACTGTCCACCGTAGATCTCTTCTGAAGTTTTTCTTTCAGTATATAAAAGTACTTCAAATCTTTACTAGGTTTATCAGGTACACCTTTTGAGATGATGCACTAGCTTGGGTGGTTCTGTAGAGTCATTGTTATAAACTTTGTTGCGTTAAAGGCACAATGTTTGGAGTTTATCCGACAAAGATGGAATGAAACCAACCTTTAAGCAATTAACTCTGTACTACCTATATTTCATTTTAGATTCAGCTATATTTAGAAGCAGTTAGGTGATAACCTGCTTAAATGGACGTCTCGTGGACCCTTATTTACATCTATGCATCCCCAGTTTCCTATGCTTTTTTTTTGGTTGACAGAGAGCCCTTGCAGGTTGCAGTCGATCCTTAGGTGTCCATGCAGACCACTTTAGAAACCTACGGTTTAGAGAATAAAGTCTAAAGTCGGAAATCAAATAAGTTTTACTCATTTAGTATCAAATAATGCTAGACATTCTTTGAAATTATATGTAAATATTAAAATTCATTGATACACATTGTAATAAACACCGTGAAAAGTACTATTCAAAATATATAAACAAAAACTAAACTTTTTTTTAAAAAAACAATTATATTATTGTAGTTTAATTTCAAAAGGTATTGAAACCTATTCATTATAAAAATTAGATTTATAAAATAGTTTCTTTATGGGAAGGACTTTTTGAAAAAAAGAGAAGAGTGTATTTGCTCAAAAGCATCAATAGGAAAAAATTAATTTTTGTATTTCACTTTCAAAATAGTTATTCCAAAAATCTCCCATTACTTTTTATGTGCAATCTTGAAATGCATTACAAATAACTGTTTTTCCTCAAACATTGCTCAATTTTGTATTTTACTATCTAATGTACTAGAAAAGTATGTTACCTAATTTACATAAAGAACATTTTGTGGGAAATCTAATTTATGATGTTTTCTTTCAAATAATTTACTCATTCGAATATTTTGTTTTTCAAAATTGAATGTTATCTTTTTGAACGCTAGATACACTTAGATATATTCAATCCTCTTATGGGAAGAGTTCTTTCGAAAAAGTAGGTAAAAAAAAATAAACGACGCAAAGTGTGAGAGAATTTTGAACTATTTTTCTTTTGTAGTATGTTATATAAATATTTTTAACTTCATATGTATAGATAAATGTTCTCCATAACTCTGAAGAAGGTTTTATTTACTACATTTAAGTCATATTCATAGTAACAATAAAGGTATATCTTATTGGAAGTTTAAATGAAAATTTAATAATTAATATGTGTCTTATGAATATTTTTTTAATTTAGAGAGTTTTACATCAAAACAGAAATTAAACTAGAAATCAATAACAGACATATATTTTCTTTTCTTATTAATGAAATTTAATTTTAGACATAAAATGGAGGATTCTAAATTTTAAAAATCATTGTGTTAATTGCAAAATATTTAGACATTTTGAACATTGGGCTATTTTTTGTAGAACGTAACGTTCCTTTTTTTTGTTAAAATATAATCAAAGGAGTTTGTTGCAAATAAACGTAATATAATTTTATAACATAAAACATATATAAGCATAAGAAGAATATATAGAAATTCTCTCACAAATTATTTAGAAAGAGAATGTAGCTGCTATTTGAGATGTGAATCCTCAAGAACGTAGCACTGAGATGCAACACGAGGGCTATGGGCGACGATTTCATAATTTTGAGCCTCGGTCAAGTGACAAGGACAAAATCAGAGCTGGTACCTGCGTCTCCTAACTTCTACATAACGCCATAGGAAAATTACGCCACAGCATATTTAACGTGCATCAGTCCTGGCTTCACGAGGGATCTCAAGTGGCATCAGGTTTTGAGCCTACTGTTCGGAGAAACCCGCCAGCCGTGAACTCACGACCATGACTCCAAAGCTATCGTGGTCAAGCTGTTATTTGATTTTATAAATAAAAATATTAGAAGAATATTTCAACAAATATATTCAATTGAGTTAATAAAATGAAAATTTATATATTTAATTTTGGTTTCATATTAAAACAATAATTTATTCAAATTCTTACGATACTTATTATATTTCATTTGAACAGCAACAAGAACTCATCAAATATTTTTCTAAAAAAAATGTTCTGTCTGAATTATTTGAAAGCCATATGCATCATAAAATGATCTTTAAAACAAAAGATGTGTTTAAAACAAATTGCAAAACAAATGAATTTTATAAGAAATGTAAAATAATAGATAAAAATGTATTAAAATAAGCACTTCGTTTTATTGAAATTTTTATTGTATTTATTTACTGCCATGTTTCAGTATCCCATCTTTCATGAATTGTAAATCATAGGTTATAAGGTAATTTTTATACGGCAGAACTCTCTTAATTTAAGGTATACATCTATTTAATTATTGCCCATAATGGAATATTAGTTGTTTTCTACACTGGAATCAATGAAAGTTTTTCATAGACTTCAAAAATAATAACAAAAAAATTATAGTATTTTTATACCGTCTTAGACAACCATTTTTTATTCTACTCGTTTATTTTTTTCAAAACTACTCTTTCATTTTAAGCATAAGTAATATTGGAATTCAGCATCTTGAACTAATTGTGCAACTAATATTAAATCTTAGAACTGATTTATCTAAATCTTAACAGTTTCTGAAATATGCCTTTAAAACAATTCCATTTCTGAATGTCCGAGCGAGCCAAATGTAGTAAACGCGTAATGGCAGGCCAGTGAATATTACCAGATATTAGTGCGAGCACACGCATCACTATAACGAGTGGCATCCTCATGTTAGAGAGAGAGAGATGCAGTCTTATTAACTCTTCAACTATTGCTCACACAAGCATTTTCTTTACATGTCACAAGATTAAACTGTGAGCGATTAACTGACTAGCTAAGTATCTGAAATTGCATACGGTGGAGGGTTGGAATGACCCTCATAAATAACACGGCCCCTGAAATGTCTTCGCATCTAGGGTGGTAATGAATTGTGTCTACTTTAACGTATTCAGTGGATTTGTTGGAGGTTCGAAGTTCCTACGTAATTATGTTCGATTTTAAATAGAGGCTGCTTAAATTGAAATAGATTCACTCTAAAGATTTAATCTGAACTTCCTGAAAACAAGAAAAATGCATTCTTAAACTCATATGTATCACGTTTTGAGTTGCACTAATTCCAAAATAAAAATATTGTCGTCCATCATTCTAGCTGTTTAAAAGATTTAACAATGAACATGGTAAATTTATACCTAGGATAACATCTAATTTCCTGAATTGTTTAGTTATAGCTCTTTAAATATTCCCAATTCTTCTCTTTTTATGTTTAATTATTTTATTTATCTCTAGCTGAAACCCTATTTTACTATTTACTTATCAAGATAAGGATCTTGGTAATTTCTCTTGTTGAAAATCTGTTTTAAATCTTGTTATGAATTGTGAAAATGTGTCATTACAACAAGAACTCTTGTGAGAATCAATTGTAAATATGCAACTAGAACTTTTGATCAAAAACTATTGTGAACAAACGTTTTATATGAATAAGACATTACAAAAAGAGCTGTTTTGAAAATAAAACAAAAATTCTTTCTAGAAGAGCTATTTTGTATGTATAATTTGTGTGGGAATAGGAATTACTATAAGAAGTCTTATGAAAATTATTTCTTTTCTTCTTTCTATGTAACAAGAACTCTTGCTCAATAACTTCTGTGAATATGTGTATTGTGTGAATGTGTCATTACTTAAATATCAGAAGTTAAGTATTATGATATTAATAGAAGATAATTATTTTTGAGTTGCGGAAATTTTTTTAATTCATTCAATCTCCTAAAACTATATTAATTTAAAATACATTGTATTTGAACTAGACCAATCAGCATTATCTACTGAGCTGTGAATGATTCGTAAAATTGTCTTAATGACGCATTATAATAATGCGTCTAGACTTCCTCGAGAAAATAATATTTTCATTTTATTTCATTTAAAGATTTATCCCAGACACATGAGTCTGAGGATCGTTACAGAGACAGATGAATGTCTGGAAAATGTAAATTTGAAATGTAATTGAGAAATAGATAATTGATTATATGTGGAAAGCGGAACTTACTGAAGATTCCAAGTCATGGTGAATTTTTTACCATTCCATAAACTAGGACAATTGAATAACACTGGTTTCTTAGCAAATGAAAGCATAATTGTATAAATTATGTTTAAAGAGAATTTCAGATTTTTCAGAATTTCAGACTGAAAAGATTTTTTTTTAATAAAGAGTAACTAAAAGTAACACAAAAAATTTATCATGTTAAACAATCTAAATTGACTTTTCATTTGTTCTGTTGTATACCGCTTCAGATACTCCTAATAAAAAATATAAGGATAAGAATATTTTTAGGAAACACTCCAAGGAAAATTTGACCATATTTATAATAAAAGAAAAGGAGAAATGAATAAGAGGTATGAGAGAAACCAAGGTTAATCAATTAACCAGGGTTATCTAATAAAACATCCAGCAGGTAACCATTTCATTCAATGGTGAATTACATGAAAAGCTTGAATTATGAATAAAACTAAATTTGAAGTCATATTTACAGCCCGTACGTATAGTTTTGCGAAAAAAACTATGCTGATGTCATTTATTTCTATGTATATTCGTCTTTTCAACTTATACATATTCGTATTTATTTTATCCAAATAAAATTTACTTTTCTCAGAAAAGTCCACTATCTTTTTAACCTCTCTTGCATACAGCATATATTAGAATATATTTATTGATGTCCCTAATTTCTGCCTTTTATGTTTTGATAAAACGCATGACCTTTATTTCGGAAAAATAATATAATACTTTTTATGTATTATGTATGCAGAAAAAAAATCACCAACAGAATTATTTTATATTTCTTCTACTTTTGCCTCAAGAAGTTTGAAATTTTGAGTGGAAGTTTGTGTATGCGTGTGCTTCAGGCTACAGAAAAGTTACGGGATTTGAGAAATTCGATTTCTAAAATTTGAAAGGAAACTTTAAGTTTTCCTCGCTATATTCAAAATACATTGATGCATTTTCTGAGCCAACTACCCGGGATCTCTTGACATTTAAAATAAAAGAAATTGCAAAAATGGAAATTTATTTTTCTGATGGATTTCTTAAAATTTGTTTTTTATAGGATTGAGAAACAATGAAATGGTTAAAATATATTCTTCCCGTTTTATAAAATTTGTTTACTTTAGTGATGTTTTTTCTTGTGAGCTTCATGAGTCTGAACATAAATCGAAAATGAGTCTCAAAAATATTTTATTAATATAATACTTTCTGGAAAAAATGCTCTTTAATCTTTATTTCATTAACATCAAAAACCCATTGGAAATTCTGTTATGTCGTGTTACCGATATCTTTCTAATTTATTATTTAAAATACATATATATGTATATTTATATGTGTGTGTGTGTGTGTGTGTGCCAAATAAAAATAAATTAACTTTCAGAGGGAAAATGTTTAATTAGTTGAAGAATTCAAGTAACATATACATTACCTGGAAAGTAAAATCCATTATTCCAAATTAAAACGACAACTTTTGTTAAATACTCATTACTTTTCAAACAATATTCATTGTTAACAGACCATGTTTTAGTACATTTTTATGATTAGCTTATTAATTTAATAGAAGCTCAAAATAAAAAAAAAATAATAGTATTTAAACATAAGTACTAAATCAAATAGAAAAAAGAATTCTACTCTCAACATTGGCGATGATTACCTTTTTTGTTTATTAAGTGATTTTTTTAGTAAGCTTGAGATAAAATTTAAAATAGATAATATGACTTTAAAATATAAAAACAATAATTATTACTATGTATCAAAAGTGAAAGATATAAACAAGCAAAAATAAATTGTTATTCGATGAAGTTAAAATACCATAGAAAATAAAAGAACTACATAAATAAAAAAATATTTCGTAAAAAAATTACAAAAGACAATTATTTATCTCTCCATTCTTTAGCTTTTCTTCAAAAGTAAATAGAATTTTTAAGCATATTGTAAATTATATGTATATTCCACCAAATTACACTTCTCCCAGTTTAGACATTGCTACAGTATGGACTCTAACACAAATTTACACTTAAGCTTACTTTTATCAAAAACGAATCCTTATCTTATTTGTTAACAAAAAAGAAAAAATATATAAACATTTGTTTCCTTCAATTTTTTAATTATTATTTTTATGTAACAAAGTGTAAATTATGAAAGTAGGGGGAAGGAAGGAAATTGCAAAATTTAGTGTATTTAACTAAGTGAAAAAAAAACAGGTAAAACATATGCATTTGTCTTAATGTATTAATTCATGCGAATGTATTTTTTTTGCATAACCTTATAAAATTTGTGAAATTTAATCTAATCTTAGAACAAAGTAAAATCTCATAAAAATATGACTCATAATCAATATATTAATATATTCTAGCAACTTAATTATTCTTTCATGTTGAAGAAAAAACTATTAATCAATCTAAAAAATGTAAGCTAAAACTTTCTCCTCTATATGTATCATATATTTGGAATGTCTTCAATTGTGTGTTTAAGGTGTATGAAACTCTAAATTAATATGAATTTTTAATACACATTAGGATATTCTTATATATTTATGGTTTTCATTGTTTCTTTATGCATGCTCTCACTATCTAGAATGTTTTCAGAATTCTGACCACTAAATTTTCAGAATTTTTTAATTTCCTGGAAAACAATAAGATGCTCAACATATATAAATATAAATAACTAAATATAATAACAATATAAAATAGAAATTAAATTTCCTTTGAATTTCTAGAACAATAGGTTCTAATTGAGGGGATTAAACTTGTTAACTTAACAAAGTTTGTCAAGAATTAATTCGAAATTTATGTGCTGCAAAGCAAATCATAACTCACAGTTTACATAGGTGATCTACAATAAAAATCAGTCTTCCTCCGAAATAAAATTTTTCTTTTCGGGATTGTGAAAATTAAGTCAATAGAAGGTAGTGGACACTTCTGAAGCTTTATTGTACATGAAATACCTTAAATGAAAGAATTACCGAAAAAAATATTTATTGTAGTTTTCTTTTGTTGTAAAATGTGGCTACAGTAGCTTGGTGATCATGGTCGTTGACTCGAGGCCGGCGATTTTCAATGAGTCGTGTGTTCAAGCCTTGCCTTATAGTCGGAGATGATACACGCTAATTTTGTTGAGGTGTCCTTCTCTGGTGTGATGCGAATGTTTGGAGAGGAACGTGCCAACTCAGGTATCGTCCTCATTACTTGCCCGAGGTGCAAAACTCTAAGATCCGTCACCAACCGCCCTCGTGTTGCTTCTGCAGTGACGTTGATAAAACCATAAGTCAATAAATTATTGTTAAATTTATGTTGTTTAAAATAAAAATGAGTTATAATTAATATATTATATATATATGCATTGTAACTTGAAGCTTGATTTTGAATTGAACCGTATCTTTTTCACAAGTAATTAAGTTATAACTAAGCTATAATGCATTTGGTGGTGAATTGAGCAACATCTCTTTCAAGGATTCAATCAATAGAAATTTTTGTCACAAGATTTCTCAAAATAGGTATTAAAGTTGTAACACAATAAAGAGAATAAATATATGACTTTCATAGAAACTTTTAGTTAAGTCAAATAAAAGGTTATATTGAGTGACTTCTGTTGAGCAGATCAAAGTAAATATGAATTAACTTTTTTGTTTATATGATTCATTATTTCAATTAAAATTTAAGACACTAAATAAAAGGAATATTGGGGATAAAGTTTGACAAAGTAAAACCGTTCACTTCATTAATACGTCTAAAATAATAATTACATATCTAAAATACAGGTTTTTGTAAGCATAACAATTTCAGAGAATTTAGATTTCTATAGCAAATTTTCTATAAATTTAGTTTTATCGTTTTATTTCATAAAAGGTATATTAGAAGATTAATGATCATAATGGTTATTTGGAAAAGTAGAATGCAAAATATATATCATCTCTCTAAAATGCACTTTTGTGGACTTTCATTTGTCATTGGCAAATAAAATCTACCTGGTCGAAGTAAAGCTTGTAAGCTCTATTATGCTTAAAAGAGAATAATCTTCTGCGTCGTGTGAGTTGAAGAAGTAATTGACCCTTATTTGTTTCTCTTTTTTGTCTGAGTACGTTTATTTGAATAAATCTATTGTTTCTATTTATTTCTTGGTGTTTCCTTTCCAGTCTTTATTAGTTTCTTAGGTGAAGTGACTCATTTTATTATCACTGAGTATTCTGAGATAAGAACACTTCTGGGATTTTCAGATTATTGCCTCCAGAAGTTAAAATAATAGTTACTTTTATTTAAATTTATATTGTTTGAAACTTTAAAAAGTTTTTTTCAGAAAGTTCTTTATGAGTATTGATATGTGTTAAGCTGTATTTACCTCCACAAATGCATCGCGATTTAAACATTAACCTAACTATTTCTATTGTTAAGGTCCATAATAAAGTTAAAAGTTTGCTTTCTATATACATCCCATGCGAAAAGTTTAGATAAAACTATTTTTCACGAAAGAAATCTTGGGTAAAGCATTCAAAGCAATTGAAACACAAAAAAAAAAAAAAAAAAAAAAAAAAAATTAAATAGCTTAAGATAGAATCTCATCCGATGAAAATTGTTTTGATCCATTAACCACTTAATATATAACCAAAAGGTTAGAATTATGTGTCACGGTAAGCCATTGCTTACTAATTACTTGCTCCATGTTTGCATGATTAATCAGTAATACACAAATTTTATAAGCAATATCATAAAAGGGAAGCATAAACGTTAATACCTTCGTAAAAAGCCAAACTTCCAAAGCTAGATAGATTATTCCTGATGGGGTTTATGACTAATGATTATTAGAACTGCAATGTGAAAGGCATTTATTATGGAAAGAATGAAAGGTAGTATTTATTGAATAATTTCAAAAAGAGAATGAAATAAAATCTCACACTGGAAGACCTCGAGTAACGAATGGAATGGTTGATAGAATTCAAAGGCAGGGAGGGGATGTCCATATGACAAGTTCAGAGAGCAGGAAACAATCGTGTTTCAAAAAACACAATTCTTAGATAAATAAAAGATTGTAAAATACTAGTTTATTGGAACTACAAAAGAATGTGAGCTTAAAACCATTCATTCCTCAAAGATTGGAGTGGTCTCATTCCTCAAAGATTGGAGTGGTCAAGCATAATGTAACCTTGATGGTCTCTGTTCTTCTATTAATATGTATCCTTACAATTTTTCAGTGACCACCAAACATTATATGATTACATGATCACATTAGAGAATAATTTACTACCATTTACTAAAATATCAGTCATTCTACAGAGGCAATTTCAGCAGAACATTGCCTTCATCCATGTATCTTATGTAGTGGATCGGTTTCACTCCCAATCTCTGTGTTGGACTGTCCAGCCTACGCAACCGATCTTATCACAATGGATAACAACTGGAGAATATAGGGTTATTCAAAATGAATCAGCTGATTTCGAAGCTCCAAAATTTCATAAACAAACAACACAGTGATAAGTAATACACGAATGCAAAGAGAAAATATAGAAGTTTTTTTACAAGTGATAGATACAACTTCCCTTAATTACACATATAATGTCAATTCGATAAGTAAATTCTCGCCAAAGATGTTGCAAAGTGTCAGTGGTAATTTATTGCATAGCAACAGAAATACGTTGTTTCAATTAAATCAATTTAAAAATATCTGATATATTAAATGTATCATACATATTTCTGATGTCTCTATAATCGGCTTAAAATATTTCAAATACCAATCAAATTATCAAATTAAAATCAATGGAACATGTTCAAAGAGAATTGAAAATAATAGTGTAGATTTTTTTATCACGACACAATATGAGAGTTAATATGCTAACAAAAGGAGCTAAAAATATTAATTCACTAAAAATGAAACAATATATGATTAAAACTCACATACTAATCTGAAACCACACATAGTTCATTATTTAAGTTTTATGGTTTTAAACCACACATAGTTCATTATTTTTTTTTATGATTTTCTATAGAGTTTCCAAGTTTTAAAACTCTATAGAAAATCCCAAAATATTTTCCAAAAAATAAAATCCATTACGTAGTACATGAATTTCTCTAACGTTATCGATATGCTTAGAATAATTTTAAATACATTCTATGGCTTAAGTTACACTAGTGTGATTATTTAGGAATAAAATTAATAAACATTCTGATTTTCTGTTAAATATATTCAACCAGTATATACTCCAAAATCAAAATAGATATTCTCAAAGAAATATCAAGATGTTGCCAACCTGCAATATTCTTTTGTATTTATGTAATTGAATCTGTACTTTAGAAAAGGGTTATAGTTATAAAAATGAATTATAATTTGAAAAGGGTTGTAATTATCGTTTCATTTTTTTTATAAATTTTACAAGAAAAGAGAAAAACTATTTATTTCCATAATATTTCAAGAAAATTAAAATCAGTAATTTTTAATCAATGAAAAGGATTATGCATGATGTAAAAATGTCTGTATAATTATTTATGGCTCTACGAGAGGCTCCATAAAAATATTTTTTCTTTGTGGAGATGGCCACTTTTAAAATAAATCTGGGTTTAAGGAAAGTCAAGTCCACTTTAACTTACATAAAATATGTTATTTTATGCAATCTACGATAGTAAAAAAAATCACAAAAACTTTTTACTGGATTTACATCTAATAGGCAAGTTAACTAAGAGGGAAAACCACAGCTGTTTGAAAACTACAGTTTGCTAGTTATGTACTAGTAAAGCTGTCCTGTATTTTATTAATGTTGATAGAAAACTTTATTTGGTAGGTAGAGTTGTGTTATGTTTTGACTTAAGCAATGGAGAGCCCTTTTGTTTGCAAAAGGACTGCCAAATCACAAAAAGTGAATTTGTGAAAATATCGGAGCTCAATATAACTGATTCAATCAAATGCCGATGGCTCTGTACTTTTCTTGAAACCTGCCATGGCTTGAGGTGCATTTCAAAGGTATGAAGAATATGTCTGTAAAATTCAAACTACGGCACTATTCTATAATTGTTACATGCAATCATAGAAACGAATACATCGTGTTTTTTTTTTTTTGTAAAGATATTTGTTTCTCCTGTATTTTGTTTCTATCTGTCTTCCTTTATTCTTCACATAATGAAACATCAAATTCATTTTTTTTTCAGTCCATTGCAGTTAAAGTCCCATCAATGTCAAAGTAACGTAATCTACATGAACAACAATATAGTGAGATAAAAATGCCTCCTTTTCGCCGGCCAATGTTACATTCTCATTAAAATTACTTACTCGTATAAGTGTATGTGCGTGTGTATAGGTGTGCGTGTGCGTGCGTGTGTGATCTTTAAAGTCACTTATACGAACTCATATAGCACGATTTCAACTATGTAACAATTATTCCCTTGTCTGGTTTCTCAACAAATATCGATATATATGTCATTATACAATCGTTCAGATAGTTCTAAGTAAAGTATTCATTCCGAGTTTTCTAATAAATTTCTTCCCTTTTCAGCTGTTCTAAATCTCATTTTGATATAACGATTCTTTCTTGATATTGTTATTGTTAGTTAATATATTTAAATGAACCATAATTATATAACTTATAGAATATAATGGTTCTATCTTTATTGAACCATTATATTCTATCATTTTATTTTATGTATAACAATTACAAACACCTTCCGTAATTTGTATGTTCAAAACCAAAACAATGAAATAAGAATGAGAAAATTATCCATTGATTTCTGATTTCAATCAAGCATCTTAATACTTCATACATCTGTACGGCATATCGATATATGATTAAGTAAATGTGATTCAGTGATCTAGGTATGATCCATAGCTATTGTTGAATATTTTATTAATGTATTTATTAATTTAATGTATAACTAAAGTTCATAAAATAGTTGGGCAATCAACTCCTATTTAAAAGAAGTCTTAAGATTGTTTATTAAATTATTTGTTTTGTGAATATTTTGTTTGTTTATTTTTATAGATTCGTCATTTTTTCTCTTAATTCCCTTAAAACTCTACTTAGCAGCATGATTAAAAGTGTGTTTCATGAATCAAAATAATATTGAATTAGACTTCCGTATAATATGTCTTTTGCTTTCACATGATATCAAAATGTACTGCAAATGAACAAATATCTAATTATATAAAACAAAATGATATTTGTTTTAAATATTTTTATTCGTGTTATGGTTTCCTATGATAAAATATAATGGTGTTCCATTTATGGCATGAATAATGATGTTTCTACAATGGTTATTTGAGAACAATATTATATTTATTATAATATATTCACTTTTAGCCTGATACAATTATTAATATCAACCACCTCTGTATTAATAAAAAATATTCACTTTTTAATGTAGTAAATAGGTATAATTTTCGTTATTGCAATTTTCATAAAATTAATTATTTTTACTTAGTATAAATCTCTGCGTGCAAGTATATATATATGTATATATATATATATATATATATATATATATATATATATTGTCCCAAAGGAAGTTTAGAAAGAACAATTTTCAGTCAAAATTTCGTTTAACTTCAAGTAGTGCTACAAATAAAAATCCCAAATATTTTGAAGATATTAAGCAAGCTTTTTACATAGTATAAATAATTGAAACAGGACTAATATTCATCTTTTCAGTTCTGTAAAAAGGAAAAACTAATGAAATATTTGAGTTTCAAAAATTCCTAAATTTAGATTGTAAGATAAAAACAAATTTAAAGCATAATTTCAAAGAAATTATTTGTGTGATAAAACGTAAATAAGGAAATTAATATTTTTTACAGATTTTATTATTAAAAACATTAAATTGTATACTAAGAAATAGAGAGAAATATTATAAAATTCCTCATGTTATGAGTTGCATATAAAGAAAAAATATTATGGAGTCTCTCTTCTTTTATAAGAACAATTGAATCTTAAACAATCTTATCTATCCTTTTTACAGTTTATTAAAACAGCTTTTAAATAATTTAACAAATACAATAAAACTTCATTAGAAAAATGAAACAAAACTAGAGTAGCAATTTTTATAAAGTGAAAAAATTCAGATCAAATATTTATATTCTTTTTTTAACTTTTAAAAGCATTTAACAGTATGTATTATTTAATGTAATCTTGACATAATAAAAAAAAATCTAACTCGTTTATCATTAATTATCTGCAAATAAATTTAAAACGATACAGAAATTTATTTTTAAAAACAGATATCAGTGACTTGCTAATAAGATATTGCCTTAAATATTTTTCTTAATTCTCTCAGTTTTTAATAAATATAAATCAACATAATTCAAAAAAAAAAATATCGACGTTAAAAAGATACAAAAGAAGCGTCTCATAAAATGAATGGTGTTTGCAAGCCAATTAATAACGTAATTGAATTATGGCACCTGTCTTTAGAGTACAACAGTTTGTTTAATTTATTTTTTATTTTTATTTATTTATTTATTTTCAGACATCTAAGCTAAATTTCTTTCAAAAACAATATGCAAGTAGTCGATATAAGTAATAAAAGAATAAATAAAAGAATAAATAAAGAAAGAAAAGAATAAATATATTTATTAGAATTATTTTTAGTAATTGCATCAGTCCCTTTATTTGTATATATGCAAAATAAAATATTGCTTAAAGTTAAAATTATTGTTTTTGTCAATAGCATCTTCCCAGTGTAAATAACGGACGTAACTATAAAGGTATCATTTTCTCATATTATGTGATGTACAGATAACTATGTTGACATTTCATCCAATATTAAGAATTTTTTGTTAATTTTGACAGCAAAAAATATTTAAAAATTCCCATTACAGAAAAATTGTTCCATTGTACCACATACGCTATCATAAATACTCAAACATGAATAAACGAATCTAGTGCATAAACACCAATTAAGGCATCAATAATGGATTCTAGAATTATATTTTCTTAAGTAATTCAACTTAATTGAGCGAGAGAGATATGATATATATGCTGTCAATACGGTATGATACAATATGCGTTACACAAGGAAATTCCGAAGTAGTTTAGCTTTATCTTGACCCAATAAAAATTCCCGCAAATTTTGTTCAAGCATTACGATTGAATTATGTTAAGATCCATTAAGAAAACTAGAGGGAAGGGGGGCATTTCATAAATATATCTTCATGTGAAAATAAAAATGATAAAGAAGGAAATTGTATTTTTTCTGCTTTTTTTGAAGAAATTAAGAAATACATAAATATAAAATATGCATTAACCACCAAATTCTTCCAAATATTAGTTTTAAGCCGACTTAAAATTTGCATAATTTTTTTGCTATAAAATATAATATATTTTATTTCTTTCAAGATTCTTTTTTATTTATTTAATAACCTCGAGCTCGTTATAAGCTGATTTTCTATTAGAAAAAATATCCCATAATATTTTACATTTAAATTATAACTGGTATCGAAATGATTGGGAAATTATAGATCTTACCAAGTATCCTAAAAAACTGTTTAGGTGCAGTATATTCTCACGTACTTATGGCAGATAGCGTGAAACAAAATTTCTTTCAACGAAATCTTTATAAATCTTTTCATTGTTTTTATGGTTTTTCTATTTAGATATTCATATTCTTACGAAATTTTATCCTTTGATTCCTGTGAAATGGAATGATCTCCACTAAAAAGGAAAGAAAATTAACAATCACAAAATTTATAAGATTTATTTATGGTACAGAAGGAAGCTAAGACAAATGCCTCAATTCGAAGCAATAACATATTACTGAAGATTCCGTCTGCTCTCACTAGAAATTTCGCATTTTAGAATTCACGCTAAGAATTTGTCTTATGGTAGACAATTTCGATCTAATTCTACTAATTATAATTCAGTTAATTAAGGATAAGTTTTAAAACCATTTGGGTTCTTCACACTTCCCCATGAAGGTTGTAGGATTTTTTTTTCAGATTTACTGGTTTATCCACGCATTTTAATATTTTACGAAGTTTAGGACCTCACATTTTGTAACCAAACTTTAGATATACTTACAATTAATGCAGCTTTCTCTAATTTGTATTACATTTATATTAAACATTTTCTTTCTTTTCTTGTAAAACTTATGAAGCTCTTTCAAAATTAATATTATTCAATTAATTAAAGTCTATGGTAAATATTCTTATGAAATGTAAAGAAATTGGTATAAATATAATTATGAACAGCATTGCAGAAAAAATTCCTTTGAACGATTGTTAAAACTCTTTGTGAAGCAATGAACTATAATTTTTAATATTTGTAGCTCTCAAAATCGCATAATTCTGAAGAAAACTTAAAAATGTCAAATATTTCTAAAGAAGTAGAAAAACAACATGGATCTTCAAAATTATACGTAATGGAATTTTTCAAGTTTTAAAGGGTTTCATGGAAATTTAATATAGATTTGTCAAAATATTTCCTAACATTTAAGATAATATATCATTTTCTAGAGTTCCTTTTTCACTTTAGATAACATTTCTAAAATATATTTCTTGAATTTCTTCTGAAAATAAGAAAGTCATATTTTCCTATGTTAATCTTCGAAAGTGCTTGCCACTTTAAATTCTTGAAATTTTTCTGAAGATAAGAAAATCATACTTTTCTATGTTAAAATTCAAAAGCGCTTGCCGTGAAATTAGAATATATATTTCAAATATCCTAGTGCGAAATGCAAGTACATTGCATATGCAGACTACTCAATAGAATTTTCATTCCATTCTTCCTCGTTTCAAAAAAGATTTTTGGTTATTTTTTACACTCATAATGCTTAAAACACATTTATGAACATAATTTTATCCATACTTTGATTGAAAAAAGAATATTTTTCATTTGTTTTGCAATCATTCTCTTCTATATAATAGATGTTTAATATAACTAAAGTATAAATAATATGTTTTGATTATCTCTCTATATTAAGTCAAGATTACATCGTTTCAACACGTCAATGTGATACCATCTATATACTTAAAGTTTCAATTCAAAATCTCACAATTTATCGTAATTACATTTATCCTAAGTAACATACGTCATAGTATTTGGCTTAGCAATTTTTATTTATTTTATTATATTCTTAAAACATCAATTTTATCCCTTTCACTAGTAACCATCAAAATAAGAATTCTTCATTTATATACAATTCTGCTCCATTAAGGCGATTTATGTAAAGATACATTACTAAATCGCAAATTAAGTATTCAGAAGATAAGAAAAATAACTGAGATTTTAAAAACAACATTATTAATCATTTATCGATAGTAAATTGTCAAAAATTAATAAGACTACAAGCATCTTGTTTTAAAAAGTAAATAATCTACTCCTTCTAATGAAATCTTAAGCTGAACATATTTCTCAAATTTCAATTATCAGTAATTAATATAAATTACGGGATTAAAAGAAATAATTAAAGGAAGGAATAAAGAATATTTTGTTAATAAAATGTTTTTTTTTCTCAAAGTTGTTAATTGCATAAGTATGGTTAAATATGTCTCCTGAGGGCCGTGACTTTTTAAAACGTCTCAGCTAAACTCTTTTAAAAACAGAGAGAAAAATATTTGTACTTTACATACAGCGTAGCTTTTTAAGATATTTGGAAATAACTGAAACATTAATACTCGAATTAATTTTATTAAATATATTTTTACTCCAATACATACACACACACACACACATACACACACACACATACACACACACACACACACATATATATATATATATATATATATATTACTTATAATATTACAATAAGTAATTCTTTTATTATAACCTATTGTGACATGTTGAAGCAAAATGAAACAAAATAAAACAAAAGAAATAAAATCAATATTTGATAATTCCAATTTATATTAGGAGCTACATCGTAACAAATATTGCTTGATATAATCCTAGGAACTACCCTAAATGTTGAAATGAATAAAAAAATGTACAATTGTGGTGCAAATAATAGATTTTATAATCTAATCACTTACCTGGTTAAATTAACCGCAGTGGAGGGAGAAGATAAATATCTAATATCAAGAGTATTTCGGACTTATATTATTTAAATACCCCAAAGTTACTAAGGATTAAATAGTTATCTTTCTGATATGTATTTTTTGCTCTTAGCCCTTATTTAAAAACCGTTTTTTGTGGATTTAAAGATACAGAGGAAAAAAGTTGTATTTTAGGTATGAATTTTTAAATGACTTATAGCCCATGAAACTGTTATTATTTTGTGCTTATAGTAAATCTTAGATGTATTCTTATATATATGATGCACAGCATATACAAATAACACGTTACGAAAATACTATAATCTGATATTCCTTACATGGCTTTTGCTATAATTCTTGAATTTTCAATTATTTATTTTAAACTAATTGAGACAAAAGATAATGATAATTTTCTGACTCGGATAACAATTATATAATACAAATTATTTGAAAATACTAAAGCAATTAAATATTCACTCGTTATCATATCTTCTCAATATGATCTGAATGCTTGCATTTACGCCTCTTAATAAAATAATTCCCAATTTTATAAAGTACTAGAAAATCAAATATATTTCTAATACTTTCCTAATATATAATACATACAGATGTACAGCAAATCAAAACGGGAAGATCAGAATGAAAGAGAAAATCTGTCATTCACGATAAAATTGCTCGTATTTTAATTTTCAGTTACTTTAGTGGAATATTTTGTCTTCTTTCAGAAATGTAACTTCTTAGGGTTTTTTTCTCTCACATTTTACTCAGGGGAATTTCACTGTTTTAAAACAATAGTATTGGTCCTCTCATAAATGATTCAAACCCAATTATGTAGAATAAATTTCATGGAATAATTATTTTTTTACACATTTAGGATTTTAGGTTAAAAATATATGGAGACATTTTGTTCGTGATTTGATGTGTTCTTCAAATATAACTATCGGTAATATTACTATAAAATAGAAAATAATTAGACTCAAAATTTATTTAAGTATTTTCTTTGAGTATGGCCCCTCTTCGATACATATGCAGTTTTATTTCTAAAATCGGCCATTTATCTCAATGCGAAACAAGATGGAAGTCTTAAAGAATCAATGCTTTCTGTTCTATTCCCAAGGCAATCTTATTCATAATTGCTTGAGAAGACATTAAGATCTTACTTAAAAGGAACATTACTCACAAAATACTCAGCGCCCTTTCTTAATGTGAATGCATTTGAATTTGTTTCCTCTGTCGTTTTCTGTTCTTAATCTTTTACGCAACGCAAAAGGAGTAACTTATTGATTAAAGTATTTAGTACTTCTGAGCATTATTTGCCTTCGAATACTTCAATAATTCAATTTGTAATTCAAATTACAAATTGAATTATGAAATTCATCAACCATGCACACAATGATATGTATGAGGGTAGGTCAACTGTTCTACTCAGACCTGCATCTTCGTACCTAGATGTTCTTTCTTTAGAAGAAAAATCTTTTTTCTTGGAAATATACAAATTGAGAAAAAAGAGACAATTTTAATTATACTCCTCAAGAATACATATGAGAAGAGAAAAAATATTTTCTCGAATTAGAGTGATTTAATGCAGTAAAATATTTGTTAGAATTTAAGCCAATATGCATATTATTATCACCTGAAATGCTCTAAAAAGCATTACATATGTAATTATCATCTTTATAAGAATGCCTATTAGCATATCTTAGTAATAAGATTATAAGATGAAATATAACAGTGATAGAGAAGTAATAAAATGTATTAAACATTTTATTAAAGTAAAGATATTTTATTTCAATCATTTCAATGTTATTATGAGAATTTTCGATTTAAAAAATATCTTCAAATATATCATAAAATCATTACGACCTTAAAATTTTTATGTATTTTAATTTAGATTTTTATATGTTAATTAAAGTATATAGACATGTTACTAAAATACAAGCACTGTTAAATAATTATTAACGGTTTTACTAAAAGTAAAAATGTATCGTAGGAAGGAATTATTTCAAGACCAAATTAAAAATTAAGAAACCAATACCAATAATACCAAACCAATCCAATACTAATGCAATTTCTTGGCTTCATTAACAATTTAACTAATTATACTTTTCGATATTCATGTCTGCTAAGATACTCATAAAACCACTAATACCTGTTTAATCAATCAATTGTTTTGTTAAAATATATGTAATAGTTACATATTTAGTTCTGCATTTCCCACACACACAAAGGCAAACTAAAAATGAAATGAATTTCAAGGAGAGGATACAATAAATAAATATTTGTAGTGAGTTCTACTCTAGCTTATTTTAAAAGTAGTACAGTTTTTACCTGAAATATACTCCGAATTTGAGTAATATTATTCTAGAACAATTATATATGTATATATTCCACTTTATAGACAAATTCATACAAGTTCAGCAAAATTAAGTTCATTTTCTAAATTCATTTGAATTACCTTTCAGAAAATTTAGTTTAAAGGAAAAAATACACACAATTACACAATCTTACAATTTCTAAAACATCAATAAAGTCAATCATTAATAAAGAATATCCGTACTGATGCTTATAATTACAAACAATTCAAATTCAATGTAAACTTCATTTGTCAACCCGACATTCATTAGAATGATTAAATTACAAACGTTTTACAAATTGCTATTTCATAATGCATTTCTAGAGGGACCTTCTAATAGTGGAATAGAGCAATCCTGAAAGCAACATTAATCTAGAAATGAATGATAAAAGTCGCAGTGCATTCATGATCCTAAGCTTCATACTATGACTAATAAATGCAGGCTTGCATTGTTTTCTCAGTAAATGAGAGATTCCAGTGTCCGCGAATACCATTATTTCTTTAAGTTCAATTTGCCACGTAATGAAATTCTAACACAAATGGAACTGTAATACAAAATTTGTAGAAAAGAACATGTTTGGTTAGCAATTTAGAGCAAACCATTTGTTTCAGACGTTACTAACAAAATGGAATTTTCAATAACACACAATATGGCTCATGAAAGGTGATTCAGGAGTTCAAGCTCTGATTCTAACAATGTGGAAAAGAAGGAGCTGCTTCATGTTAAAAAAAATTGGACCTAAAAGTATTCACACGGCTTGTCAGATAACAGATTTAATATCTTTCTTTTCATTGACTTTGGCTTCAAGATACAAAGCTCATTGCTATTAAATCACAATGTTGGTTTAATGTTGTGTTGATATAAAACGATCAACGCAGTTTTAAGTACATCAGAATAAATTCAATCAAAATAAGCATATTTAAGAAAAAATATTCACATTAGTTTGTATTAAATTTATTTATATTAATTTTTGCCAACAAGTTATCTTAATTTTAATACCTGAAATACACTTTATTTGAAATCATTAATTATTTGTTCTGTTTCAACAATTTATAATTTTTATAATCATTAAAAGTTCATTAAGTATTACATATCTTCTTAACATTCTATATGAATCTCTTTAAAGTTCATATACTCTGAAATTGGTGAATTTCAGATTTTTCTCCCTCTCAATCAGGCTCAAACATAAAAATAGTATAAGGTGAAATTCCTTTGCAACTTGTGAGAATCATTTAAAATCTACATCTACTTTAGGAAATTTGAAAAGAATTATTTATCAGGTGTATAAATACTGCAGCTAAAAGCTTTAACTAAGGTATAAAAATTATAAATGTACACTTTTAAATTGTCATTACCTAGCTCAAAATATACACAAAAATAGAAATAAAATAGCCCTTATGCAAAATATCAAAAAATAGTTTTAAATCAAGATATTTCATTCTGTAAACTTAATTTGGGAAATGAACTCTAATCTCATAAGTATAATCCTACTACTTAAGAATTATAACAGTTTATATTTTAACTAATAGATTACTCCTGCAAATTTAAGTAATTTATTATTTGTATCAACAATAAAGTACAAAATACTATAACTATAATAATAAGGGAAATTCAATAACTAAATTTAACTTTATAAAGTATTTCAATGAAATTTCTTAAAATAACTAGCATAATTTGTTGCAATATGATGTTTTGTGTCAAAGGAAAAATTTAAAAATTTGATTGTGTGGAAAAACTAAATGTATGTCTTAAAAATTTTTAAATTGCTGAGACTGACTACTAATAAAATACTTTAGTTCCAGTTGTATGTAATGTGGAAAACAAATTCTAAATTTTCAGGTAAGTTAAAAATTCAAGATTAAAACTAGACTAGGTTAAAAATTAAAATTTAACTCTATGATCAAAAATTTAATTTTAAAATTAAGCGGGTTCCTTAAAAATTTCAAACATTGTTATTGAGTATAGTTCTAGTATTCTCATCACTCCTTTAAACTGGCTTAGATTTTTGTAAAGATTATAGAAACTTATAATAAGATTTTCTAGTATCTAAAACACTTTCTTATCAAACTTTTCGTAAACAATTTATTGTTGATTTCAGTAAGCTCTAAAACTATATTCTAAGCTCACAACTCGCAGTTGCTTCTAACATTATTGGATACAAAAGATATTTAAAAGCGACTTAAATTTTTCTAGAGATTCCTCCAGGATATGCAATAAGAGCTCCAAGATTTCAAATATTATCTCCTAAGTCTACTCATTTTGAAATATTCAGTAATCTTACGTCTTCCTTCAATATGTCCATAGCTTAATTTTCAACAACTTTCCGTTTCAAAGTTTCATCATAATGGAACCAGAAAAAAGACAGATTTCCTTCCTTACACATTAAAATGAATTTATGATTCTTAGATGTTTTGGCGAAACATGTTAAAAGCAAAACTTTTCCTCCAGTATCACATATTATATAGTAAATACCCTTATTAACATACCAAATAAATTTTTGATTATCTTGGATTTGATATTATTAAGCTCCTATACTTAACTAAAATTCACAAAACATATAGAAATTTAATTAACTAATAATAATTAATAGAAATTTAATTAATAGTTATGTTTTAATTTTGGTAAAACTCCTGAAATTTGTCAAAATTTAATTGGCTTTTTTAATTTTTGAAAAGGCTTATTTGTTATAGAATACTAAGACAAATTTAAAGCTTTATTCGAACAAAATTTCTCATTTAATTCCTGATTTCATGTAAGGTCTTACAAAAAGTTTAAGAAACTCATAAATCAAGTTTCTTTATAGCAGAAAAAAATATTATTACTAAAATCCGTATAGAATTTGCTCTTATCATTTACAAAAAATGATTATTCCAATAAATTTTCCATTATATTTTATTAAAAGCATTTCATATGTAATTTAATTGATTAATAATTTTTCATTATAAGTTCTTTCATATATAATTTGATTGATTAATAATTTTTCATTATAAGCTCTTTCATATATATTTTAATTCATTAATAATTTTTTCATTATAAGCTCTTTCAAATGTAATTTAAATTTAGCATTCCATTTTATTACACACTTGAATGAATTTCGATTTATGCGGGTTTTTTCTTTTTTTTCGTAACTGTAAATTATTGCTGATGATAATTTTTAAAGTATTTATTAGCTAAATCGTGGGTTAAATTTATATACAATTGATATCTATTTATATGTCCCATATATTAGATTTCTTGAAAATGTTTTAATGATTTTTACTATAATAGATTAAGATGTTATTTCTAATTGGTATTCATTCTTAAGAAACTTTTTTTCACATTGTTTTAAGGCATCATAAGTAGAAATGTATGACATTTTAAGCAATACAAATACTAGCAATGCAAAATTATTTGGTGGATAAATGGTGAAAAGTAAATCTGTAGAACATTATAGAAGCTAGAGTATTTTTGAATGTTTTAAATTCAAGTAAGAGAGTTTTAGATCAAAATCTATGCATATTATACTAATGCATTTATTTTTTTTTACAAAAATTATGCGTAATGTAGATCAAAAACAGATTTACCCAATTTCAAACCAGTTTATAATAAGAAGATATTTAATGGTTCTATATATTATTATCAAGCTCTGAAGAAAAACTACGTAACTTTCATTCAAAATAACGTTATGAAAGCTCTGGGTTCCAAATACTTTGAATAAGGTAGAAAAATGGCTGCGGAGAACAATATTTGAAAGATACATTGGATCAATAAAATACGAGAATGTAAAGTGTTCATCGTCACCCCATTAAATGGGCAAGGAAAAGAAACCCCAAAATATGAACTTTCATATTATTTCACAGAAAAATCATTTTCATATCATTCATATGAATAACTTTCATATCATTTCACAGATATTTGCATAACTGCAGGAGTTCAGATTTATCTCTGAAATACCTATATTGTAATTAATTTTGACTTCTTAACAATATTGAAGCAAAATTTTAGTATTCATTTAATAATGTCTGAGAGAGAATTTGAAAAGAAAAGAAGTATTTAATCACGTAAAAAGTAAAATTTATTTTTATTTTAAATTAATGCTATAAAATAATGTTTTTTTTCCAAAATCAAAATTTTATTTCCCTGAATTTTATGATATAATCATCTTGAATTTTTCATTCATATCCTTCTATATGAATATAACCCGATGTATTTTAATTTCGATGCCTTTAAGAATAAGAAATATTTATAGTTACGTGCATTTATAATTAACATACATGTGTTTATAAAATTAAAATTACTATAATTTTGATGTGGATTTAAATTTATTTTGTTTGATATCCTGAGAAGACAAAATCGATTAATTCTTACGAGTCAGTTTTGAAAAATAAATCGTTGCCATATAATACTACAAAACATATCTTGTATCCTATACTACACAATATCTGATTATAACATGCTATTGTATCTTTTATAATTTACTGTGTAGAAATGTTAGTAGTATATATGTAGTTCTGCTATTTGTGTAAACATCTTGAAGTTAAGATAAACATTCCCAAAACTTTAATTTTTTAAAACATTTTGCATTTGTATAAAAGAAATGAGGAGTTTTAATAACGAAACTTAATAAAATAAGAATCAAAACTTTAATGAAAGTATTACTTCAGAGAAAAGTGTTGAAATCTCTTATATTAGGTTAACTGAATCTAATTCACTTTGAGCTAATCTTGATATTTTAATCGTACTGAAAACATAAAATTTCTCTAGAAAGCAGTTTTCTATTTTCATTAAGAAAAGCATCAATAATGACTCACTTTAATTTGTTTTGATAGGAATCATTTCTAAATTAAGACTATTCGTAGATAAAACCTACTTCTGAATCTCATACTGAAATTATTTTTTCCCCCTGCTGTGTTACTAGTAAAGCAATTTATTAGCATAATTATTACCATATAATATGCTAATAAATTGCATAATTTAATAATAATTAATAATTAGTTTTCACTGTCTTTCTGCATTTCACTCAAACTTCAAAAATTGAAACGTCTCCTGGAATTCAAAACAAATTTTTAATTAAAAAATACATTTTACGAAACAAAAGATGCGAAAATAGAAAGCCTAGTAAAGTAAATTATTCAAACAAAAATCAAGCACTCAAGTACACTATAAATTCAAATTATTAATTCTTTAGGGAATTAAAAGACATCTTAAGGAACAAAAGATATCCACGCCCATTTTCTGATTATTCCGTAGTCTGGAATTCATTGAGACGTATGTTTGGATGAATTTTAGTTAACAGGATAAAACTAAGTGAGTTAAATCATTTGAACAAAAATTTTCTTTTGTATAAAATAATATAATAGACACATCCATTCTTCCATATAATCTGGCATAATGTTCTTTTTCTTTACTTCTGTTTCTTAAGAGAGTGATTTTTTTTTTTTTTGAAGTGAATGCATTCTTGCAAAAGATTGTCAACTATAAAATAAAGGTATGATAAATGATTAAATAATTATATGTCTGATAGTTTTTTAATATCATTGAGATCAATATGACTATTCGTAGAAAAATGTTTTTGTAAGTTTGACATCGTACAATGAATGAAACGTTACGGGAAAAGGACCACAAAAAATTAATAATAAAAGAAAATTTTTTAATAATGTTTCGTATATATACTAATATTTAAACTCATGCTATGTTCAGTACATGTATAGTAAAAACTTTTTTTTTTCCTTAAGAAATTTTACTATATACATTTTTTTTCCCGAAAAAGACAAAATAAGCATATTTTATGCACCAGGAAACTCGGAATAATTTTATGCTGTTCTGAGGTTTTCATTTATTATTTTTAAGAGTTTTGATTAGGTAGAAGAAAAAATTTCTAATTTTGGCTTTTAGATATTAGTTCTAAAAGAAAATTACACTATATTTAATAATAAAGAATATATATACAAATAAAAGGCATACCTCAAGATGGGCCCAGTTATAATAGTCTTGCTAATATTTACTTGCAGTTTTACGAATATTAGTATTATGATAATAATTTTACTTGGCTTCGATGCATTGATGAATTTACATTTTTTTTTTCAAAATAATTAGGAATAAGATTAACTATTTTTATCTATTTATTCAATTTATTTAAAATTATTGTAAACTAATAATAATATTTATGAAACTAAATAATTAGATATTTGTTTAAAATTTGTTGACAGTAAAAGTTAAAGTAATATTTATAATAATAGAGAAAACTTTAATTTTCTTGTACAAAGACCACTTTTATGGAACAGTAACCTTAATATGTCGCTTCCTAAAAATATTATATGTTACATTGCGAAACAAAATACTTGTTAAGGATTTTTCTAATATTCATGAAACATAAAAACGAATTTAAAAAAAAAGTATGCCTTCAGGTTTCCTATTAGTATTCTTAAGACCAATTTAAAATATAATAATTAGAAAAATAAAAAATATAACTTTTGTTGCTTATATAGGAAATTAATAAAAAGTTTCTTATATTTTAATTTTTGATTATTTTCATAACTTGTATTTTTTATTATTTCTTATATTTTATCTTTATTTTTATTAATATTGTTTTAATTATTAATTTTAATATCTCAATTCTATTGCTATTTATAATATTTTTGGATATTTTCAACATTTACGTATAGAAAGCGCTACTATTTTTTTTTTAATCTCCCTTCGCTTAAGATTAATTTGGTTTGTGTAGCACGTATATACGTGCACACTTCTGTCTTTTTATGTTGCTTTGAATAATTAGTGATAGTTATTCTTTTTAATGCCATTGCATCTTTTTCAATTGACTGATTTTTCATGCCCAATTGTGTACAAATGCTGCTTCTCATTCAATTCCATCTGATCTAAGTCAATCCAGCTAGTATATCCTTCTATGTGAAAATGTATGTTGTAATTTGCATGTGTTAAGTGCAATTCACTATAAAAATATCCACAATAAAAGATTTACACAGAATCATGTCTAAATTTTTAAGTGAGTGTAAGCGAGCATTTCTTGACAGTGAAGAATTATCTAGTGCCCAGAAAAGCATGGTTACGTAAATAAATTCAAGAAAATATTTTCAAGAATACTTAATTTTGGACTCTGCAAGTAAAGAAATAAATGAAGAAAAAGCCATTTTGTAACAGACAGCAAGAAATCTAATGAACATAATCAATATTTGAAAACTTTTCCCTTACAGAACGTTAATAATCCATTTTAATTCTTCAAATTAAAGTTAAATTCATACAAAAAACAAAACTCACTCGTTAAGAAAACTGTGCTTATGAAAAAGCTTTATTTTCCTCTTGCGTGGTTTCATATAAAATAATCAGATGTAAGAAACCTTATACCATCAGTGAAGAGCTCATTTAGCAAGCTGCAATAGACATTGAAAAAATTAAGTTTGGAAATAATTTTGCCAAACAATTCCAGTCCATCCCTCTATCAAATGATTTTGTTGCCTGTCAGATCGGTGATATTACTCAAAATTTACTGCATCAGTCTCTCAAGAAGTTGCGTGACAAACTTTCAATTCAACTTGATGATGCTATAAAGAAGGTCATTTCGTTACCTGTACTCGATTTTACTATATGTCCGCAGTAGAACTACAATTCTACAAATTATTAAAACTCAAAGCATTAGCACTCACTCTATTCTCTATCTTCAGTGATTTTATATACGAAGTAAACAGAATGAAAAAAAAAAGGGGGAGGCGTTGGAATACTCATCGATAGTTCTCGTTCAGTGCTTAGAAGATTCAAAAGTATATGAATACTTATGAAACATGAGAGTCCTAAATCAAGAATGAGACCCCTAAAATCAATAAACTTTTCCGAACTTTAGAAATACATAGGTGCAGTATATTCAGCGTTACCATATTATTGTGAGGCATGATAGTTTTTAAATGAGAAATGTTAGCAAAGTTATTTATAAATTAAGAGATAAAATCGCAATTTTTCTAGAAGATGACTTTATAAATCTCTATTCTTAATGTTCTAATTTATCTTTAAACTCAAATATTTCAATTCTTTATTAATATAAAGTTTATACTAAGCTTCAATAAGTAAATTATATTTAATTGCTAATTTCATTAAGAAATTATTAATGCCTTCATTAATTTTTCTTTGATATTATAATTACTGTTCCAGAAATAATTCTGAAATTTGTACTTTTATTCTCATTATTTCACTAACATTATCCCTCACAATATGTAGAATTACAACACCACGAACTGCAAAGCAATACAATTCAATATCTTTTGAAAGTATATCCGTCAGCTCAATAAAAAGTATCTTAAATCAAAATATTTTAATAGCCAGCGACCTGCAAGTATCTCTGTGATTTCACTGAAAAACAGATGAAAACGGTGTTTCCTGGCAATAGAACACCGAAATCGGAAACTTGGTGAATGTATAAAAGCTGTCTGGTGTGATAAATTAAGATTTCTACTTTGTGGCTTTAATGGTAGGGTCCGCACAGGAAGCGAGGAGCAAGATTGTATGGCTCCGGCATGTTATGTGACAACTATTCTAGGATATGGCTTAAGATACATATAGCGGGGATAATTTTTCTTGTATACTCTTGATCTCTTATGTCCATTGAAAATATTTGTCAATGACAGTGCTAAGCTCCACATTTTTGATATCCACGTACACCCATTTGTGGCCATAATGTTTGCTGGTGAGTATGGCTATTTCTAGCAAAACAATGTATTCTCCCAACTAGTTAGAATTGTATAAGATTTGCATAAAAAAACATTATTCTGAGTTCGAATAGTTTAAACGGGTCCCTCAGTCACCGGATATCAACTTCAAGATGCATTTGTGGAACGAAATTGAAAGGTTTGTAAAGAACTCCAAAAAACTATCTCTTGATTTGAAGGAATTAAGACCTCCTATTTACTTATAATGGTCTAATACTTCTCCTCAACAGTAATAGTAAAAGATTGATTGATTGATTGAATGAATGAATGAATCTTGCTTTTGGAATTTATGTAATTTTCATATTAGTTTATAACATTTTTCTGTTAGGATTGTACACACACATATATATATACATATATATATATATATATATATATATATATATATATATATATATATATATATGTGTGTTTGTGTGTGTGTGTGTGTGTAAAATTATAAAAATAATATTAAAAAAAAAAAAATAAAAAAAAAAATAAAAATTCAAAAACAAAAAAAAAAAAACATTTATAGAACTACGTAAAAAAGGTGAATAAAAATTGAATCAAATTTGAAACTAAATGAATAATTTGAATTCCCAACAAAACATTCATATTCAGACTGGGAACTGAATTGTGGGGTTAAACATGCTTTACGGTACCAACCTCCCCCAATGCATCTTTTTGGATAAACCTGGATTACTCCAAAATTCAATTTGTAAATTAAAGAAAAGAAACAAGAAACGAAGAAGAAAAAATGAAAGGCGAGATAACTCAATTACTAATTTATATATATATATATATATATATATATATATTCTAATTAATATGTAGCATTTTTATTTGTTAATTATATCTTATAAAAGCTAATAAACTAATAAAATAATATCATTGAAAATATAAAATAAGTAATATAATTTTTTTATATCATTCTTAAAAAATTCGTAATAGATCTCTGAAATGCAATTGTTATCTATTACATCTAAACATAATAATCAAGTCGAATCATTTTCATATGACAATTATTCATTGTTTTCAATGCTTTATTATTTTGATAACTAATTCTATTTTGATTTTAAAAAGTGACTTAATTATTGTATTTAAAATATTTCATGTAATAAATTGAAAGATATTAAAATTTTTACTCTCAGTGTTTAAGTAGTGAAAGAGGTTTACAATAAAAAAATGTTCGTAGTTAGAAAATTGAACAGTATAGTTATTTTTCAGATATAATGCTTATATTGAAACAATTGAGATTTCCCTAAGAGTGGCTGAAAATATTACCTAAAATTATTTCTTTTATTACGATACATGTAAAATTAATATATTTCTTTTATTATAAATACAAAAAGTATAATTATGATACGTTGTTACCTATCAATACTGAGTATTTTTGAAGTTGCCTTTAAGCTACTCTTTTCATAATATGTTCTTTGTCTGCAAAATATTAATTGTTTGGTATAAAATTTTTAAATTTGAACTACAGAGGAATTCATATCATAAAATACCTTTCGTAATAAATCAGTTTAAAATGGAAGCAATTTTTCACTGAAGCACGATTCAAAATGTTTAACTGAGAAATATTGTTACTATATAACAATTTCACTTCTTTGTTACGTAATAATTTTTCTAACATAAATTATAAAATGTGAGCCATCGAAGACTAATTTGAACATTTATTTAAATCACATTCTCTCATTATCTTTTCAGCAGAGTAGCTTGTATGAAACTTATAGAAAAATGAAATTGATTATCTGAAGTTTTTACTCTTCTATTAAAGAAATTGGAAATTGAAGAAATTCTCATTTTGATAAAAAAAAAAAGTTATTATTTTTTTGCTTCTCTGTACAACCAATTTCATTAAAAAGACGATTATCCTTTAGGATAATAATTGAGGTCTGCCACAGAAGCAAAACCTGTTTTATGTTATTAGACATGAAAACAATTTTTTTTCAATCAAATTTACCATTAATTAAATCATCCTATTCTGTAATATTCTGTTCATTTTTTTAAAAAAAAAAGTATGATTACAATAAAGTAAACACTTACCTTCAAATCCTTAATTCCACATTTGTACAAAAAATGCTTTCTTTTATTTACTATTCATCTATTTTTAAATACTAATCACCATCTAATAGCACACATTATAAATATACGAATGATAGAAGTCAGTAAATATATGTAAAAATAAGAAAAGAAAAGAAACTCTAAGCCGAAAATTAAAGCTAACAATGTGGCTCCATGGCACCGTTTCGAATCGAAATATGTTAAGCTTTTCCCTTTCATTTTAAGAAACAGAAAGAAAGATAACTTCCCCTTCTGTTGTGTTCTCTCTTCAAAAAGTAACGAGTACAGTTTTAGTTTCCAGAAGATTCCTTTGTTTGTTTCAAAAATAAAAGGTCAAGAATTCTTCGAATACTCTAATTATGGAAGTTAAGCCATTGAAGTTTGAAATATCTTTGCAAACATTGCTAAGTCTCTTAGATAAAATCTAAATTAAGCCTAATTTAGTGAAAAATAAAAAAAAGAAAAAGAAATTTTGAACTACTGTTGATGTGAGGCTACTAAATATAATCTGAATTTCTCCCGAAGAATGTTTCAAGGAATACATATGTCTTAAATAGTAGATTTGTCTGTCCAAAAGTAATATTAGTTCTTCAGAGCATAAAGCTTAAACAATGCTAATATTAATATGCATTTTAATGTAATGTGAACATATAAAGTTATAAAACATGTAAACAAATATTAAATATTCACAATACTTTTTACATCTGAAATCAATTAAATATTAATTTCCATTTCATTCAATGCAGACGCCAAAAATAATTTTCTTTCAAGTTGAAAAAGTACGTGTAGGATTACAATGAGATACAATTAAAATAAAATATTTACTCATTATAAGTACCTTCTTATGAGTACTTTCCGCTTACAAAAATTAAAAATAATAAGAAAAATTGCCACTTGGTCAATAAAATACTACTCTAAATTGTTTACATTATAGAGAAGTTTTACTAACAATAATGCTCCAGGTTATTTTCTCTTCAGATTATTTTGCTAACTTTTGAAATTAAAGTTTAATATCCTAGGCACAAACTATAATTACAATACAATACTTATTTCACTATTTTAACGTTATAAAAATTCTGAAGGAAAACCTCTTAATAATAGTTCAAGTAGTTTAAGAGCATCAAAATTCTTTGGAAGATTGCCCAAGTTAACAATACCTCTTCGATAAAATTACAAAAAAGGTACTAAAAGAATCAAAAAATTGTTAATAGTTAAGAATTTGCTTGAATCTAAATAATTTTCAGCTGAATAAAGAGCGGGATTAAAACTGTGTTGTATCGATTTTTTCGTTTCAATAAAGACTCTAGATCCCTCTATTGTGAATTTAATATTTCGTTTCCATTATACATAATTCATTATTCTTCCTTAGAGTTTCAAAAAAATGTTCAAAATTCTCAGAATAAAAGTACCCTTTAATGCTATATGTGTGATAATAAAACATGCATTTAATAAGGAAATATATTTACTGTAATTGAGTTGGTTTTCCATTAATATTTTCCAATTTTCTTGTAAATTAATTTTGGCAGAATATTAGTATTTTAATCTCATTTGCATTTTCTGTTATTGACTTTTGATTGCTTAAGGTATTGTTGATTTTTGAAGTTAAACTACTCAATTTTCAAAACAGTTTCAAAATTAAAAGGGAAACAAAGGAATATGTGTTTGTTCGAGTAGCTCTTACTGTTTTGAATGACATACTTATTTATCCAATTGGCTTACATCATTTTATATGTCTTTAACGTGGAAGACTATATTTTTCTAAATTGTCGAAACATTTATATTATTCTCATATATTTGACAGGAAATATTGATTCTTATTAGGCTTATGAGTTAGATAATCTTATCAGCTGAAACTTTAGATGTGAAGATTTAAAAATAATTATTGTAACACCGCTTTCTATTGAAATAGTAGAAATAAATACTTAATATTTCCAAATTTAAGCAAGAAAATGTTTCAGAAAAAAAAATGCACGCAATTCAACTCTCTTTTGAATTTATCAAACCATTATCAAAGAATATGATAACTTTTATTTTTTTAAAATATTACTGTTTTCGGTTAGTTCCTTAATTTCACACAGCAATATATTTAAAACAATATTTCTCTAGCTGGAAAATCTCACATACTATATTCTTTACCATTACCTTCATTACCATGTATAAAAAACATATTTAAAATAATTTCTGAAAGCAATTTATCAAATCAAGATATAAAAACAAATATATTCTTAGCTCTTTTTTTTCAAAATACACGAAAGAAAACGCTTGTAAAAATTGCAGCACCGACAACCAATCACGTGATTAAAGTGAAATTTTCAGCCAATGCGAGTGTCGGCGCCTGTAGCACTGTGGTGTGTTATTCAAATGAGTCTGATCTAGTCATATAAATTTAGAGCTGTAGCTGGACGCTGGAAGTTGTTAACAGCTTCTGTTAGTGGTAAACTTGTCATGATAATTTGTTATCGTTTGTAAGACGGCTGAAGTTACCTTATGATGAAGTAACAGAGTTTGAACGAAGACAAATGATAGACTTCTGTTATTTTAGTTTAATTGAAGCTTGGATGGAGCCCACAGCAAATACAGTCATGCGAGTGTGGAAGCAGTGGACTTAAAATAGACAAACAAGTCTGAAATGTGGCAATGGACGGCGAAGATCATGTCAGCACGGGATGACAGACGCTTCATTCGCATTACAGTGACGAACCGTGGAACTCCATCTCGTAGCTGGCAGAATGTTGGAACATTCTATCACTGTCTGCTCCAACAATTCGTCATCGTCCCGTGGTCTGCGTGTAAGAAAACCCTTGTAAGAGAATAATCTGATGCAAAATATTAGCACTTGAAACTACCACATCTCTACTACAATGAACACATCAACATAGAGTCTGGCATACTGATACTTCCATACTACACCAATGATTACTAAACAAATGCCAGGTCATTGAAAATTGTGTCATTATGTAACTACGCCGATGAAACTTCGAGTATTACAGTGAAAAAATTAAATTCAAATATTTAAATAATTTCTATTAGTTGATAATAACAGTAGAATTTATTAAAAGGATTTTTCACAAGAAAAATTTTACAAAGAAAAAAATCTGAATATGTATGATAAAATACCATATAAAAATCGAGAAACTTTTCATGAATCAAAGCGCAAACATTTTCGGCATTGAATTCTTTTCAAACAACGTAATGATTTAAATTTTTAACTACAAAAATAATACAATTATGATACCACTTCTCTAAATTTATTCCTCATATATAAGTAAATTTTAAATATGTTACTGTTTTCACCTTATTTCTTCATAAACCTTTAACTTTCGAATTTATTTTAATAAAAAGGTCTCAAGATATACAATACAAATTTATTCTGGCGTAACGTAAAAGTACAAAGTTATGTTATATATGCATAATGTTATTTGGCACATATATTATTACTCAAAAGAAAGAAAATATATATGATTAATCTGCCTTTATATCTTTAATATGCATTATATGTTTAAATTACATTACTGTAGTTGTTTAGACAAATATCCAATTAGTTAAAACCTTAAACTAATTTAATATATAATATGTTATGGTAAATTTAACTTTAAAGAGTAAATGAATTCTCTGAATGCTGTGTATATAAAATTTACCAACATTGAGAAGAAATTATATGTATGTAATATTTTATAGTAATTGTTCTCTTTATATCATTTTAATCCTAATCAACATAAATGATAAAATTAAATTTTATGACGGCAATTTATTCTATTGTCACAATTGTAAAAGGTATCTTACGTAATATCAGATTATCTTACCTTTGACCCAATTTATTCTAGTAAAAAATTGTTGAGCCTTTCTAAATTGGATATTTTAATACGTTTTAATTGCAACTTATCTTAAAATCTCCAGAACTGCTTCATTTTCTCAAATTGCAAATCCTCTCAATTATTATATGTACCATAAAGTACCATGTGAGGAATTCATTAACTTTTTGGATGCATATGCTATTCTTGCAAGCAAAAAATTACAAAAAATTGTACAAAATGTTACAGATAAGTTGAAGAGTTCTGGAGTTTATAAAAATAGTGCTGAGGTATTCAAATATATTAATAATTAACAAATTCATACTATTTATAGCAATGATATTAAATATCTCTTAAATCTATCGTCATAAAGGATCTTATTAATGCTCTAAGACAGACAGAAGAAATTTAATATTAATAAGGTTATTGTAATTAAAAAATTAAATATTTAATTACATTAATCTTTAGAGAAAAATTATATTTTTATTTTTATTAATAAGAGGCATAAACATATTAAAGGTATACCAAGAGAGGACCAGCTAGCAATTTCTTAGCAAATATTTATTTACATTCTTATAGAGATAATTTTGACAGTAAAAATTTTATGTTGTTTATAGGTATATTGGTGATGCTTTTTCTTTTAAATTAATAGTAATAAAGCTATTAAACATTTTTTATATTTTTGTTTAAAGTATTTAAAATATATTGGAAACTATTGTTATTATAAGCGAAACATAATATTTAGATATTTTTCATATAGAATATATTAAAATTTCTAGTATTGTTACGATAAGAGTGAGAGAGACATGTGCCTTTTTTCTCCTCTTGTCCATAAGTATCATTTTGGGAGCTCATTAAGCATGGATATCTTAGAAATATAATTTATAATACTATTTTACATAATAGTAGACTTGTGACTAATAATATACTGTTATACAGTATATTTATATTAATTTTATATAAGTTTAAATAAACTTGTTTGAAAGCAAAATATCTTTTGGATTTTATTAAGAATAATTTAAAACAATAATTGTATTGTTTAGTTTCTTTCTATTTTTAAATTTTTGTACCATTTTGCATTACTTTTATTTGTTTTAAATTATATATTTATACTCACATTAGTATTTCCCTCTGATAGAGACCATTACTGTATTTCCTGATTAAAATAGAGCGAAATATTGTTTATTTGTACGGGGTGGATAGTTTGCTTGTTGTAACGAGTGGCTTCGTATATATTTTTTGTAATTTTTTTTTAATCTGCTTCATTTATTTTTTAGATTGTTCATTTTCTATTTTCCTTCTGTGCAGATTTAGTATCTCACTCTGTCTAGGGGAAAATTTTCTCTGCGTTTGCGATTTGTTCTATTTACATTTTTTTCTTTCTGAATTTATTACTTCTTATTAGCTTATAACATTTTTCTGTTGGGATTGTTAGGTACCTATAAAATATTGTTCACTCAGCTGATCTGACAAAAGTCAGATTCAGAATTTATAAGTATTACAGCTCCATTTCTATATGGTCTCTCTTTTTTTCATACCTAAATTTGAAATTTATTTTCTTATCTTCTTATAAGTTTTTTTTCTTCTTTTCTAGGTCTTATGCAATTATAAATTTTATTTCTTGTACTTTTTTTATATTCAAAAAAATTGTATGTAAGTTTTCCTTGCTATTTTTATAAAAATCATGCTATTTTGATGTTTGTTTCTAAAAGATTTACCTTCTTAAATTATTTCTAATTCTAATGTGCTAATGTTTGCTTACACTTAATTTTCCTTATATATGTATATTTATAAAAGAGAAAACAAATCAGAAAGAAAAGATATAGAAGCAAATCAAGTAAGGAAGAAACGGAATCTGATGTTTATGTACGTAAAAAATAAAACATATATTGCATAAAATAATTTGAAGTTGAAGGAATGTTACTCTTACTAAGAATCTATGTGTTTAAAATCAATCATAATGTCTTCCTACAATTAAATAAGAGGTTAAACTATAATTGTTTATGCACTTCAATAAGCCATATGTTATAAAGTAAAATAACAAAAACTAGACAATTTACATATTCATTCTACACATATTAAAAACATTATGAATTGTAATTATTAATTGTGCATTGGAAAGAATGGATGTTTTGAAGCAACTAAACAATTATAGTAGAACGATCCATCTAATTATAGAATTAAATTAGGATTTATATCAAAGATATATATATAGAGAGAGAGATTATGGTAAATACAACATTTCTTTCGGTTTAAAACCTTACATACAATTAAAGTATGATATAATTTACGCACATATAAACACCATATCTTATTTTTTCCCTTTTTTGTATTTTCTAGGAAATTGCATTAGGAGAGGATTGGTACCAAAAAGCTTGCTTAACCCGCAACACAATCGTCTGAATATGTATGCCTTGTTTTGTAAGGTATCCCTAATTCTTTTCAGTTTTTTCAAAAGCTGTTTATACTTGTATTTTTGGCTGTTTATTTATCGTTTATAACTGCTCTGGATGCATCAATTTCTGCTGTCTTTTGTAGTACTGAATATGTTTTTCCTATTTATATTTTACAGATATATTTATTTGGTTGCTTGGTGACAATTTATGAATGAATTCATGTGATAATAAATGTGTCAATTATATAAGTCTTATATCACATACGAGAAGATATAAATTTTCAATTACTACTAATAAATAACCTTGACATCTAGCTAAGACGTATTCTACATACTACTTTATCATTATTTACATAATTTTGAAAATTACAGCTATTAATGTTGATTTGTTTCTTTCACAAAGCAGTACATTGAAGCAACCAGCAGGATCTATTATTATTATCCCGGGATATCGTAAGGTGTTAATTATTACTAAAAATAATTGAGATCGAAAAATTCTATTTACCATTCGCAAGACATCCCTATATACATAATCACCAATCAGAGTTATATATTTTTCCCAGTCATTGTCGAACTCAGCCGACTGAATTCTATCTTTTCAGTACTGCGGGTTGTTTTCATCTGCTGGGCCGCTCTGAAGGTAAAAGGACAGAAATCCAAGAAAAGCTTACAGAAATCAGTAACAAAAATTAAGAAGGTAATTTAAGTTGCTTTTCCTACATATCCTACAAAAGTAGGGGGCACTTTAGAGGTCGAATATTTCTTTGATGCTATTTAGGTTCAGAAGATGGAATAGGCCAATTAAATTAATTAAAAACAAGTATTTGAAAACTACTCTCTTCTAAGCCTTCAAATTCAAGACTGTTAGATCCAACTCGAAGACCACTAAAAGAGTTAAAACAGTTTCTCTAGAAGGGGATGCTTACATAGGATCTAAACAGTGTTCCAAGCACTAAAACTTGGAAAAAAGGTTTAATAAAACTTGAAATTTAGTAGCAAAAATTAAGCATTCTTTGTCATCATACATTTGAGTCACGGTTCTGGAATCCCAATTGGAAAAAACACTTCAAACAGACTATACGGATGTCAAGACATCCTTCAATTGACGAAATTAAAAAAAAACTAAGTGCAAGTTGTTTTACTGGGAGAAGAGCTCATTTTTCTGTGAATACCTCAAAGTAAAATTCAGCGTTTCAGCGCTGCGTGGAGCAAGGAAGGGATTACACATTGAAAGAACCCTCAGAGTTTCCCATGTTTGATTTTAAGTTACACAGGAGTTAAAATAATCACAGTAAGAGCTGATATAGCTGACCTACTAAAAACACTGAAGTTGCACTATTCCAGACAACAAATTAAAAGTTACGACTTATGATCAATCGAAAATACAGGGAAATCTAGATGTGGTTTTCAAATGTGGATCCGGTGCTCTCAAAGATATTCTGATAACTGCATTTTTGATCTGAATTTATCGCGTTATTTTGGATTTACAAGGGGCTTCCAGAAAAACGACCTAGCTTTGTTCTAGAAGAGAAGTAATTACTTCCTTTCTGGTAGGTACTATATGTACTCAAGCATGTTCTTTACTACAAACTGAGAAAATTAATATTCTAGCAAATTCGGAATGTGTAGTGTAAGGCTTTTTATATCTCTTATTACCTATAGATATGCAGTATCCTATTATCCTTCCTGTCTTACAAAGAGGAATAGGAGAATCGTCCAATAAATCCTTAAAAATTCCAAAAGAAAGTGCTCGTAACATCAAAAATGATTTGTTTTTAGTAAGCATTAGGACTCTCTAGAAAGCTGTCTAAGTCTCAATAACTCGTATTCGTTGTCATGGTGCGTTTCTCATCTCAAAATTTCTTCCAAAAACTTTTCAATCCGAGGAAACTATCTTCGCCTTTTTTGGAAAAGATCAACTTAAAGCAACCCAACATTTTGATTTTTTATTCATTTACGATGCATAATGGTGAATCCAGGTCTCACCGATGCTAACAACTCAACTCAAATTTACGTCGACAATGCGATTTGGCAGTAAATGACTACCAAATCAAGACTAACTTGTGGATCAAAATCAAATTTACTCCGCTTAACAGATGGCAACGCCCAATGGTAACAACAATTACCTTAATCCTGCCATCTTTACTTTTTTATAAATGTATCTGTAGTTGATCTTGAAAAGAACATGATTTCCTGATACTCAATATTAGGATCAAATATAGAAAAATGAAGAAGAGAATGGATATTATATTCCGCTTTATCTTTGTTAACACATTAACAGCCAACAAATTGCTGAAGAGATGTAGCGAATGAGCTGAATTGTAAAGGATTTTCCAGAGTTAAATAAAAATCAACTGCGTAATATTTGGAAACTTCTGCAAAAATTCAGAGATTTGCTCTAGATGTGGGACGGACAAACATTATCCAGCTTACAATTACATGAGAATTTCAATCGATAAGGCATTATCCAAGGCGATTACCTGTATCGAAAAAAGAAGTGCGAAAGTTTATAAATAGGTGCAAGAAAATGACATCATTGTTCCATCCACCAGAACTTCCCCATCTCCTGCATTACTGGTTATGAAGAAAGATGGCTCAAAGTAATTTTGTATTAGTAATACAAAATTAAATAATATCACGAAGAAATATATACAACTTCTGCTTAAAACTAAACATTATAGATGCTTTTAGTAGAAATAAATGGTTTCTATCCTCTATTTGAAAAGTGATTATGGTCCTAGTGGAATTCATCCAGAAAGTAGAGAGAAAAGTACCTTCACCACTGGATATGGAGTGTGGTAGATCAAATATATGTCATTGAGATAATACAATGCAAACTGGCGCATTCAAATACTAATGCAAACTGTACTTAAAGTACTGTCAATCAAAGCATATCTGTATGCTTGAATGAAATCATCATAGTTGGACACTCATTTGAAGGACAACTAAATAACATCTGAAAAGGTTTCAGAGACAAAGGAGTGCAAACTTAATTAAGCTCTAAGAAATACCATTTTCCCTGTCAGGAAGATCGTTAACTTGATCAAATTATATAGAAAGAAGGTGTTAAAAAGGTTTCTGTGTGAAAAACCCAAAGCAGAAAGATAATAGCCATGACCAGAAAACTCTCATGATCTTCGAAGTTTTCAGGACTACGCACTTCTTATAAACACTTTGTTAGACTTCTCGGTAGTGACAAGGCCCTTACACAGATTAACACATCCAAACGAGAACTATATTAAAACTGATGAATGTAAAGCTGCATTCAGTTCTTTAAAACAGTCTTTAACGACTTATCCTCAGCTTAACAAGCAGCTTGTTCTCAATTCTAATGCTGTTTTATCTCAATTCATCAATAATGACGAACGAGAAATAGCCCGAAAAAATTAAAAATAGATTACTGTTTTACTCGGAAAGTGTTGTTGGCTTTAGTAGAAGCAATCAAATAATACTATCATTTTCACTATGGTCATAAATTTATTTTACGGTATGATCATGCTTCCCTAAAATGCTTGCTCGGTTTTAAAGACCATAAGAGTAAGTTGCGAGAGGAATTCAAAAGTTTCAAGAAGTTGACTTTGATGTGAGCACATTAACGGTACAACCAATGATATTGCCTACACTTTTTCCACAAAGCTTTGCCCAGTCACCCCCAAATGTTGTTTAAGAGTAAAAGAAAAGCATGAAAGAGATAACTTATTCGCATGATAACTGTAACATTTGCAACGATTACCATGAAACCTTATTCTTCATAGCTTTACCAACTCCAGATCCTCAACTAGTACTGACATTCTTATAAGAGATCTAATATCTTAATATGGATACCATTTGATCTTAAATTTAGACCAAGGAAAGAATTTCAGTACAATTTTATTCTATGAACTCTGCAATATATTACTCAACCAGAAAACTCCAACTAATGCGTTATACCCTCTGTCTGACGATATAGTTGAAAGATTAAATTGCTTTTAATTACATGTTTATTCACGTCTCTAGAAATAGAAATGTTTGGATATTCCTTTACTTCCCTTGTCTTACCGAAATGCACGAGACGACTGTTTGGTGACCTTCCAAGATGTTGCTGGCCTGAATTCCGTGTTTACCGTTTGAGCTCTTTGGAAGATCAAGTGATCTCTCGCTTAATGAGCATATTTGTGCTGCGCTGATACACTTGTAATGTATCCTTTATTTCGCATGAGAAAAAATTAGCATTGTGCTGATACACATGTAATGTAGCCTTTATTTCGCATGAGAAAAAATTACCATTATGAATGATTGGATGAAGACCCAATAAAATATATGTGCTACGAAGGATACTATATTTGACTTTACAACCCGAAAGAACGTGGCAGCTTGTCCTAAATTGCAGCATCATTAAAAAGGCCGTATATCATTATAAAATTTTGAATGATGTTAGGAATCAGAAGTCGTCAAAACCTAAGCCAAAAATTATATATACACAATGGATCTGTACTACGAAAAAATCTAGGAAAATTCTTTAAGAAAAGAACAATGCATTTTTCGAAATTGAGAACATTGTTACAGAAATTTTGGACATTATTCCCTTCCTTAACGAAAAGATACAATGGCCGAAAAGTTGGACAGTGATAAAATACGCAAGACAATAACGTTAAACAAATAAAGAGGATCTTGGGGACGATGACAAATGTGGTCGCCAAATCGCCAGATTTGGCAACAAAACTGAATGAATTGACAAATCTGGATGTTCCTGGAATGAGTTTTGAGAGTATATGTGAATGGTTGTGCATGCAATTACTTAGTTTACGTTCCTAGTACAAAATTGTAATTATACACTTTTATTTCCTCATGCAAACTTTGCGCTGGTGTTATCGTGAATTCATATTTATGTGTGCTAATTGCTACCCATTTATAGAAAATGTATTGTATTTGCTAGAGTGTTCTTAGAACTATATTTAGATCTATTTCAAAAAAATAATCTTCTATTAATTGCATGGAACTGTACGATATTATATAGCTAATCAACAACTTAACAGAGTTAAATTATACAGCAAATTATTGTTTCACTAATCAAAAATATTTTGTTGGAAAACACTTTACTTTCAAAACTGTACTAAATATGTTAGCCATAGTGACTATTAATTTGGAATTTTTTTATTTAACTTCATAACATTGCTTCATCCAATATTCTTCCTTCAACAAGAATAGAACTCACTTTCTTAGGAATTATTTAAATTTACTAAATTACTTTTTGAATAGCTCAAACTTGAAATATTATAAATGAATAAAAATTATATATATAACTGGCAGAATTTTAAATAACTAGCCAAAGAAGCAAATATGGAGGCAATGAAATTATACAAAAATTCCAAAATATTTCATACATTTGAGACTCAAACAATATCTGCGTCATCAAAAGACTTTTTCAAGCCATTATAATTAAAATGGTGAGGTATTGGCTAAAATGCCATATAATTCACTGGTCCGTGAATGAAAATTGTAAGTTTTGTCTTCAATAGATCTTTCACTGACGTTACTTTAAATAACAAACCAAATTTAGTTATGAGACATATTTAACGAAAATACATTATTAGGTTAAAAATAATTTTTCACAAACATAATTCAATAAAATATTGACAAATGATCTCTCCGTAATCTAAAATGAAAATTATACTGAACTGAAAGGAACTAAAAAAAATTTGTCTACATTTATGTATTAAAGTAAAATTACAATCTATATTAATTACTAAATATTCCAGTTTCTTACCCTACAGTTATTTTAGAAACAATACAAATGTTTGTCAAAAAATATTGTTTTAAATTCTAAATAAAGTTTACACGCATCTGACAAATGTATCAAATATCAGCAGTAAATGCATAAGAACATTTTGAATTCCAAAGTAAGCAATAAATTCAAGGAAAACTTTTTTAAAAAAAATGCTCTAAATATTTATGTAGCAGTGAATAAATCTATGAGAAACGGTACAAATAATACGTGCATGGATTCCAAAGAATGTTTGCTATTACCAGAATGTCATTTATTTTCCAATAGTTTTGTAATACTTTCATCTAATGTTAACAATGCAAAGTATACTCATTATCTCTTTTTTATGTATATGTGCATGACTAACTATTGACTTTTAAATCTTTTTGAGGGAAATTGCGTCACCTTAATGATCATGAAGTACCTCAATGACAAACGCATATATTTTCTGTGCGGATATTTCCTAACTCCGCAACACGTTTTTATTCAATATTTATCGAATTTCTAACACGCCTTTCATAAAAATATTTATTCTCATAAGTGCGTTATCTCTAATGTTCACAAACATCGCTACAAATGTTTTCACTTTTAATAACTATAAACAACATATATACCCATCCATCTAATTTTATATTTATTTCTATTGTACTGTATCAGAACATTATTCCTTTCTCGAAACGTACATATACTAATGAATTATTTTTTCGATAATATAAATATTTTAAAAGTGTTGTTAGATATCCTCTTTGTAATGGGTTTTTTTAAGCAACTTTGGGTTGAAATAGTAGATTATTAATCTAAAATATGATATAATGTAACTAAATATATATTTTAGAAATTTTCTTTTAGGCGGGTGTCCTTCAATTTTACATTTTTCTAACTATGCAATTGTATTTATCTACAAATAATTTTTAAGAATACAATAATCAAAAATATCTTAAAAATTTTTTGTTCAGTATTTTATTATGTTTTTAAAGAAAATGAGGGAGCTTCTGTCTAGTAACGAACACTGAAATACATACCAATGAAGCATGATTTCAAAACACCGGAGCAGATTAAAAATAACTTTAAAATAATTATTTTCTGTTAATTCTTCATCTCAAAAAAAAAATTTCCTCGAGTTTCACAGAAATTTGGAAAGATTTGATTCCAATTAAGTAAAAACACACATCGTTCTTCTGAATCTTAAGTTTAAATTAAAATACTAGAAATAATTTTATTTTATAGAAGTATTGATGATATTACTTCACTTTTTTATTCATAATTTTTAACAAAAGATTAAAGCTGTAAAAGGTTACCAGCTTCGAATTTCCTAAATGCATTAATTTTAAAACGAATAATGAAATGCTTGATTGACACTTTAATTTTCTAACCGAAATATACAATTAGTGTATCTTAAAGATTATTAAATGACTTTATATACACAATGCAACAAAAAATACGGCACACCAAAAAGGATTTGTCCGATGGAGACAAAAATTGGCGAATAGGAAAATTATGCACAGAATGGAAAATAATTAAAATTTCAGAAAAACTTAATGATTTATTTCATTATTAACCTTAATGAGTTACTCAGTTACAAGTGAACGTGCTGAATAAGAAGTTGACCCTATTTTACCCTGGATGCAAGCTGTCACAAGACGTGGCATAGAGTGATAAAGTTTCCTGATGGTCTCCTGCGGTATTTCTTGTCCAATTTGCTCCAGTTTGCTCCACATTCCCTGGTAGATGCAGTCGCCTTCCTATCACATCCCAGACATGCTCGAGTGGATAGAGATCAGGCTGGCGAAGGAAGTGTTTGACAAACTGTAATATATTTTATAGCAACACATGCCATTTGTAGTTTGGCATTATGAAAAATATGGCCAAGGTACTGCAAAAGGAACAGTAGCAAAACGGGTCTCAGAATGTCGTCGACGTTCCACTGCGCTGTAAGTGTGCCTCTAATGACGACCAAGAGGTCCGGCTAACAAAAGAAATGGCACCCTAGACCCTATCTCCTGGTTAAGGGCCTGTGTGGCGTACAATAGTGAAACGAAAATAGACACGCTACAGTGAACGTCTCCAGACACGTCTTAGATGATCGTCAGGACTCAGTTGGAAGCGGGATTCGTCGCTAAACACTATACGACCCAAGTCAGCATCATTCCAACCTGATCGATCCAAGCACCACTGTAATTTGACTCAACAGTGTGCAGGCCTGAGTAGCAGGTGGCGTAGCGGTAGGTATGAGGGTAGATTTCGCTCTTACAGCCGTCTGTGAAGGATTAGGATGGACACTCGTGTGCAGGTCGCACATCTGTTGGTTCGATAACAATAAATCAGCCGCTGCGACAGCTGATCTAACAATCGCTCTGTCCTCCGGATCTGCTGTGGCCTTGGGACAACCGCTACTATCATGACTCTGAAATCTGTCATTGTCCACCCACTCTTACCAGCATCTTCAAATCTCTGACAGTTGCTCATAATGAGCTTGAGTCCTGCTATGAGGCATATATATACATATATATAAATGAGTGTGTATAAATGAGTGTGTGTGTGTGTGCGTGCGTGCGTGCGTGTATGTGTGTGCGTGTGTGTGTGTGTGTGTGTGTAAATGAATAATTATATTGTATATTTATCATATTATTAGTTTTTAACTGGTTTAAATTCACCGCGGTGTCCTAGTAATCATGGTGAAGGACTCACAGAAGGTGGTGTTTTCGCCGAGTCGTGATTTCGAACCCTGATGCTTCCAAAGACCAGCCTTTTAGTGGTATTGATACTCTTTGAATATGATCGAGACTCAAAGTTTTCTCGTGGTGTGGTGTGGAAATTTGGGGAGGAGGTACCTGTTCAAGTGTCTAACTTGGCCCAGGTTCAAAATAATTAACTTTGTAGCCAGTAGCTCTTGTGTTGCTTCTCCATGCGATATTAATAAACAATAATAATTAACTGGTTTTAAAGCTAATATTTGCCGAATTGTTAAATTAATATCTTGTAGCTACAAGCATGAATAAAATACTTCGTTACAGTTAAACTTTATTTTTCTGAAATGTACTGGCATAGAAAAAGATAAACTCAGATTCAATACTATTCTGAATTTGCCAATCATGTGATAAGAACTAAGAAGTACAATTTTGACGGTACCAAATGTTATTAATCAATATAAATAATCATATTTAAATGAAATAATCAATATTCGGTAAAAAAAAAGAAAATATTGATTCACAAAGGAAACGTTATTTAAAGCATGATTAATTGTATAAGGAAAGGCTGAAGTCTTCTCTCTTTTATTGAGTATTCTATTATTTATTTTTAAAACTCCGAGCTAATTTCCTTATACATAAGAAAACAATATTTGGGCATTTGACTTGTGTTTTCTAGAAACAAAGAAAAAATCTTTACGTGAACTAATTTTTCATGAGTATTTTTATCCATTTTAATAATACGCTAACGAAATAAATGAATTTAATTTTACTTCAGAACTCTAAGACCCAAATTGTGTCTTTTTTTTTCCTTTTTGAATAAATAGATAAATGACGTAAATTGGTGACACGTAATTCCATTTTTTTTTCAACTATACTATCAACCATACTTCTAAAAAAAATTCATCACGCATTTTTCTACCAATTTTAAGCTCATATAATTAGTTAAGAACCCCTGTTTAACCAAAATTGTTCTATTTTATTATGGACGTTATTATAAATATTTCATAAATATAAAAAAAGATCCTTCTGTATAAAAGTGAATTCTGAAGTGAGTTATGGCTCCTAGTCTTGTATAATCTATTTGTATACAATATTAAATTTGACGCTAAGAAGAAAATATGTAAATTTCTGATACCAAAAGTAATTAGAATATACATTAAGTACACAAATCAAATTAAGAATTTGATGTCATGTAGTTATCTATTTAAATTTTCTATTCCTTACTATTTATTGAAATAACGATTTAAAAGTTCAGGAAGAAAGTAAGATTTAAGTATTTATTTATATTAGGGTTAAAAAGCATAAAACTATGCATCAAATATTCTTCCTGCAAAACATAAGACGATCATTTGTATCATATATAAAACGTTATAATTTTTGAAATTTTTGTAGTTTTAAGATTGTAATGTGAAGAATTCTTTTAGGAATAACTTGGTTATATATCACATATTTAAGTTTCACTCTTGTAAAATTTGTCAACATTTATCCATTGATTTTTATCAAATTATTAGTTTTTTTTCTCTAAGTAATCTCCATTAATACACAAGTACTTAATACATGAAGCACAAAAGTTTTCACTTGTCTTTTTTTTTTTTTTTTTTTCGTATGCTTCTCCGAGGAAAAAAATATTATTTTGAGAATTCCAGAATCATTATTTAATATTTTCTTAAGGTACGAGTACTTTTAATAAAACTCTGTTTCCAGGTAGTTTTTTCTTCAGATATCTTATTTTAAAAACAATTTACGGTTGCGTTTGAAATATTTCATAATGCGACGATACTTCTTACCAATTTTTTTTTTAATTTCTATCAACGTAACTCCTTCCTTTGGGATACAGCAGGAAAGCAGCAACCATGAAAGGTTTTATATCAGAAATTCTTGATTTTTAACTTAATAATAAATATATGAGGAGGGGGAAAAAATCCAACTCCATACAATAACGACTACCGTGAATACAATTTTCATCTACCAGCAACTACACTATAATATGCTCTTGATAATTGTTCTCACTAATCAAGTAGATTGATTGTGATCAAACTGCAATTCAATCTAACAAAACTCAGTAATATTTTTAACATTCTATACGTCTTTAAATAATTCAGGAAAACTCTCTGATGGCATTTTGAATTATAGTGACATTTTAAGCTTCTTAATATTTTTTTTAGAAAATATTGCACTTTCCCATTTTCTACATAAATTACCTATATTTAAGAAATTTTAATATTTATCTTGTGGGTAAAATGTCATATAAAAGAGTTCCTTTATTGCTTTAGAAAGAATTAAGATATATTTACTAAAAGTTTCTTGCTTTTTAAGCAAAATTAAGTTTATCAAGGCTATATTCCTTTCCTTGTATGAAAAACATTTCGCTATAGATAAATTTGTTAATGAAGCTCTACTTTCAAAAATTCTAGAGAAGTTTTTGAAAAAATTAATTTTTATGTAAGTTTATAAGCGATATTCTTCCTACAATTATGAGTTAGCATGACAAAAAAAACGCAGAAAAAAACTATGCTTATTTTTTAACTTTAATATCATATTTGTAAACATCTGTGAAATTCTTCTTAATACAAGTTTCTAATGTTGTGCTTTTCAGAAGATGCATGTTATTTTTGATCGTTTAAAAAAATTCGTGGGTAAATATCATAAGAATATCGTAAATGATCTTGATTTTAAGAGTTTCAATTTCGAGGTTCAACATCAGATTACATGCTATATTGTTATAAAGTTGAGCATCATCAATATTTTACATAAGGAGAAAAAAATATACCAAGATTAATACAACTTCACATGAACATCTAAACATTTACAATTCGAGAATCAGTTCCTTTTCTCACAGAAAAGCTAGAATAAGCTCTTAAGAGTCAGAGCTCTCCCAGAGCAATCTTACTTCTAATTGCACCGGAAGACATTAAGACCTCACTTATAAAAAATCCATTACTCACAAAATATTCATCACTCTTCCTTTAATCTGTATACATCTGTAGTTTTTTTGTTTTCTGACAACTATCAATACGAAATACCTTTCTCTGAAAGTTAAGGACAGATAACTAATAAAGCAAAATATTCAGTCTCTCTAAGTATTATTTGCAGTCGAATACTTCAATAATTACTGTGCCATCCATCATTCATGCTCCCAGGGGTGTGACCGAATGTACGTCTACTGTTTCCCTCATCCTTTACATATTTCCTCTTTAGTTGTTCTGGTATACGTGGAAATACTTTTTTTTCTCTTGGGAATGTAGGAATGTGGAAAGAAAAAGAAATGTTAATGATTCTAAGGATTTAGGAATGTATAGTTGAAAAAGAAGGATACTATACTTTTTTTCGGAGAAAGTTTGTTTTTTTTAGTACTAAGTTAACGGTAAGCACATGGCTTTTAAAAAGAGAAGGAACAATATTTCGTTCATAAAAATTCTTATAAGAAACTAAATTCTAATTGCAGTGATTTATAATGAAAAAAATTTAAAAAAGGTATATTAAAAAAAATATAATCATGTCAAAGAAAGACTTGTTTTTCTTATGTTAGTTTGTCTACAGTAATATCCATGTATGATAAGTAGGTTAAATGGAAAAAGGATGAATTTTTCGGCAGAGTTTTTAAACATTTTTAATTATTAATAATGAAACTTGTAAATTCGTACTACACAAATGGATAAAATATTTATTAAATATTTATACTAATTCCTATAAAAATATACACATACTATGTATATATATGTGTGTGTGTGTGTGTGTGTGTTGAGAGATTTCATTCTGTTATAAGTGTGTCTATGAATGGTTAAGTGGACAAGCTTTTTATAAGTTGATATTATTGATCTAATCCTAAGGATTATTTTTTAAATGTTCTTCTCAATTTTCTTTCAAATAAATAACTATGATGAGAAAAAGTGTTTCATAATGTTTAAATACTCGTTATTCTCGTAAAGAAGTTTAATTACAAATTCCTTTACAATAAAATAATAATTGTTTCTATTGTATTTGTAAATAAATAGTTGATATAAAAATACGAATAAAAATTATGTAACAAGATATTTCGTCATTTACATCGGGTCATAAAATTATAGTCATATCATTATCCTTTTTTTCTGAATTGTTTTCATCGCTTTAAGCAATTTTTGAACTTACGTTCAACTATTAAATGAAAACAAATTGTGTTGGTTAGTAATTATTTCTTCTAATGCACGGGATTTCATTTACACACTAAGCCATTCAATGAAAAATGTATACAGGGTGCTCACTAAAGTCCCTTTCCACCCTCTTAACTTCGGAACGGTTGCTGCTATATTCATAAAAATGGTGTCTAGGTAAAGTAAAGTAGCCATGCGCTACTGAATGAAACAACCTACTTCGCCTCCTGGTGGAAAACTGCGGAGTTAGCATTCATATCTCGAAAACGAAACCAGATAAGGGAAAACAATGATTTACGCAGTTCTAGAGTACCATCGATTTAGTACGAAAATACACCTTGTGGATATTAATGGAAAGAAAAGAACGTTTAAAAGAAGCATTTTTTTTTCATGATTTCGTACACTGTGAGGTCACGAAATTGGAACGGAAGGAAAAACGGTTATCTTTTGGGCAAAACACAACACAGCAATGGGGCATTGTGTTATTTCTTGTGACCGTTTTAACCGTTCTATTCTTTGCATGTAGGAATACTAACTACGCAATGTCCCACCAGGTGGTGTCGTGCGTGGTTTCATTCATTAATGCATGGCTGCTTTACTATACCTAGACACCATTTTAATGAATATAGCAGCAACCGTTCTGAAATTAAGAGGGTGGCAAGGGACTTTAGTGGGTACGCTTTATAACAACTAAGAATTTATTTGTAAGACTAATTATATATAATTTATTATGTAACTTATTATATAAATTTATAATTGAAAATTTTTATTCATATTTTATGATATATACAATCTCCTTATACTCTTCCAGAAATTTTTAGAAAAATTATTTTTTATAGGAACAAGAAAATGATAAATAAACACCATATTTGAGCAAAACTGAAATATTAAAACATTAGAAAATATTGCAAGATTCAATCATTCTTCATTTGCCATACACAATTTCAAAGATAGTAGAATGTATCATGCTGTTATATAAACTTAAGCAAAAAATTGTTAAATTTTGAAATTATCAGTATTATTTTAATTTTGATTATAAATTTAATTTCTAATTTCACTTTTTTCGCCAAAAATTATTTGATCAAATTATGTCAAAAACAGTTACATTGCTTCAAAATGTCGTTTAACATGCAGAATATATTTTGAAAAATTATTTTTCACTGCTATGTATCATTTAAAACAAGAGTTTGAAAAAAAGTTCTTATGTATTATTTAGATTAAAAATCTTTGTTTTACAATGAACTAACAATAAATGTACCAGATGCACTGTTCCAATTATTTAGAAAAATTAATTAACATAAATTTGTTGCTTATATCCAATTTCAATGCAAAATATTTATCTTTTTGTGCACTGTACACTAATGCAACACTGACTTAATATTAATATACCTTACAATTGCACTGTCATTTATGTGTCTATGATATTCCAATGAATAGATTTTTAATCTAAGAAATTTAATACGCAAATTGAATTCCTATTTCTAATACTTTTCATTATATTTTGATTTTTAAAATTCTGCCCCAATAGAGCATTACATTGCCTGATAATATAGTCCTGTAATTTTGAATCATATTCAAATAACGAAAATAATATCAAAAAGAGGATGGATTACTCTTAATATTTTCATAACGGAATTCAATATGAAAAAGCTTCTATTATTTCTCATGTTGGTAATCATTGTAATACATTCTATCCTATGAATCTTTGGATCCATACCACTGTCTCAAAGTTAGAAAAATTTAAGTTTTAAATAATTTTATAACAATAAATTTGATAGTCGGGTACATCGCATAGTTTTATTACTTAAATGAGATCAATATTCTATATTTAAATTAAAGAAAATTTTAATATCTGGGAACACTGAATGAAAAATTATTTAATCATAACAAATGATATACCAGGCATCAGTCCTGATTGAGCTAAATGGTTTTTTTTTTTCAATCACAATTACGAAAACTCTTTTATTTAATCGCAATTAATTTCGAAACTCTGTTAAAATATTTGCTCATTTCTCATGTGCTGCCATTACTTCAAAGATTTCAGATTTCTGTTCAAACACACATTGACAATGCCGTATTCTAAAGAGAATGAAAGTATTTTTAAATCTAATTCGTAAAATTTCTTTCAAATCGAGAAAAATGGGGAAGTTTCGTCTTTTTTCTATTAAAAATATTTCTGAAAAATTCTTGAAAGTCTCGAATATCTAATCGAAAATGTCTAACTAAATTTCTTGGGTTTCTTTGTTCAATCAAATCAATCGGACATCGAAAGTTTTCCTACACTCAGTTTTTTGTGTCTCAAAACTAGGATGAGATATTAGTTTTTTAAAATGTGTTCATTAATTCTTAATATCTTTGAAGTTTTGTATTAAAGTAACGTAGTGTCTGAAAAACTTGTATTTTACCTCTGATTTATGCTATATTTTTCTCTACGAATATACTGTCGAACAAACAAATATACAGTTACCGAAAGATATACTTTTAATAAATTGTATTTATTTATTCTTAAAGAAATAAAAATATTTAATTTATATTAATTTAAATATCGCTTTTAATTTTTTATTAAACTATTTTAACACAGAATTCTATTCAGAAAAAGACAAATTAATTAAAAAGAAACCAAAATATGGAAACAAGTAGAATACCACACATATTCCGAACACAATTCTTCTTTTTCTTAAACATTTCTAACAATCATACATTTCATCTGTTAAGACGTATAGTTCTATCGATGTATTTCTTTTCTATACATAAGGAACATTATTAAATGCCATTCCAAAAATTACGTCAAATTATTGATAATATTTTAAGCATGATGTAAAATTATTGTAAGGCAGTCGAGTATAATTCAGTTTTTTTTTTTTTTTTTTCAATCTATTAAATATCCATAAAATTATATTTAAGAAGTAACTATTTTTGAGGAATGTTAGAAGTGATGTTTAATTTGAAATTAAATCAGCTTGATAATTTTTCTCTTATTTTAAAACTTTTATTTAAAACATTATAGATGACATTGTTTAAAATTTTACACATATATTATATTAATCTAATGATTAGATATTATTTGAAAATTCTTTTGGAAAATTTTATAAAATACATCATGGTAAACTGGTAATTTCAAAATGATTTCTAAATCTCAAAGCATGCATCAAAGATTTTCTTTTAAAATTTTCATATTTTCAGAGATATTGTACATAATTCCCTTCATGAAAATTTGATTTTTTTTTTGTATAAGAATTACACTAAAACAGGTGTAATTAATCTTTTTTGTTCCATTTAGTTTTTTTTTTCAGATGTAATTTTCCACTTGTGGTCCTTTTTTTTTACCACACGCACATTCACATATACTATATGCATAAACATAAAATAAAATTACGAATAAAAGCAATCTGGTGTAGTGAACAAAATAATAGAGCATTGTATTTCTTTTTTGGCATATATTTATTAATTATACATGAAAAGATTATTAATGTCAGCACTCGTAAATATACTTAGTATATAAAATATTTTTTATCGAAGTAATATATGAGTGAATAGACAAATACTTTTAATCTTAAATAAGAATATTAAAATGCAATGAGAGAAATGGTTATTTAATTTGTAATTTTTTGTATACATGTTATTGAAAAAAATACAAGGTCTTCTTAGTTGCGTCATAAATAAAAATTATTAGTCATTTCCTACTTCTTCTGAGTACATGGATACTTATTTCAGAGCCCTTCAATAAAAAATTAAATATATCTTTGTGAAGTAGTGTGTATTTTCGTATCAAAGTTACAGACAAAAGAAACATTTCATTAGGGACTTCATTCCCTAACTTCTATACTACACCTGGTTATTATATATATATATATATATATATATATATATATATATTAAAGAGTCGAAAGAGAATAACGAAAACTCTCCACATGAATTAATTAAGAATTACATACTATTGAAAAAAAATTGTGGCCCATGTTACAGAAATTTAAGAATTTTATTAGTAAAGAAATACATAACATAAATGTTTGGGCTTGTAATTACTTATTTATTAATTAACCCAAAATGTATTCTATTAATAGAAAATAGTAATCTTCTTTCAAACAATTTTATAAGAAAAAAATTTATAAATATTTTTACCAAACATGCGCTAAAATATTTTGGAAAATGGTGGAAAATATTTAAACTATTATCATTGTATAGTGAAAACTGAGATTATTAATAAAATGTGATGGAAATTTTAAAATATACCTATATCTAGTACTTTTAATACAATTCGCTAATAAAAACATTAAATTTCTTTCTGGAGTATAATTTTTCCAACCATGTGAATACAAAATTTTCAAATTAGTTTAAGGAAAAAAATATATCATTTGAATAAAAATGAAAACTTATATATAAACTATTTATAAATTTAATCAACAGTATTTGGTTCTTTCTTATAATTTTTCAAAAATTCTGATTTTGAATCATGGTCGGGCAGGCTGTTTCTTATAAAAAACATAATTGAAAATATCTCTCATCTTAACTTTTGATTTTTTACACACATACAAAATTTAATAAAATTTTATTTTTGTACACAATATGTATGTACAATTAGCAATAATATGTACAAATTTGTGTTTCTTTATAAAAATTATTAAGAATAAAGATGAATACATATTTGACAGTTAAATATCAGTTACAATACTTTCATGCTGATCATCTTGAATGTTAGCCAAATGTTATGGCAAAGCGACTGAGTTTGAACGAAAAGCTGCAAGGAAATGAACTCAAGACCTTCTGAAAAAGCTATGTGGAGTGCAGTTTGGACCTTGACTTTCTCTTCTGACGCCGGCTCCCACTTATACCTTTCTTCAGCTTTTTCTTTCAGCTTCTTAATTCATTAGCTGATGTTTTGCATAGTTAAAATTTGTTTTAAATACTTTTTTTAAGAAAATTATTGTTGTGTTTGAAATGTATAGCTTACTTATCTATTAAAACTTCTGATATAATCAAATAATTTCCACAGTACCTCGTTGGGTCACCAATCCAACTTCACTTTCAAAGTGGGCAACGTGAAAGTTGTGCAAGACGCTGTTATATAATAAAGAAGTCAGTTTGAAAACTTCAGTTATCCTAGATTCATTTTTAACATTTAGTTTGTAACTATTATACTTTGTAATGTGAATTTATTTACATTTCCTTATTATTTTAAGCAATTAGCATCACAGCTTCTGATAAGTCATAATTATATATGTGAGGTAGATATTAAATTGGATTTACAATGAAAACATAGAAGAGTAATTTTGAAAAATGGTACATTCCTTTTAATGAAAATCTTAGGGCGTTACATTGCATTGCTGCACTCATATTATGCGATAGTTTCAAAAAATACAGCAATCAAAAATGCAAAATAGAATAAAACATCAACATGAAACTAAACAGAGTTATTACTCATAGATGAAAACTCTTATAAAGATTTTAGTTATCTTCAAGTGTATGGAACTACGTTTCAATGATCATATTATGAGAAATTAATCAAATTTTCACAAAGAATTCAAGATGAAACTGCAACACAGTTTCAAAAGTAATTATATTATAAGTGATAGGGGGGGAAATGTTTATTTCGATAAAAGAAAAAAATATTCCCCTTTTTAATATATAAATGATTCTTAATAGAAAATTTGTGTGAAATGATTTAAATACTGAGAGTATCATTATTTGGCTATATTTATGAAATTATCTTACATTTTAAAATTTATTCAACTTAACTCAAACTGAGTTGTGTTAACAAAAACCACATTACGTTATGAATGTATATTGCATTTAAAGTAATTTCATTACTCATTACATACATATATTGTTATACTCTAATATATCAAATTTCTATTTGTATTAGCATTTCATTACTTGCTTTCTGACTTCATAGAAACATGAACATTCAATCGAATGTGAAACTTTGCATTACTTACTATGAGAACAATGCGAGACTGAGAATAATGATTCCAGTATGGAATTTCAGATTTTCCATCTTTGACTATCCTTTCCCTCTTTAAGTGAATGTAACAGGATTACTTGATTATAATGCTTTCTAATTCCCTCTAGTCAGATCTAATGGATTATTCGAAGGTTAACATTCGTAATAATTCACGGACATTCATTGCAATGATTAATTAATACATTTTCATTTGCATAACATTCATCATTGGCTCATACTAGTAATTGTTGAATTGCTGGGTGAGATTTGTGAGTGTTCTAACTTTTATATGGTTCATTAGTGGGTATTATTCAATATTTATAAAGATAATGAAAATTAATACGTAAGAATATAATTATAATGTATAATATTTGAAACAATACATTTCAAAGATTTAAAGTTTTAATTTTATAGATTTTTAGATTAATAGTAAATATATAAAATTAGGTATAGTAGATAGATGAGTGTAATATGTAATTAATATTAATACATATAAAAAGGAAACTGCTTATATAAGTACCAATATTGTTCAATTTTGCTTTAAAATAACATTAATATTCCGTGAAAAAAAGAAACACTCTTTAAATGCAGGTAGAATAGTTGCTACAATGACAATATGAATTTGTACTTGAAAGAATAAAGTATACAGACGCGGATAATGGAAATAGAAAGATTTTCTAAATTAAACTGTATTTGCATTTGACATTTCAAGCAATATCATAGCTCTTAGAAAGATTTAATTAGTTTCAACTAAGCAATCAATTATAGTTCCATTTTTGAAAAATGCTTTTGTCATATTTTCGTATCCAGGTGAGTAATTTTGTATACATTGTTCGTTTTGATAAGTTGACAGACCGTATTTATTAACTGTCTTTTGAAAAATGGAAGAGCATTGTTACAAATTCTTTTAGTTTTGGAGCAAACAGCTTAAAGAGTATCATTATTTATTCTTGAGAAGAAAGATATTTTGAAAATGGTTCCAATACCAATTAGGATAATTTTAAAATTTCATGTCAAGATTATTATTTCCTTTTCTCATTGAATATTTTGATATGTTTATCCGTAGCTTGTGAATCTTTTAAGCAAACCTAAATTCTTATAATTTTCTAATACTAACTTTCTAATTATTTACTATCAGAGAATGTATTAGGAAAAAAACAAAAAAAAATCACAATTCCTAAATATGTTACTTAGTAAGAATTTATTTTTTACTTTTTCTAAAATAATATTATTTTCGTTCTTGTGATTTACATGTGCAAAATATCGAAGTGTTACTATTTGTTACTTTGCAGAGCAATTTTAGCAATTTTCATAGAATAAAAGATTTACTGTCACAAACAATATTTACCTAGCATTATAACCCACAATTTTCTTTTTATAGTGTACGTAAGTTACACATATCAAATTATATATGCAGAAATTGTATTGTTTAAGTTCGGATTACAAATTCATTAAGGAAAATTAATTAATTTGAAAGCAGCAAATCTCCAATAAGAAAAATAGATTTTCAGAAAATGAAACAAAGATTACAATTCAATTTTAAACTTATTGAGCGAAAAATTCAAAAAATGTTGAGATGGATGTTCAACTACTTGATAAAATAAGGTAAGGCAACAGATTAGAAAAAGAATTAGGAACAACATGAAAATATAGAATGTTGTTGGAAATTCCATCGAATGTTCAGTTAAATGAAACACGTGAATTTGATTTTTATCACATTCATGAGAAAAAATATATCCTGGGTCTGCATTAAAAAATATATTTTAAAATTATCACTTGAAAGCCCATACTTCAGTAAAAGTAGATGCTTAATTTGTAAAAAAAAGAAAAAAAATGGAAAATACAATAAGAAATACTAATTATTCACATATAAAAATCGCATGGAAAAGGAACTATCCAATTCTAAACAGATCCGTAAGGAGTATTTTTCTTTTTAATATTTAAAAAATAACCTTCGCTTAATATCTAAATTCCTCTTTCTATTTATTTCTCGAATATTTATTTCAATATCGAATATGATCTCTTTCAGTAGTAACAATACATGTAAAGAAATTCCGAAGTAATCTTACTATAATAATGACCTATTAGGAGTAAATGGCCCTCATATATATATAGTCAGTCAATCCTTATACATTTCTAGTCTAGTCAATACATCTTTATTCTAATTTATGCTATACAAATAACTTTATTTGCTCATAGTAAAAATTATATTCACTTCCCATTACTTTTGATCTAACACCCATTCCAATTTTTAGAAAAACATTTTACAATAAAAGGGAAGTACTGTTGACCAACAATTCATAGAAATTATTTTTTTCATTCAGCGAAAATAATTGTATGGTACAATATTCTATTTCTAGTTTATTTTTCAAAATTATTTAATTGATAGTACTCGGAAGAATCTGAAATTAAATTTAAAAAATTGTGTTTCTAAAAATGAATGCAAATATTATAATATTCTATATCTTCTTAACTAATATACTTCTTCATCTTTCGGTGTTAATATAAAATTCATAGAATAATATCGATTAAAATTTAGAAAAGTACAATTATTCATTTCCGTTAAAGGGAATCAGAAACAACAATCTTTATTTCCCTTTTTTCCAGATCTCGTTTAGAACGTAAGCAAAACATATAAAGGACATTAAGAAAAAAACTTACAAAAGTAAACAAGATATATACTTTGTATTATCTTGTATCTATCGTGTTCCTATTACTTCATTTTATTTTTGCTTTTGTGATGCTTTGAAAGTATTTCATTAGCATAACTAATACCAACCATTCTTTCGTTTCACCCATACTTCTAAAGATGACACAGTGCCAAGATTTTAAAACGTGTTTTCTGGGGGAAAAAACTCTACGCTTTGACTCAGAAGGACATAAATAATTTCTAGAAGACTTAATACTGGAGCAAACAAACGGAATGAAATCATATGATAAATTAGGTGAAAAAGTTTAAGTCAACCGAGAGAACAAAATATATTGAAGCCACTTCCTGAGAAACATTTTAATCATAGTACCGTTCTATTACATTTTATGAATATTAAATTATTTATTAGAATATAGATTCTCTTAAATGTGATTGACTAATTAATTTTATTACTATTGCACTTAGAAGTAACATGAGGGCTTTTGACAAACGATCTTATAATTCTGAATCTTAGTCAAGTGCTGAGGGCAATATCTGAACTGGCACCTCTCACTCCAAAATTTCACTATAATGGGAGCCTTTACAGGTATAAAATGAATGAAATCCACAAAATAATGGATTTTTAGTGGCATCTAGACTCGAACCCACGACTTGGCAGAAACATCACCGGCCGCGTCAACTTGTGACCATAAACCATCGGCTTACGCCTCTACCTCTTCAGTGCAAAGAAATACGAAATGAGAGTATCCATTTTTTCATGTGATTAAATTTGATTTTTCTTTTCTGTTCTTTAAGGTTTAGTTGGATTTGAAATATTTTCGTTCAAGAACTTGAAGAATTTTTTTGAACCTCGCAATTCAAGACCATTAAGGAAAATCATGTGACTAGAACGATCATCATCTGATTTCACTTCCCTACCCTATAAAGACCTTGAACCTCAGCTTCCCCTATATTAATCTTTCTATTATTATTTCCCCCTATATTAGCAACTTTCATTATCTCTCACTACGGGTCGTTTCGAGAACCTGGACTCGAGCAGTTCAGCTTGAGCATCGCCAATCACAGAGAACTTTGATTCCTTTTCTATGTAACTTCTATTCTTTATTTCTGAAAGCATTAACATTCAGTAAAATATTCCTTGTACAAAACTTTTAAGTTATACATGGATAATTTCATTTGAGAGTGGAGCCATGTAATGTCTGATAATTTCTGTAAGTGATGAAGTTCAAGTTTAAAGGTTCAAAAAGGTTCTTACAATATAGTGAAAAATATCTTTAATAATGAGGTATCATGTAACGGACATAAAATTCGAAAGGAGATTTTTCTGAACAATTTTTATATGCTTAACACATTTGTGCACGTATGGGCATTAACCAATGGCAAACTTAATCTTTATTTTTATGAACGTAAATTAAAAATATAAATTATGAAATGTTTCTTACAATTTTACATTGATTTACTTTTTCATACGGAGCATTCGATTGAAATACCATCAATACAGAAGGGATTTCATAATATTTGAATTTATAATTATTATCATAACTTTTAGATCTTTACTTTAATCAGAAGTTTAGTTTCTTAAATGTGTATGATTTTTTCTTTGCTTTTTTAAAAATTAGGATTAAATATTTTTGTGCCAATAAAAAAAATCATTATAAAATGAAACTGTTTCTAGAGACACAATAAGTTGAGTAACAGTGATTTATTCACAACACATTCTTTTTATATCAATTTTAAAGGCGAGTAACAAATGGGTATTTTTGATTGTCATTATATTTATAATGGAGATAAAAATTGTTTACTCTTCTTTTGAGATACGTGTTAAGTTATTTTCGCCACCTGTTATCTGCAAGATTAATTACTTACTCTGAAATTTTCTAATTTTATATCAAAGAATGCTGATACCAGTGCTTCATTGGTAGAGAAATCAGCTTTTCCGAGTGTGCCGAAAAAGCTGGTCAAAAGGTGGAAAAGTTCATTTCGCTTTTATTATTTTTAGAATATGTGTATTACCTTAATTTACAGTGAGTTCATCCCACAGAGTTTTTAAATAAAGCTTGTTTTTAGTTTTAAAAAACTTTTCATTGTGTGTGTGTATTTCATTGCCTAAATTAACATCCCGTCCTTTACAATTCAAAAATATAGAGATATAAAAGTTGTTTAATGCGTATTGAACAATGTAAAGTGTTTTACATTGAACTTTTGGCGTTTTATTTTTATCACACGTTTGACATTATTTATATTTAGTATTTTCAGATTATTACCTTAAAAATATTTAAATTTTTAGGAATAAATAGAATAAGCTATTCATTTTCATTGAAAAATTGTTGAACCTCTCACTGTATTATACAAATGACAGCAATTAACAATTCTCTCTTTGTTAAAATGGGGAAATAGAAGCATCCTTCGTTAAATTACATTTTTACTTAATGAAAATTGCTCCTGCTTTATAGAAGTCACTATGAGCTATCAACCAAATATATGTTTTATGTTAAGCTATAGAAAGTATTCAAACTTTTACACAATGAAAAGTATTTTTAAACCTGTTGTTATAAAGGATGCTTTAAATGCATCTAAAGATGTCGAAAACATTTTTACCTTAAATTCCTTATCCCATGCAACACACAATCTATAAGTTATCCTGATTATGTCAGTTCTCCTAAAGTCATCCATTTCTAAATATACGAATAATAAGAGTCAGTAAATGTCTACCAAATAAAGGAAGAGAAAACGCTAAGCCGAAAATTAAAGTTGACATTTCGGCTTCACGGCACCGTTTCGCCTCTCGATCGGTGACACGTTAATCCCTCCCTTTTCATTTCGAGGACTGAAAGAAAGCGAACTTTTTTTTCTTCTTTTGTCTCCTTAAGCAAACTAACGTATGCCGCTTTGATTTCTAGAGAATTCCTTTGTAGTGAGTATAAAAGGTCTAGAATTCTATGGAAATTTCTAATTCGGGATAGCTTTGAAATGACATTAAATTTTTTAGCAAGAATTATTATTATACGTTGTTTAAATAAAAGATGAAATAAAGAATTTTAAACATTTTCGCACATAATTTCCATAATATATAAATGTCTAAATGCTTTAAAGAAATCTTTGAAAGAATAAGCATATACTTGAAATACACTACGAGTATATAAGGGATTCAGAAGATTTCTGTTTCAAATAAAACAATTATTAGGGAGCAGAGCTTTTATTCAAATCCTTCTGTTTGAAACATTTTAGAGTCAAAAATGTTTTTAAAGATAATAAGTTTCTTCGTGATGCTGGTGTATTCAAAAAAAAAAATTACCGTAAAAAAACTAACACAAATTTTTTACACCTTTTTTCCAATTAAATTCCAATGAGAGTTTTAGAATAAGCAGTGTATTTTGGTGTTACTCAATAATTTTGAACTATAAGTTACTTTATTATTTTACAAAAAAAACTATAGAAGTATTTAATAATTTTTAAATATTTTTATAAATTAAACTTGCTGAAAATATTCATTTAATATTTAGTGACCTACTGTGAGAGCTATATTAAAATACGTTCTTATAATTGTGATATTGTTTTACTATGTACTTTAGAATTCTTTAGAGCTTTTAATTATTTTAATGACCATTCTTATTCAGATATATTAATTAATTAAGAATATATAAATATCAGCTCAAATTTTTTTTTATTAGTTTAGTTGGAATAATAACATCATTCTATGGGAAGTTTACGTTATTCGTCAGTAATATTTATCGGTGAAAGAATTTTTTTTTTTTTTTTTTTTTTTTTTTTTATGTTAACCAGATTGCCATGTGACAGTTTGCGGGGTAGGATTGTTTGAATTTAGGAAACATGTTTAAATACGCCTTTTTATCAAAGTCGGTTGCAGCATTTCAAATTACCATATTCTTTCACAGAAAAGCCGACCTTTAGATAGATCGAAATATAAATTTTCATCAAAGTTCACAATTTTAGCATATATCGGTCCAATAAGATGTTCTCCGAAACAATATATTGCTTATGAATTTAATTTAGATCAGAAATCCTCATCTGGAATAAGTTTTATTTTCTTACATATGGCATCACTGCCTACGCCGAATCACGAACTCACACGTACCTCTATGAAGTACTTTTAATAAATCCTTCCAAAACTGTAGGATTTCTAATGCTATGGATGGCAATGTAAGCGATTTGTTATAGGATATTGATGAAGAAGCAGAAATAGACTCCGTAAATATAGAATAAGTCAGAAATAACGAATTTCTCAACAACGAGAGTGAGAATGTACTTTTGAAATTATTTACCTCAGATAATAAATGTGATGATTTTGTAGGTTTTTAAATATATTGGTAAGTTATTAGTTTTATTTTATATTGCCTTTAATATATTTACATAAATTTTAATCTAATTTTTATATCCGTCCTATATGAAGACCTCGGATTTTGCAAGACTTTTTTATGATACAACTACCGTCTTTTCTGTAGAAATATACGGTACATAATATTCATTCAGATTTGTTATAGTATTAGTTTATGGGATAGTTTATTAGTCCCTCAAAAATAAAGTTAATGTTTGCTTGCTTTTCTTTGTGAATTGGAATTATTATAATGTGTATTTCATTAAAATGTTCTGAATTTGCAAGAATTTTTTAATAGTCATTAATTGATTTTAAAACATTTCATTTAAATTTTCCTATATAGCCACAAAGCTAATTTTACAAACTTTGTTTTCTTCGAAGGAGTTTTTGTTGTGGTTAATTTTGCTAAGTTATGTTTAACTAATACTTGAGACTTAAACTATTGTTAGAATGAACTTTTATTCATGAGCTTAAAATATTCGGATATAAAACTTTTTTTAAAAAAAAAAAAAAAACATTTTAAGTAGTCTGTTATTGTGAAGAGTCTCTCAAAGAGTGTCCCAGTTTAATTTACTTCGATAGGGAAACTACAAAAGGGTTTTAAAAAAGTTTTTTAAAAAGTTACTAATAGTTAAGCATTTGCATAGATTTTGAATAATTTAAAACCACTTTAAGGGCATGGAAAAAAATTTACCCTCAACATATAATTTTTTCCTTTCACTGTATGACAATAAATTCTCTCAGATAAACGTAAGACATATATTTCTTACATAAAAATCGTTCTGTCTTAAGATATATAATTTTTAAAAAACTCATTATGAAGGTAATATTTTAAAAATTACTTTCTAACATAATAATGGTGTATACTTTTAATGGAGTATATTTTTGTAAGAAAACATTTTAAAATAAGATATTGATAGAAAAAGAAATCACAAATCTCTTATTTTCAACAAAAAAAACCCAAAAAAGTACCATTCAACATTACAAAAGATCATTTTAAGCAATTAATGAATTTAAATAATCTGTTAAAGTGAATTATAATGACTTTCCTATTTGATGTCTTATAAACCTTTTAAGTAAATGAAGTATAATATATAATATATTTCTAATGTCAGGAGAATCTCCTCTTTTATTAAATGTCTCAAATTGATATCAAGTTATATTATAATAACGAAAACAAAAAATAATATTCAAAAATAAGAATAACGAATACCTCTTTTATAACAATAATAATTCGTTTATAGATGCAGATATTATTTAAATATTTTCATACGGCTATGTTTAGAAGTTTGGTTTGGATCTGTATGACAATAAAATAAAACTATAACATTTTTCTTATACTTTTATTAAATTATAATAATAGAGCGTACTAATACTGTCTTGTTAAGTTATTTATTTAGTCTTATTAATGTGATATGAGAAAATATGGAAACAAGACTCTAACTTACCTTGTTTATTGATTATGTATTCAAAGGCCTCACTGTATCAATTTCATTTTATCAATTAAATTAAGTTGCTGTTTCAGTTTCAAGTCACGAAACAAAATCAGAATGAATTGTCATATACAATTATAAAGGCTTTTATTAATATGTGTTTGATTATAAATTAATTTAGTTTAGCGGTTTCTTTATTTCAACTGGATCCCCAAAAATCATTTTGATGATACAGTACCTGACTCTTCATTCCCAATTGTTCCAAAAATAACCTTAACTTCCAAATTTGATATTTTTGCATCAAATTATTTCAAAAAAATGGTATATATTATCCACCAATATTTTTTTGAGATTCTTAATTTTAAAATTTCATTTATGTGTCTCATACTTGAAGAGCAACATCCAATATAATTATCCAATTAAAAACAAATGATCTGTATTACGAGAAATTAAATAATCTGTAAATAAATTATAAATTAAAGCTCATATCAATTAGTATAAAGTAATAAATTCTTTCTAGAATTTGATATTTCTAAAGAATATAGTTAATCATTCCCTTTTCAATTTTATTTTGTGGTAATTTAACAATATTTTATTATACAGGAGCATAACATTTCATTAATACATGAACTTCAAGAAAACATTTAAGAAATAATTCTGTTACTGATTATTTTGTTATGTATTATTATATTTTATAAAATTATATATTATTTTATTTATGAAATTATATGATTATTTTATTATATATCATCATTTTTATATAATGTTATCAAATGATTAATTTGTTTTTAAACAAAAGCACTTCTATATTAAAATCTTTTTATTAAACCTAATTTTATTATTTTTTAATAAAAGTGATCAGGAATTTATCTTGAGGTATCATTGATATATTTATATGTAAATGTAAGAAATTGAATATAAATGTTTCATAAATTATTACTAAGAAATATGATTTACATTAATTTATATATTTCATACAGAATGTAGAATTTACTCATTAACTAAGTAAAAAGGCAAACAATAAACTCTTCACTAAAACATAAATAGTTCTCCATATGTAGCTAAGTTCATTAAGTGTAGTCTTGTTTTATATTTTATTTCATACAAACTTCAAACACAAACATTGTTTCAGTGGAAACATATCTCAAAATAAACAATATAAATTTCCCTTGACATTTATGGGATGCTTATTGCTACATAACATCATAAAAGTATTAAACTATCTTCATTATAGCAGAAACGAAACCAAATTTAGAGCAAAAAAGAAAGTTAAATGCCTGTATGTATGAAAAAATACTCATTATATTTAAATGTTTGATATATTTTGCTGCAATTAATTCAGTAACTATGTCGGCCTCATACTCATAGTTCCACAACTTTCCTAAATTTTGTAAGAAAAATATAGTCTTCATGCATAGGGGCTTTTTTTATGTAATTTATAATAAAGTTTTCTAATCTAACATATTAATGGCATAACTTTCCGTTAATATTTTGCAGTAATTTTTCACAACATAGTTTTAATCTTAATTTGATCAAGTAATTCATGGAAGTTTGTAATTCTCATTTATTCAGGCTTGAAATATGTAATATTTACTTTGTGTAATATTTAATAATAATAATATGTTGGCTTCACGCAGATTGAATAAAAACATGTTTTCTCAAGTAGTTAACCTTGTTATAGATGTGCGTCAATAAGGAATTTTATTGTTCATCAAATATTTCACCTGGCTTACGTAGTTATAACATTATAAAATGCACTTTTGTTTATTAGTATATTTATTAGACATGTGATTACGAACGCTTCTCTAAATACATTACTGATAACTAATATCATCCATTGTCAATGTACAAAATGCCCATCAGCAGCTTTCTGATTACATATTTTGTGTAAAATAATTTTCAAATTTTCGAAAATTATTATTCGCATGAAATTGGAATTTGCCTCTATTTAATTTGCGAAAGAGTTTCCGAAAAATGAAATCAAATTCTAAAATTATTCAGCAAAGTATTTGATATAGGAAATGATCTATAAAAAGTTCAGTGTCTTTTCTTAACTTGTTTACAATCACTCAAAACTAATAGAGATGCTTCAAAAATATTTTACAACATGTCAAAGCCATTCATGTTTTCACTGTAATATTTATGTCTGTTTAAATTTCAGTTTAATGAAGCATGTTACGTTTACCATATTTTCTTAGAAAACCATTTAGTTTTTTTATAGTGTTCTTCATATTACAAGTTTTGAAAAGAAGTCATAATATAGCAACAAATTTAAATAAATAAAAATATTGAATCGAATTGGAATCACCCAATGAGGACCTACAATATTCTTATATATATTGTTACAACCACTCTCATTAAAGCCATGATAAAAAATTCCTGCATCATTTTCATTTCATATTGAATATAGTATTATAAAATGCTCAAATAGCTTCTAAGCAAAACTATTTTTCATTAACTATCAAAATTATCATATGGCTTTTTTTTACTATGGAGCTTCTGTATTTCTCTTTTGTTAAATAGTTTTTATTACACAATATCAGTTAATCATGATATTTGTATGAATGATTCTATATAAATGAATATAAATTCAGTATTTCTATAACTTATTAATTTTCTCTAATTTATTTTTACCTTTTTGCTAAGAATATATTCTTTAATGCTGTGAATAAGTAATTGTATACATTTTCTATGGGTAGATACAAACAAAAATAAATATATGTTTCTATTATTTTGATTTATTATTTCACATGAGGAACTTGCTTTGCATAATACTCCTAAACAGTTAACTTGTCTTCAGTATCTCTTTGGAAAAAAATGACTCTATTCCTGAGATTTGTTTGATTAAATGATTCCTTTTTTGCTCTGTATCTGCATAAATTCATCGTATGTTTCTCCAAAAAATAAATTTGAAATAGCTTTTATAAAAACTGTTAACTTCAATAATCATTCACTTATATGCTAATGTTCTCTTCCCAGTTGATGAAAAGTGTTTTTCAAGACTCGGACAATTCGAATGACACACATTTTGAAATTCTTCCTTCAGGTAAATTCAAATATGTGTAATAACCGCTTAACTGTAGAACCTTCTCGAAGTTTCAATCAATGTGTCTTAAATTCCTGTACCCATATGTGAGAAATTAAACTAAAACATTTAATTTAAAGTACGAAAATTTGTGTTTTCTAAATAGAACAAATAAAAAGCTTAAAAATTAAATCTAGATCTAAATATAAAGCAGATTTGATTACAACAATCAGACACAGTTACTTACATTTAATACCTGAAAATAATGTTAATCAGAATATTTTAAACCATAAAAATTACTACAAGTTCAAACAGCAAACTTATTTATGAAAACAATAAAAAATTTATGTATTTTTATAAAAAGGGGAATAAATAAAAATTACATGAATTTGTGTAAGGGTTATTTATTAAATATCTTTCCCCTTCTAATATTTATTATATTGACTTTTTCAATATTTCATTGAATATTACAGAGCAAAATGCATTACTTTTTTCGTTATCTGACCGGTTATTAAACCTTTTATTTTTCTCATAAAATATCAAATTATCCTAATAATCATTAAGATTCTCATTAGAATTTTTTTTAGCGTAGGTGCTTTTTAACTATTTCTTGTTTAATATTTGTTGATAACTTTTGGTCATCTTTCAAAATTTGCACCATGACTTGTCATAAAAATATGAATTCTTATAAAATATTATTACAAAGATTCTGATAAACTATCAATCAAACTTACTATTTAATAAATTACTTTTCCAATACAATTATTTGAAAATTCAGCTTAAAATATTTATCCCTTCTTTGTATTCATTTCTGTTATATTTCTTCAAAAATTTGCTCACGTAAACTTATTCTTCGGGTAAACTAATAAATTAAGAATCACTTCAGTACTTTGAAATATCAACCTATGAAAATTCTGCAAAGAGCTTACGATCAGTTTAAGCTACATCTTATGAACACATCAGCCAGTTTCATTATTGTTACATGCTTATATTTATGAAATTGAAACTAAAATATTCTCACTTAGCAATTATTCAGCCAAAATATCTGTTTTTTTAAATATTTGTAACATCCATATATAAACTCTTAATTCGCACATTTTTTTGATCAGATGATAAATTCAGTCACTTTAGAAGTTTTTAAATGAAGTCGAGTTTTTAAACTAATGCTACTGAAGGACACTTTTAACAATTTTGAAGATCACTTCATAATAAAAATAGTTTTCTTGTTTTCTTAAGAAAATCCACAATGACGATACGAATTTTTGATTATTTAATTTCTTACATTCTATTTCAAATGGTAGAAACATCATGAATTCTCTATTATGTATGATATTGTATTATATTAATGAGCTATTACAGTGAATAAATATCAGTATAATTAATACTGTGTTACCAATTCTATTCAATCAGATATTTCTCCCAAGATATTAAATGGCTATAATGCATATTTAGATGAAGCATTTTAACAATTACAAAATATTTAAAAGAACTAATGGATTTTATAGACTATACAACCATTATTTATCAAGTTATTAAGTACTGAAAATGCATGTTTAATTCATTATTGTTATTTTTATTAGCTTTTCTTATACTTATTCTTAAATGGCTTAACAGTAATGATTACATTATTATGTATTGAGTAAATATTTTTTGAGTAAATAAGTTTTACTTCTTTCTGTAAAATTCCTAATATAAAAGTTTTCAAACTACGTTTTATTGACTTAAAAGTTTAAAATGTTTTTCTATATCTTTTTACACAGTTTTTCTAAGAGATCACAAAGTTAAGCGAATAATAACTTTTACTTCTAAAGTAAATTTTCCAAATAAATAAAATGCTTGCAATATAATTTTTTATCAAATATTGAATTAGCAATAAAACTAACTTAAAGATATAATTCTATACCTTATAAATATTTTAATGTAATTTATAAAAGTCTAAAACCTCTATAAACTTCCTCAGTAGAGTTTAAAAAGCTTAAAATCTCGTATTCTAAATGTCAGTGTAATTTAATTAAAAAAAATTGGGTAATATTTGGGGACAAATATGTGTCATATCTCAGTATGAAATACACTTACTTCTGAAAAAAAATTTAAAAAATTAACACCAGAATTTTAAAAAAAAAATCTAAAATCGCAAATGAAATATTCAAATTCCTCTTACCAATTAAGTGGATAAAAGAATTAATTCACTTAATTATTTTACTTTATTCTATTTCACAGAAACTGACATTAATTTATCGCAGCAAAAGCTTCTTCCTGCTCTAAAATATTAACCTTTTGCTTTCTGATTAGATACTTTGTAGAACAATTTTTGAAGAACTCCAGAAAATCTTATTAAATGTGTATCATCTGAGTTAATATAAATTATTTATCTTCATCAGAATGAGAATAAACTCATAGTTAATTAAACATTTATTTACAGAGCACTTAATTACCTCAGTACTGAAATAGGAATGATATTTTGAATAACTCGTTATCTTAATAAATAAATATTATAAAATAAAAAAAATGATTTAAAATGTTTTCAAAATGATAAAAATAAGCGAAGAATTTCTCCACCAATGAATATTTTTAATCTAGTTAAGAATGAAAATGGCATAAAAACCCGCCATTAAAACAAAAGTGATTAATTCTGTCATAAACGCAATGATAAATGTTTACAAAAAAGAAAAAAGAAATATTTAATATAAAAGTAAATCGCAGGATAAGTAATGGCTTACGCATTCGTATTTATCTACGTAATTAAATTTAGTGGGGAGATAAGGGAAAGATACATTTCCGGTACCAAAAGTAATTAAGATATTAATTATTCAAATACACCGAAGCAATTAAGTATTCACTTGCTGGCATATAAATATACACAAAAGTAAGTAAATTTTTATTTGACCTTTCCCATTTATATTGATAATCTGAATGATCTTGTACTGTTTTATGAAATTGAGAATAAAAAGATTGTCCAAAAATAAAGGGAATAAAAAACTTCAACATAAATATATTAAAATGTTAAATGATACAGATGTTAAGCATTTTTCTGCAGAATTTAAAATCTTTGAAAAAGAATCAGTTTATGTTCCAAACAACTTCACAAACTTTGAAATTTTTGGAGAACATGCTAACTAAGGAAGAATTTAAAAAGTACTTAAGAGGAGATATGCGAGCCATATCTTGCTTCAATGACTTTTCAAAGTAAAATAATGACGGATCTAGGAAGACATAATGCAACAAACAATCGTAAGATGTCATAAACATAGAGTTGAAATTTTAAAAATTGTGCTTTTAGGATTACTACAAAGCCTATCTTCTACCACCTATCTTCTACTTCTGGAGTATTTAAATGTGGTTCTCGATTTATGTCAGCTATATGTTGTTTATGTCGAATGAAATATAGATGAAATTTCAACTTCGTCAATTTCCACTTCCGTTGCTGCACCGCCAAATGTAAAACTTTCCGGAAGTTTTGATACTGGTAATAGTTCATCATTATTTGAGATACTAGTTGCACTAGCTGAATGCAAGTTTGGTTACTTAATTTTATGCTTTATTTTTCCACAGAATCCTTTAACTTTTGTAATAGAAAAATAGCTGTGGTTTATATGAACCTTTGACTCTCACCACAGCAGGGTTATAGCAAAGGGCATACTCTTTCTTTTACCTTTCACCCACGCAAATAGGCTTTTAGAATATCGTGTACAACAAGAATAAGATGCCCATTTTTTATGTTGTTTAACTACTTGATATCCTAAGTACAAGTTATAGACAGTCTTTATTAGCAGTGTAAATGAGCATCAATGCTTTTCCAAAGTTAGCTCATCAATTATATAGCAAAAACTTTTTGTGTCGACATTTTTCCCAATTTTAGAGGAAAGTGTGATAAATTTAAACAAAGATTGTGTAAAAAGACTTAAGCAGAAAAGAAATAACTACAACCCACTCACTAAAGGCAACCTTCAATCACCGTGACCTTTAAGGAAAGCAAAATATTAAGGAGCATAACATATACATAGTGCGTTGTTAGAAATTCCGCTCAATTTATAGGCAATTGAGTGACTTACTTTAAATAATTTGGAATGTTTACCAAAATATTAATTGAAAATGTATGAATCTTAATGGAAACGAAAAGAAATCTTATTGATGTCCTCGAAAGAAAAAAAAATGAATGTTTCCTTTTTTTTGATCAAAAATACTTCTTCATAATTATATCAGATATCAAATATCTATTTGAAAATTTCTATTTAAATTTCTTCGCGTTTCCTTATACAGTAAGATCAACCGAAAGCATGGAGTATTTTCCATTACTTAAATCCCTTTTCGGTCCTTAGAATGAATATACAAAAAGCGAACATTTTCAATAAAATTTCATTCTTGATTTTTCCTATTGAAATTTAATATTATGATGAACAAAACAAATATTCTCTAACATATTAATATATTACATAAAGTATAAGCATATTATAAAAATTCTTTTTAAATGTAAGCCAAATATAATTATGTGAATTTGAAATATTTCCCTGGTTACAAATATTCAATTGAAATCTAATCCAATGCTATTATAAAGTAAATAAATATTGTGCCTTAACTAAATTAATAACTATTATAGTTTGTATGTGAATAAAATAAAATTATTTTTCATGCAAGTTATTATGCAAAGCAAAATGAGTTCGTGGTATTTGGAAGCCATATTTAAAGACGGCGGATATTATAAAATATATTTCAATATTGAAAAATATAATTATTTGTTGCCTGCTGATAAGAAAAATAGTTTTGTTCAAAATTGTCTCTACTAATCAATTCAAATCTTTTTGACATACTTTTCTCATCAAAATGTTCCTTTGCATTCAAATAATCATTAAAACATTTTCAAAATAATAAAAACTTGAAGTTTGAATAATATTCTGTAAATAATACTACTTCTTTAATCATTTGTATTTGGAAAAAAAAGAAAGTTAATAAGAAAAAAAAAATTCTAAACTCCAATTCAAAAACAGTAGATCTCAATTTACCAAAATAAAAAAAATGCATTCGAAACTACTCATCTGGAAACAAAATGATGGCAAAAGAATTTTTCAAAATTAAGAAAATAATTTATTATTAAGTTAGAAACTATTTAAATGTTTGATTGAATTAAAACATTCTCTTAAATTCTAAATTTAAAAAAATTCAAATTAAAAAATAATTTCTGTTTCCTATTTGATGTTCCTGTTACACTTATATTTACGATAATTAATTTCTAATTATTATTTAGCATTAGTTCTAAAAAAAACTACTGGCATAAACTGATAAGCCGTATTATGTAGACACATTCTGTTATGATAAATTATATAAATTGGTTCAGTGTTCGATCAGAAGATTCATTTATAAAGATTAAAATTCGAATTTCAAGCGAGAAAGTTTTCTAAGTAGTCGTTCTTACATTTTATCATAAATTTGTGGGTTTTCTTCAGGAATTCATTCCTCAAAACATTTAGTTCTGCCTACAATTATTCACTTACTTGATTATTACTTCAATACTATTTTTGTTCCTTATTATGTTCCATAAATAAGAAAAATTGATTGTTTTAGTCAAGACATAGAATTTTAGAAAAATTTCCCTTAACTAATATCTAGAGCTTCATTTTGACTTTATGTTTAAGTTTCCAATTTCTTTTTAATCAAATAAAGCGTGATTATGTAAATTAAATAAACTTAATATTGAAATGGGAATATTATTTAATCATATCCAGTCGTACAAAAGCAACAGAAAATTAGATAGTGATAAAGGTTACAGTACTAGGAAGACTGCTAGTGTGAAATTCTCGAGAGGTTTTTTACGTGCGTACGTGATTTGGTGAGAATCAGTTCCAATGCTGCCTGTTTTATTAATATTTTGGAAGATTTACGCGCATCGTTTTCTAATAAGCGTATTCTTTACTGTATTATAGAAATTGTTAGCACTCATTGAATTGGGCAAGTGCTGTGCATCTATTATTGTTCAAATTGTGCTATCTGTATGTTGTCTTCAAAATTTTCGAATAAGTCGTCATTTATCGTTTTCTACCGTTTTGGATTTGATTTTCTCTCCACGCACACTCACAGAGAGAGGAAAAGAATTTCTCGTAATAATGTGTGTGTGTGTGTGTGTGTGTGTGTGTGTGTGTGTGTGTGTGTGTGTGTGTGTGTGTGGTGGTGTGTGGTGTGGTGTGGTGGGTGTGGTGCGAGGTGTGTGTGTGTCGAGGTGTGTGTGTGTAATGATTTAGCTTTAATTTATATTACTTTTTCTTATTAATAATTTTATTTCCTAATTTTTCCCTTCCCTCATTTAAAAGTAGAAAGTTCATTCTTATTTCATGATACCATTCATTTTTAACTTAATTTATGCAATGACACGTTCTTCAGAATTCGCTGATTGTGTAGATCTCACGGTTTCAGACCTGTAGAGATGATCCCCACTAGATTTTCTGTCTGCCCTGAGAATTCCTCCACTTATATCACGTGATTTATTACGAAATTCCCTGCTATAAAACTAAAAACAAGAGAAAACTCTCTCTCTTCTGCGCTCTTCTACTGTTTATCAAACTGCGGAGTTGTATCTCCAACCTTGTGTTTCTGATCTTTCTTTCTCTCTCAGCTATGAGTAAAACAATTAAATTTCACTTTCGCCTCACCGGTTTCTGAGATTAAATCTTATTTCTAAAGAAGGGGTGAAAGTCATTTTATGTATATATGTGTTATATATATATATATATATATTATATATATATATATATATATATATATATTTAATAATATATATTAATATATATATTATGTATTATATTAATTATATTATATATATATATGTCACACATTTATTTACTATATATGCATCATCGACCAAAAGGAACAGTATCTGTAAATTGGGGGTTGGATATTGAGAATCAACCACGGAGTTCCTTCCCTCGCTTTGCTTTCGGAACGTGTAAGGCTGTTAATGTCAATCATTTTATCACCTTTTGTATTCGGGCTTGGTGATATACCGCTTTTGTACACGCTTATCAAAATAATCCTTTTTTTATTCCCTTTTTTTGTTCCCGTCTGGAATAGGCAAAACGAATCATTCATACGTCAGTTTTACGAGCGTTGTTTCTCTCTCTTTGAATTATTTCTAAATTAATTTTCTATCAAATTGTGTTTTAAGATTGTGATTAATTGTGATTTTGAATTGCAATATTTTACTTTAACTTGAAGTATTTTGTAACTGGAATAATTTCGAACATTGGTTTTAATATATCACAGACTAATAACTTCACTTTACTTGAAATAAAATGATATATTTTTCTCAATTTGATAATTTCTTATTATTTTGAGCAAATTTTTTACAAGTATAAAAAAATTTGGTATAATCTATGAAAATATTATTAATAGTACTATATATGTGAATTGATATGTTCCATGTTTCATATAAAATTTAAATGAAAAATTTTAATTTTTTTAAACAAATATTTAATATTATTTCTATTTTTTTGTGTAAAATATTATACCGAAAATAAGATTTTTTTTACCGTAAAAATAAATAATTAATGGATTATTTTATATCGTACACATCTCATTATTTGAAAATAAATTTTTATCTTCTGCATTATATTTAATCTTTTTATATTATTGTTTGAGTTAGTAGTTTTAGAAGAAATGCATGATGTATAAAAATGTTATCGTGAAAAGTTTTATGAATTTAAGAGATAGTTTTAACATAAAGAAATTTCTCTCGCTTTGATTGCATAAAGTAGGATAATTTTATATTTTCATGATGCAAAAGAAAACAGATATTACCAACACAGATAAAAATCATACTTAAAAGTAGTTCAGCTTATTATTTCTATTATTGATTAAAACTGTAAAACTACTTAAAAATTTATTTGTAATCTATAATGTAATTTGCGGATAATTTACTCATAAGTAAGTATCCACAATTCGTTTTAACATTACAGAAACTTACTGAAATTATTAACTGATATTAGAATTATTGAATGACAATTTTTGTGATTTCATATAAACATATTATGTTCAAAATATGTTCCATTACATTACGCAAATTTAAGAGCTTTAATAATTACATTGACTATTGGTGTCTTTTTACAAAACTGAGTCGAGCAATTTTTTAAAATTATAAGAAAATAATTTTGTTCGCTATATATGGAAACACATAAAATATGCATTCCAGAAAGAAGGGAAAAACTCCATCTTTAAATAAATAATTAATTAAATTTTTTATTATTTTCAACATATTTTAATGTTTTAAAACTTTCACTACAGTGAATTTTAATATTTTTAAGTGATCTTTTTCTTAATTTCTTAGAATTATTTTTCACAATTCTATGCTTGGTTTTGTTCTAATACTATCATTTACAGTTTTGAAATTATTTGTTTCTATCAGATGCTACGAAAAACTATAAAAAGTAATGTTATATCTAATTTTGAAGGTTGTTTTTTAAAAAAAACTATTTATCAAAATCCTTATTGCATGCTTAGAATAAATTCGATATCTTATATTTTTTATAAAAAAAAAAGACTTGGAAATGTAAATGCATGACGTCGTGAAAAAGATAAAAAGAATTAAAAAGTTTGAAAGGTCAAAGAAATAATATGGCTCACTCCATGAAAGAAAATTAAAATAATACGCTGGAACTATGAAAGTTTGTACATATATTTTAAGAGTCTTAAATTTTAAATATGGGTATATTATTTTTTTTACATGCTGTCATTTTAAGGAACTGTTTTCCCATAAGTTTGCATGATTAAGTAATTCAAAAACGGTAGAAATATATTTAGAAATAGCATTCAACTCATCCTTGTTCGGTAATTTCTTTTCATTATAGCGTTGAGAAATAAAAATTTAATCAAAAGTTTTAATTGCAAACACAAAACACTATAACCACACACACAAGGAAAAAAAGAATATTTTGAGTTATACTCTAATAACAGTACTCGAAAAAGGAAAATATTTTTTTTGTAACAAAATTAAAGCATGTACTGAATAAACTGAGTGTAAAAAAATATAACACACACGTACTATGCTCCTTTGAATGAGTACTGAGTTTATTCGAATTGTTAAAAATTAATTTTTCAAAAAAACTTTAGAAAACATGACCTATTATGCATTGACTTAGAAACGTCAATCATTGACGAGAAAAGGGGTAAGCAATATAGTAAAAACTCCCGTCCTTATCAGGACTTCCTTCTCGAAAGAGCCCGTCCTCAAAAGGTTAAAAATACTTCTAAAGGTGTTTTAAAAAATTTTTAAATTACATAAAAACTACAATGATGATGTTTTATTTCGATTTAGTTTTCTGCAAAAACTATTGTATATAAAATAAATATAATTATAATTATCTATCACAATAACGTATAAATTACTGCATAGTTTATATCAGACTTACATAGCGAGCGTTTACATTTAAAATGTAAAATTGCATATTCTTATGATGTTTTGCAATGATTATCAACAAGAAAGTATTGTATTTATTTTAACCCTTAAACTAACTCTTAAATATTATCACATTTGCTGCTTTTATTATTATTATAATTCTTATTTTCAAATTCACACAACTTATTTAAAATACCTGTCGCTTAAAGTATGTCCTTTGAAATAAAAATAAAATTTAAATTCATCTATGCTGATATGTAAAACCTTTCCAAAATTAAGTTCAAACTTTTATCCCTCAAATAGCTAACTAATCCACAGTTGTCGCGTAAAACACTTTAAAGTTATTCAAATATCAAATAGCTTCTGTATCATGACTGTAAATTAATGAATTTCAAATCCAGTGCAAATCTCATTTATCAACTCTACAATTACTCGAATGATTAAATGGCGAACATTATACAAATTGAAATCCATTAGTTAACATCTCTAAATACGTTCCTTGTGGCCTATTACGTACCTTAACTTTGGAATAAGTTATCAGATTCGACTAGACTGAGTTAGGGAATAATATGATGGATTGATGCACATTAATTTGAGAATGGAGTTTATTCATTTTCTGAAACTTATTGCGGTTTCTGTTGATAATGATAGTTTTAATAAATACAGTTGTTCAAATAAGCGAGTTCTGCAACATTAATTAAACTATGACATTAGTTTCAATTGGTAACAGAAAGCGCACGCTAAAAACCTGAAGATTTACGTTAGACACCATAAAAGCTTAATTAATGCGGGATAAATTTGAATTGGTTAGACATATTTAATAGGTATTTACGATCTAGCAGTTATTATTAAAATTGATTATTATCACCATTAATTATTCACTAATCCTTCAAATTTTGAATTTGTTACGTATTCCTCTACATAAATTGTGCCATTTCTCATAAAATATAAAATATTTTTTTCAGTTTATAAGCAGAGTTATTGAAAGGACTCTCTTCCATCTGTTAAACTCCTAAAAATATTTAAATTTCGTAATTATTAGTGAATACTTTTGATAAATTACTCATTATCTTAAAGTTGTTATAAAAGTATTAATGCGTATAAAACTCATCTGAAGGTCTCAAAATACCTTTAGAGTTTTAAAGTATTAAAATGATGACCAAATGAAGACTGTCCTTTCAGAAGTAATTAGAAATATTTAATTTTGGTAAAGGAAATGGTGAAAAAAAATAAAGTGTATTCAACATATCATAAAAAAAAAATGTTTTTTTTTTTTTTTTTTAGTTTGTTACGAACTGATGAAAAAAGTTAAAATTTTTAGTCGTCTTGCTTAAAAAGAATGTTGCTTAAAGAATTTATAGTGCTTTTTTCCATATCCATAGAATTAAAAAGAGGAGAATATTATAAAAATTGTTGATTATTAATTGTTTCTGTTTTTCAGTTTTCTCTATCTTTCACAAATATTATTGACTCTTTTTAACTTCATTCGTTCATAAAACCATCTGACTTAAGTACATGTTTGTCATTTTTATGGGGTATCGGAATTTCAAATTCTTCAGAAAAAAAGTGACAAATTAAGATTTTTACATTTTCATATTGTATAGATTTTCACCTATCCAAAAATACTTTATTTTAATTTTTACGATAATTAGACGCTTCAAATACTTAGTTTTAAATATTCATTGAAACGGAGCCTCGACCGTTCAAAAGGCGAGCTATATACATTTTTGATTGTTTGTTAAATGTACTACAATAATTCTTATATTCAACTTTTACTAAAAGTTAAAATGCATTAGTCGTATAGATTGAAGAGAATATGAATAATTTTTTTGACGTTTCAGAGCAAAGATGAAAGGCCAAAAGATTTAAAATGAAAAGCCTTTGTCAGGAAAAAATAGGTTGAGCGTTTGCAAGTATATAACAGTCTAGCCATACGGAGAAATTTGTATACTGTATAGGATGCGCGACACACTGTATGGGTGACATTTTTATACAAACTGTCAGCGGATGTGAACCCTCAGCACAGATATTGCCCATCAGATGCAGATACATGGAGTTAATTTAAAATGACGGTATTACTTGAGGAAATTTACCATCTCAAATGCAATTTATTTGTTGCTGTTTTGGAGGCTAAGATAACAATTTTTTGATATTTATCAAATCCAGAACTATTGAAGAAATGTTTGCATGGTTGTACCCAAATTCGAATGAAAGTGCAAATGTTGTGATATGTTCTAGAGTTTATGCAAATACAATTTCTCTCTTTAGGTATATGTGATGTTATATATTGCTTTAATATAGGCAATGTTTTAAAATGGCAAATTTTGAAAAAATTGAACATTGAGCCTGGTGATTATATAGTAAAGGCAATGAAACGCCCCGACATGATGAAGCTGTTAAAATTAATTTACAAAAACCAAAGGAAGTTAGGAAAGAGAAAAAAGAAAAGCGAGGATGGTGAAATTTTAAGAAAGGAGGGTAATTTGTAGAGTATGGGGCGGGAATGTTCTATCAGGTAAGTACGTTTACATTAAAACTCGTTTTTCTCACAATGGGAATTCGTGATTTACTCTTTCTAAGAAACTAATCATCATAATTTTCATAGGACAAACTCATAACACTCGTTAACTTACATTTAAATGAGTTTTTTTAAAAAAAATAAAAAATATAAACTTTTTACAAATTTATTTGCACGAAATTAGTGCCAAATTTCGTTATGTCTGATTCAATATTTTGTACATAAATAAGAAATTCAAATTTTTACAAAAACTCCTTTAAGAATAATGAAAAAGTATTTTTTTTTATTTATGTAAGAAAATTCAGGCTTATAACTATTATACATTTTGAGGTAAGGTATATCGAAAATGGTCAATTTATCATTGTCGGTGTAGGATATTTATACTTCCCTTAAAGAATTTTTAGTAACTCATGGAGAAATTAAAGTAATGTTTGATTGAATGAATTTGTTACTTCGAATTTATTAAAAGACTAAAAAAATGTTTTCAAATAATGAAACAAGTAGCGTTATTTATACCACTTTTTTTATTTTTGAATTCTACTTTTATTTACATGGCTATCCTATTGTACGCTGCTGCAGAGTCTTTCCGTAGATTATATCAGATCAGAAGAGAGCATTGACCGGAAGAAGAGAAATTTATATTGCGATGTCCAAGTAGGCAATCCTAGAGACTGGCTTGAAAAAGGGTCCGACTTAAGGATGGAGGTGACAGGAGCCAGAAAAAAAAAGTTAAGATACAACAGTTCTGGACACATTGGTGCTCTACGATATGTGTGGTATCTTTTCATTGCAAACGTAATTGATATGAACAAAGATGTATGATATAATATTTGATTCGTACAAGTAATTATGATATAATTGATCCATATATCACTAATAATATTAAAAGTTAGTGCCAGACACATAGTCCCAAAAATATTGGGAGCTCGGACGGGATACTGATCGAACTAAAAAATTGAACAGAAAGAAATCTATCAAATCCAGGAAAAGCACTGTAGATTTTCTGACAACATTATAGCTGACTGATATTTTGAGACAGAAAAATTGAGGAATTATAAGTTTTTTTATAGGAATTAGTGTGGGAGACTTGACTACTGCCTTTTTCAAATCCAATGAAGCAAACGAACAAATCAAATAGCTGCAAGACTTGAACCCCCATTATTTCAGTGACTAAGCTTTACAATTGAAATATTTATTTTAAAAAGAAATTATTGGAAATTAAGAAATTAAATAACAGAATTCTAACTACTTCCTAAGTATGCATAAAGTGATTTATAATCTTAATAGACATATTTAGGATCTTGACAGATAAAGTTTATGAGAGCTTGAAGTGTTTGAATTCTTATCCTCTGATATATATATATATATATATAACGAGTATAATAAAAAAATTAAATCCCCTTCAACGAAAACCTTTCCGATAGTAAACCAATTGCTACGAGTAATTTTTAACTGAGAATTTTGAGGCATAAAAGAAGGAAAATCCAAAAGAATAATTTTAAATTTTAATGATTTACAAAACAAATTACCAAATGAAGAAAATGAGGATGAAATAACATTGGAATTTAAAACTCAATGCACAAATTTCACAAATGAAGCTATTCTCGAACGATAAGAAATCGAGCAAAATTATTCATGGTGTAAAAAACTATGAAAGAAATTTTGATGGAACTGAAAATTGTTCTGTTGATAAATGTGTCGAAGATTCGATGAAATGACCCAATTGCTTTTTCTGGGGGGGAGGTTATTTAGAAATGTGGATATTTGAAACTAAATTGTTCACTAGGTTAGTCAAAATAATTATTTAGATGAAATCAAAAGAAAATTGGTTTAGCATTATTTCATTGACATGAAAGAAATATCCAATAAAGTCACGTCGAGGATTCATCCTGGATTAATTACGTAATTTAGGTTACTTTCGACTGAGTTGAGACCATAAAAGCCTTTTATATCAATCTAAAAACACAAGAGAATTTGGAGATACATTAAAATCATACAAAAATTGAAAGCAGGTAATAAAAATAAATATGATGTTTTGGTAAAGAGATATATGATAAAATAAATATTAAGTATTACAAAACAACTTGTAAAACTCCTGAAATAAATTAAATCCTGGATATCAAATATCAGAATAAATAGTACTTCCTGCTAAAATTGTAGTGAATATGGATATCGCATAGTTGACTGCCCTAATAAAAATAGAATTTTAAAACGCTAGAAATGTGAATCCTTTAAACGAATTTCAAAAAATTACTTCCAGAGACGCATTTCAAAAATCAGACTTCAATAGAACTTTAATCAGCAATTCAGAAAACTTTTCAAATAAAATACAGAAATCAGTCGAAACTCAAAATAAGAAAATAAACACTGTAATCGATAGTGGTGGTGAAGTAGGGATGAAGGATTTGAGCTTGTATAAAGAAATTGGATCTCCTGAACCAAAATTGGATGGAACAAAATTACAGGGCATTAGTGGAGAATAAATAGTACCGCTAGACTACTTTCACTTTTTCGAGTAAATATTTCTTGATGGCTGTGCTATTTGTGCTACAATTTAAGTTCTGAACCAAATGTATAACAAATATGTGATTGGAATTAATGTGACATGTCGATTAAGAATCCCTTGTAACTGGAAACGAAATGTTTGTTATTGGATAAAGAGATAAACTTCAATGTGGTTTTGTGCAAATGGTCAATGGTATTTCAAGTATTCATTTTAAATGCAAACAATTTTAACGATATGCCCTTTAAAGAAATCTTTAAATCAGTTTCCTTTTTGCAAAGAATTAAGTGTTGAAAGCTGCAAAAATTTCAAACGGTTTTAACATTTTGAATAGCTCTCTTGATAAATGATAGTAAAAATGGATGTCGTATCAAGGCATTTGTACAAATAGTGCCCTTTCAATAATAGGTTGTGTTAAAAGGCTTTTGTAAAAAAATAAAAACAAAATGAAAACTCTATCGTAACTAATTGCTTTCATCATATAGAGACCTTGATGTCAAAAAGCATTGAGAGAAAAATTAGAGAAGTTTTAGAAGAAACTGTTCAGATGGGGTAAATTTTTTTAAAACAAGACCTGTCATGTCGTGTTTATTTAGAAAAGCTTTATATAGGTTTGGATTCACAACAAAGACAATTCCTTTCATACACTGAGGTGAGATGGCTCTGTCAACGAGAAAAATACTGTCTCCGCCTACATAAACTATGACAAGAATTTCCTGCATTTTTGAATAGATGCACTCCCAACCGATTTGTTTAAGCAGATTTTCATTTCTGCATCACACTTTATAACTCAATTCACTTTCTACAGAGTAGAAGCATTGTTTGGAGGCTGGTCCTCAGACACATATATTCATATCCATATTCATATGCACAAATATTTTCATATCCATTGACAAAACAAAAGCGTTTCAGAGCAAAGTACAGATTTAAAAAGAAAAGCTGTTGAAGGTCATTTGGAAATATTTCCATTAGAAAGTAACTCTTACACAATTGTAATAGTTCTAATAATAGTCGAACATGTAATGATTTTTGCAGAAAAAAAAATTATTTTTCATCTGTCATCATACTTAACACTAAACAATACGATTGGATTAGAAGCCTATTCTTGTAAACTTCGAGTGGTTTTGGTTTGATATAAACCGAAGTAGAACTAGCAGCTATATCCCCTGATCTTGGATTTATAATTAAACATAAGGAATTTTCTTTTGAAACCTTTTGGATATCTATAAAGAAAGAATGTATGTATATATTTAAAAATAGCTTTGAGCATGTTACTACAATTTTCAACATCCTATTTATGGGAATTAGAAGTTTGTACCCTCTTCACAAATAAGTATTAAAAAAAGAGAAAATCTTCAATGTATTCAGAAGAAAATGAGAGTTTGTCTTCCAAATATTTTCTCACCAAGACATATCAAGTTCATGTTTCTCATAAGCAAAAGAATGAATAAACTTCAGATATATTTAATTTAATCTTTTTACCACATTATTTTTTTTTTCACATCTGACTTCATTATTATAACACATTTCTCATAAATTTGTATACAGTACGCCTATAATTATTTGCAGGATTTTAAATTCACCTAGGCTTCAAAATAGTTGAGAATTATTGTGCTAGAAATTAGCACAAAAACAAGTCGGACACTCGGATGACAAAGAAGAGAGAGGAAGATAGACGTTAATCGGATGGATCTGCTGGATGGTTGGACACTTTCCCATTATAATAATATTTTGATCTGAACGAACTCGCACAAATCCTTATAATAAAGCAGATGAGAGTGATCAAAACTTGTGTAATACTTGTACGCCGAAACTAGAAACGAAGCTAGTACAATAACAAATAAAGAAGAGGATTCAAAATCTAATCTAAATCCGGGAAATAATATTTTTATCCAACTTCCAGTGTAACAAATGAAAATGGGCAATCGATATTTTCCGCTATAAGTTCGGTTCAAAATAAATTAAGGAGTACTGCATGGTTGAGTATCTCTGTATTTTTTATTCGTGACAAATATGGGAATTTGCAATCCGTTAAAGGATTACTTACTTAATGCAGGTAGTTATGTTAGTCAGATATTATGACTAAAGAGTGTGCAAATAGATTAGGGTTAAAACAAGAAAAATTAATGTCACAATAACGTGTCTAAATATTTCCTCAATGACTGTTACCAAGTTTGTTTAGGATGAAATATCAAATACTGATAAAAGTTATAATAAAGAATTTGAGTTTCTTGTTGCAGGTAAAATTACTGAGCTAACCCAAGTTAAATATTTAAACGTTAAGGAACAAATTCCTTTAAATATAAGTTTGTCTGATAAGTTTATGGTTTCTCAAAAGGTAGATTTTCTTCTGGGTGCAAAAATGGTTTTATCATCTTTTAAGGCCAGAAAAAATGTATTCGTCAAATTCAGAGTTATTTTTTCAAAATAGTATTTTTGATTAGAGGGGAAGGATTTGAATTCAGATAACTGAACAATTCATAGTGATTTAATAATTGATGATGATTTAAGCATTACTATGAGAAAGTTTTGGGAATCAGAAACTTTTGAGTCAGAGAGTCCTAAATCTCATGAGGCAAAAATTGCTGAGGAACATTTTGTTCAAATTCATTTTTAAGAACCTAGTGGAAAATAAGTAGTTGCAATCCCACTTAAAAAAGAACCCAGTTACTTAATTGAATCTAGAATAACTGCATTAAAATATTAAATTCACTTTAGGCAAAACTATCACGTAATTAAATTTATATAAACACTTTATTAACGAATACGGGAGATTAAGACACTTGAGAAATGTAACACATTCATCAGAACCAGAAGTTTCGTATTATATGCTACATCAAGGCATTTATACGACTGAGAAGACGACACCAAAACTTCGCATTGTTTTCAATACCTCAAGGGAAACAACTAATGGAAATTCATTTAATAGTTCACAAATTAATGAAGGAGTGGTCCAAGGCGACCTAATATCAATTATGATGTGATTCCGCAAACATCCATATGCTTATATTGCGTACATACAAAAAGATATGCAGAATGATAAACATTCATCCCAGTCAGCGAAATCTACAAGGATAGTGAGTAAAGTCCAGTGAAAACTTTCGAACTTTCAACAATTACTTACGGTACAATATGTGCCCTATTTTTAACAACGCAAACGCTATTTCAAATTGCAAAAGATGAAGGACACAATTTTCCCCTTGCAGCGTCTATTGTCAAAGAGGACTTCTACGTTGACGATGGGCTATCAAATGCAAAACTTTTACTTGAATGTACAGAGATGCAATAGCAGCTCACTTCAATGCTAATTGGAGTTGGCATGAAATTGCATAAATGGCGAAGTAATCACCCATAATTGTCCTCTACTTCTGAAACTAGTTATGAATTCTCAAATCCAGATACAAAAATTTTAGGTGTCACTTGGGACCCTACTGGTGATTGCTTTTGCTACAGGAAGTCCTTTACATCATATGATGTTCATACTAAAAGAACGGTTCTTTCTACAATTGCTAAGTTATTTGACCCTTTGGGATTTCTTGTACAAGTGATATCTTTGTCTAAGATAGTGTTACAAAAATTATGGCTTTTAAATCTTCAAAGGAATGATCAACTCCCTCCTGAAATTCATAGTGTGTGGGATAACTTTTCTAAAGAACTAGGGTTTATTAGCAACATAAAAGTGAACCAATGTATTTTTTCCTTTCCTGTTGCTGAAGTGATAGAACTTCATGAATTCTGCGACGCTTCAGAAGCTGCCTTCGGAGCAATTGTTTACAACAAATTTCAAACACTTGCTGAAGATGCTGCCATCAAGATGGTTGCTAGTAAATCAAGAGTGGCTCCACTAAAAAAGATTACTGTGCCTAGATTGGAACTCCGTGCTGCAGTACTGCTTGTTAAGTTGATGCAATGATTCCAGACGGCTCTTCAATAGGATCCAGTTATAGGTTTCTAAAATATATTACTGAAGTGACAGTATGATTGTGTTGTCATGGATAAAGAAACAACCATTCCAGTTAAAAATCTTCATGGTAAACCGTGTAACCACAATTCAAAATCTTTCGTGTGATGAACAATGCAGTCATGTTTTATCAGTGAACAATCCAGCTGATCTTACCAGTCGAAGTGTGAATCCATCCAAAATGCTCTAGAGTTACTTGTGGTAGGAAGGCCCTGCCATTTTAACAAACAGTGAATATCCACAAAGAGAAATCCCTGATAATCTAATAAAAGACGATATGCAATGGGAAATAAAAAAAAGTGAATTGTGAACAGAGATCTTCATTTATTGTATTTAATAATTCATTTTAATAAAATATTCTCAACTATAGTAATAAGTATTTTAAATATTGCATATTTTGAGTTTTATTCTTAGGTTTGTGCATGAGTGAAAACCTGGTAATGAGAAACGTTCTGAGCATCTAACTGGAACAGAAATTGAAGAATCTGAATATATATAGGTAAAATTTGCTCAAGCAAGTGAATTTCTAAGGTGTTTAATGCGTTAAAAGCTGCATATGAAATAAATCCTGACAGCCAGGTAAAGAATTTATATCATTTTATTGATTCTGAAGGTGTTATTAGAGTTGGTGGTAGATTAACATACAGTAATTTGCCATTTGCAAAAAGCATCTAATATTGCTTCTAAAGACCCATAAATTGTCTAATTTAATTGTTATATGTTTTCAAGTAAGGGTTTTGCATGCCAGCCCACATCAATTGCTATATTAAATTCGGCCGAAATTTTGGGTAATACAAGGTAGATCATTATGTAAAAAAATTGTGAATTCTCGTGTTGTTTGCTTTACAGCTAACCCAAGATCTCACAATCTGTTAAAGGGAAATCTTCCTGTAAATAGAGTTAGTAAGAATTATCCATTTAATGTTAGTGGGGTAGATTTTTGTGCCTCATTTTTTGTAAAGTGTAAATATCAGCGTAAACATACTTTAAACAAAAAAAATTTCTACGTTTTCATTTGTTTTGTTACGAAATCAATACATCTTGAAATTGTAAGTGATCTAACTAGATATGTATTCATTTCTACTCTGAAGAGAGTTTTTGCCAGAAGAGGTAAAGTGGCCAGAATTTATTTAGATGATGGAAAAAACTTTGATGGAGCAAATAAAAAGTTAAGGAGATTTATAAAGTTAATTAAAAATCAAGATGAGCAATATTCAAATTTTACAACTAGAGAAGGAGTGAATTGGCACTTCATTCCTTTTCATGCTCCACATTTCGGTGGGCTTTGGAAAGCTGGAGTAAAACCACTTAAATTTTACTTAAAATGAGATGCTAGAAATTTTAAATTATCATGTGAGGAGTTCTTAACTGTTATCATTCAAATTGGGGGAATGCTCAATTCAAGACTTCTTGTTCCTACATTAGACACCTTCTGAAGGTAGGGGAGTGTCACCGGCCACAGTACATCCTTTACATATCGTTACGCCGTCATAGTAACCTGAATACGAGCTAGAGGTGACCTGGAATCGAACACAATTGCGTCCCAAATCAGGATGCTGCGTTGTCGCGTGGTGGGGCATTCCACAATAGCGGCTGGATTGGACCTGTCTCCACTTCAACGCCACACCCGTATCTGGTGATTATTATGGGAGAAACAGAAACGTGACTCACCTGAGAACACGACCCTGTGCCATTCCGTCTTCCACGTCGCTCTAGCCCGGCTCCATAGCAGAACTTTGCGTCTATGCTGAGGGGTCAATGGCAGTTTTCTTTACAGACACCATGAGTGCAGGCCACTAACAGCAATAGACGGGAAAGGGTTCTTGTCGATAATCCAGGGTGTTGTCTATAATTGGAAAACTACTGGGTGTCTTGAACATGATGGAGAATGGGGGTAGAAGTGGCTACCGCATCCACTACCTCTTGTCGGTGGATGCGTCGATCCCCGCGTGCTGACGTCATTCTGGCTGCACCGGCATCACTTAAACTTGACACATTTCCTTGTTTCAACCATCTTCGCCACACCGGTGCACTGTGGACATGTCCAGGTGTGTGTCAGTTGAGAAATGCCGTATGGCCCAACCTGCCTTTTTTAGACCGATCACCCCACCTCTTATAAAATGGTCTGTCTTCTGGAACTGCCTCCTTTGACGACTGTCTGTAATTCTGAGTTATTACGTACATCCTATGAAACAATTACAATTTTTCTGCTATTATTTCCCTAGCAGGAATCTGAAAAATATTAATAATAATATTAAGAATATATTAATATCATAAATAAAAATAATAATCACTGAGAAATGTTTTCTTTCTGTCCACTTCCGAAACTTTTTAAGCTAATTACGTCAAACTGAATTACAGATGCTTATTATTTTTCATTAATACTTTTTATGAAGCATAACTGTATATACTGTTGACGATCGAAAATTAATTCATTTGTTTGATAAACTTATTAGAGGGAATTAGCAATGAATGTTGAATAATTGACATATTATTCTCTAATTTACTATATTTTATTAAGTATTTTAAATATAGTTATACAACATAATTAAATGCTGATGAAAACTATTATTTATTATTGTCAAATGATAAGCAGGAAACCTGAACTATATACACCGAAGCTCGATCAAATTTAACTTACATAATCTTTAATATTTTATAAGATCCTTGAGTGAATCATAATTTTTCTTTTGAAACCAAGCTAGATTTCTTTTGCGAAATTTTCATAGGAATTAATTTTTAACATAAAAATAGGAATTATTAATCAGTTTAATCAAAAGAACAACCTCAACCTTCTAAATACCAAATATCAAAAAATGTCAATTTGAAAATATGAACTTACTCTTAAAAATCGTGAAAGCCTTATTCTAAGCTTTTGTAGAAGTTTAACCTTCTTAATTTAATCGTTTCAAACATATAACAATCATACTTAAAAATTCGAATTAAAAAATTATATTTGCTAAGTTTTAATACGTATTTAGTTAATTTTGAAGAACACGTCACAAAAATAACGAACTCGCTAACTCCTTAAGACTCAGTTTAATTTGACTATAATCAAGACATATTTGAGATTTTTTTTAAAAAGAATAATCATGCTTATATATGAATCAAAGAAATTTATTAATCAATAAACTAGAAATATTTATATATGTCAGTTTTGTTACAATTCATCAAAAAGTGGTTAGATGAATTTTTTATCATCATTTTTTTTTATTTATGCAAATAATAATGGTTAAGAAAGCATGTACTTCAAAAACTTCAATAAATACATTACCTTAATAAATTGTTCATCATAAGAGAAAATGAAAATATAAAAAAAAATTATGTGTTTATTCATCTATGACTATATCACTGAAGTAAAAATTGTCTGAGAGATTCACTTTGAATAATTTGAAAAAAGTTAATGTTTATATACTGACAAATTATGTACACGAGTTTCCAATTTTTAAAATGTTTATGTGTTCGAAAAATATTCAGTAAATGTTAATATAGCAGAATGTATACCTTATATTATTATATTAATGTACTCTCTATAACAAAAAAAAACGATGGACCTATCTACCAGAAAATGTTGATGACCTAGCCCGAATATTGGAGCAAATTTGGTAAGAAATACCGCAGGAGACCATCAGGGAACTTTATCACTATATGTCGCGTTGTGTAGCAGCTTGCATCCAAGCTGTAGGTGGGTCAACACTTTATTGAGCTCATTAATCTGTAACTATGTAACTCTGAAATAAATCATTAAATTTTTCTGATATCTTAATCATTTTTTATTCTGTAAGTAATTTTCCTCTCCGCCAGTTTTTGTCTCCATCAGACAATTCCTTCCTGGTGCGTCATTTTTTTTTGTTATAGAATATTATTTAATGCAAAATTATCAGTTAAATAAAACGTAGTATAACCAAACTTTCGCACAATGAATTAGGCTTTCTCAGATATTCAGTTCCATTTTCAAGTGGATAAAATATTAATATTGATTTTCACTTTCTTCAAAAAATAAAATTTACCTAAACATCCCTAATTTGCTTACCATATGAATTATACATTATCAATCTTACAAATTGTCTTGCTACTAAAGTATCCATTAATAAATCTCTGAGTTACGACTAACAAAGACCAGTACACATTGGTCAACAAAAGAGGTAAACGCTTAGCCCAAAATTAAAGTTGACTCTTAGTTTCCGTGATACAGTTTCACTTTTGGATCCATGACCCGTTAAGCTTCCCTCTGTCATTTCTGAAAAACGAAAGAAAAATAACTTTTTTCCCTTTCCTTTGTTTGTCTTTTTACACAAAGAGTAACGAACATACTTTTAATTTCTGAAACATGACTTTATTTACTAGAAAATTAAATTTCTCAGAATTCTGTGGGATCGTTAATACCTACATTTTAATCTAAAAATAAAAATATTTGGCTTTGAGGTCATTCACACTGACGAATTTTGAGCAACTTATCGTATATAGTTATCATACAAATAGAAGAAAAAATTATAATAATAATTTTGCTTAGATTTTTTTAATATAAATGTAATTTTTATTAAGGAAAATTATCTAATAATGATAACATAAATAGAGGCATTGACACAAGTTAGATAGTTAAATAAAATGTCGTTATCATCTACACAATTTTATTAGTTAATAAAATAACTACCTAATTAATGAGGATTTTTATCAAATCAGTAATAGATATTATAGACATATAAGGCATGGTGTTGTTACTTATTCTATTATTTAAAATGTCTTTTCAAGTTCTCGGGAAAAGATTATGTTATAGGTTTTAATTTTATCATACCAAGTTTTAAATTATGTCACTTATTAGGTATTTTTAATTCATTAACTTTTGAGATTTTTAAATCCTTTTTGCATTTATCTATTTAAAGTTATTTTAAAGTACAGAAATGTGTGTTTCAAACGATGTCGGCTAAATAATAGCAGAAATCCATTGTCGATATAACTATAAATTTAAATTTATTAAATAAGTTATCTGTCTGCGAAATATTTATAAGATATTCACAGACAAGAAATTTCATGATTGTTTTTTAATTTTAACTGATTAACGTTTTAGTTTAAATCGAAACTACTAAGAAAAAAATTGACGCACACACAATTTTTTTACATTACAGCTTTTTAGTAACTTCATTTTTATTAGATAGTTACGAATAAAACTACAATTGTGTTTCTACAATTATCAAATTACTATAAAAGTAATAACATAACTCGAAATGATTTTTTTTACATTTTACAGGTTGTACGAATTGTACTTTTAATGCTTTTGAAAAAAGTGTATCAAACTGAAATAAATACTTATAAAATCAAAACATACAGATGGTTTTAAATAGTAACTCTTAAGTTTCAAATTCCTTTCAATACATCAGTATAAACACACGCATATACTCATACAGATTTTTTAATCTGTTGTAATAAGATAAAGCACTATACATCTTTGTGAAAATTTACCCTAAAATCATCAAACAAAATTTAAGAAATTCCAAAAATTAAACATTTTATTGCTTAGTAAAATTTCTTAATGTAAAAAAATTCTGGTAATACATTATATACAATTAGAAACAATTTTTCATGTGTATGCAATTATAAAATATTCTTTTAAACTTATTGTATTGCCTTTATTTTTCGTTTTCAGAAATGCTGGGTAAAGATTTTTTTATCGAGGAAAACTCTCAAAGTAAATTTTAAGAAATAGAATGATATATGAAACAGAAAGATTATTTTGTACAATACAGGATTAAAGAATTTGCTGTACTGAATGATTATACTAATGAAATAGGATTTTAAAAACAATATGAAATATATTTAGTATGAATATACTCATGATGTATGTTAGCTGGTAATTCAAAGTTTAATAATTGCATGGTTGCAGTTACGTAGATTAAAAGCTATTAAATAAATTCCTTATAATTGCCTAAGCTTTGTTGATAACCTACAGTTACGCATTATGCAATACAAGGCTGATTCTCATAACAAATCTTAATGCAAGTATTTCGGAATTCAAGATTTGAATACGAAGTATGTATGTTAATCTTTTGCATGATATGCATACATAAAATAGTCTTAATGTGGTTCTAGTATATTTAAATGGGATGATTATTTGCATTAGTTATGCTGGAAAAGCTTTTAATAATTTAGTTTTACACTAATTATACAATCTTCTACTTTACCAAGCTTTATGTTCATTAGAAATTTAACATTAATTTAATTTCTTCTCAATTAGATCATTTTATTATAGTGTAAATTTTATTCTAATATATATATATATATATATATATATATATATATATATATATATATATATATATATATATATATATATATTAATTTTATATTTACTAAATACATTTTTTAAATACTAAGATCGTTCCTAATGTTAAGATAAATAAATAATTGACTGAGGATTCTTTTAAGAAATTTCTGAAAGAAAATAGATGTAAATCGTGCTTTTTTTGTATTTATTGAGGAAAGTGATTTATATTTTTGAATAAAATATTTTGCGTTAGAGGAATTCCGCATCTCGCATCTTATTCCGGCACGTGCGTGTGTACTCTTATTTTTAAATTTACTGAAGAGTTATAAGGGGTTAATTCCAATTTCTATATTCTATTACCCATCTCATTTGTCACCGTAATCGCAAGACCTAAATTTCAGGTTAATTAAAAATTACGAGTTACATCCAAACACTGTATTTATTTTCTCCTCAAATGATGGGAATGCTCTCCACAGTTAATATCCTTTTCATGAGTACTAACAATTTCAATAGTATATCAAAGAATGCTCTTAGCGGATTAAAATGCGAGTACCTCCTGAAATTGCTATAAGAGCGTCTAATCCTAATCTGACGAAATCCATCACACACGCCAAAATACTTCCCCGCACATCACACTAATATACTTCTCGTTGCATTAACCTTAAGTTTATTCACTTTTCAATCTTTCCGCCTCCCCTCTTTTCTCTCTTTCTCTTTCTCACTTAACTTCAATTTAAGTATGAACTTCGTTTTGCATGTTTGTAAGTTGAGTTGTTTGAATCAGTTAGTGTTCAATAAATGGCCAAAAGGAGAGTTGATGGATAGTATGCCTCATATATACCACTACATATGTATAATAATATAGTTAAAATTATGTAGTGAGTGAAGTGAAAAAGTGTTATTTCATGTTTAACTTTTAAGCTTTCAGGTATATTCCTTAAAATTCATGAAATCTGGGTGTTAAAATATTCCTATTAAAATTCTTAAGCTATTTTTAGAGTCATTAAGTCATCGAATTATAAATTATATTTTTCTTGAGCTATATTTACTAATGTTACAGATATATTAAAAGCATGATAGATATATTAAAAGCATTTTTTTTTATATGTCATCGCCTTAAAGTACATAAAGACTGAAAAAGTTAAAATAGAGCTATGTGACATTTACACTCAGTTTAGAAATAATATAGTTTCTTTATTCAACCCAATTCCCCTTAAAATTGTCCATAAACTTATGAACTTTTTGAGACTCTAATGGAGATTCAATCAACATTGCTTTTAAAATTCTTATGTAGAGTAAAATTAAATACTCTTTCTTGTACACATCTAAAAACCGATCATAAAACCATTACGTGATAATAATATATTGAAACATATTTGGGTAAAAAAATACTGACGATTTTTTAAACTTATGTATGCATTAAACAATATTAAAATTATACGATAAATGATTAGATAAAAGAAATATGATATTAAATAAGTCATATGATAATACTTTTTCTCTATTATCAAACCTTATTTGTAAAGAGCACTATTTTTATGTAATAATATGTTGATATGTACAAATTAATGTATATATGAAAATAATATGTTGATATGAATAAATCAACATATTATTTTTTTTTTCATTTAAGGATGATATTATACAAAAAAAATATAATATATTTTAATATAAGGATTACTGTCTTAAACAACAGAATGTACAGAATATTTAAAATCCCAGAATTCTGTAAGAGATGAGATAATAAGTTTGAAATCGCTTCAAAGAAGTTAAAGAGTATTCTTTTTAATTTTGTTTTTAAATCTCTTAAGGTCATTTTTAAATTTTATTCCAGCCTAACATAAGTGTGAAATCTTGAAATACACTTACGCAATATTAAAAGTCATTGGCTTAGATTTGATAATACTTTCTTGTGCAATATCGACAAAATTATCGCTAGCTAGAGATAGTTAAGATAAATCTTCGATGAAAACTTTTTAATAGTTTTCAGACACTTTCAAAGAGCTATCATTAATAATGTCTTGAGAAATAATCTTCGTGAAATAAATAATACCTGGCCATGTGGGAATATCTCTATGGTCATTTACCAAGTTTAAGATCATTTTCGTCTCGTTAATCTTCTTCATTTCATTAAAACTATCTTCCAACTGAGAGAGAACCTATAGAAAAAAATATTCCAGCACTCAAATGACTATCATATTAAATTCCTTTCAAAAACGTTTAGTTGATTTTATTTAATAATCCATCAAACCCCCATTTTAAAAAAATTTCAAATAAAATGAAATCTTTTTTTTTAAATGACGATTCTCGGGGAATGAAATTTCTAGGCTGATATACCAAACTAAGACAATGTCTCATTTGAAATTATAAACGCAAAGATACAATCATCATAAAAGCATTAAAATGCTTGTTAAATTAAATATTAATGTAAATTTCTGACACATGTTTGTTATAAAGGATTTACAAAATTTTACATTTCAATCCTCTATGTTAAATAAATTCATGTATTTTGAATCGTAAAATACACTGGAACTCGGTGGATTCCATTTTTGTAAAAGGACATCTCAATTACTTATGGAGATGAGAATAAATTCCGCGAAAAGTAAAGCGTGTCTGGAATATTGAAATGCTCTATTTGTAAGTTTATTTTCCAAAACAACTGTATTTCATAGGATATCGGAATGTAGAATGTACTCTTTATAGTATTTAAAGAATATGGAACTTGTTACCGGGCTCTTTATTTTATTGGAGATGAATCATGCTATAATAATGAATTCCTACCTCACAAATAAGTGTATTTTTAATCCAAAATGTTTTCAGAAGCAAATATTTTATCAATATTTTTAATGTTCATTTCTACCATACTTTCTTAAAATAAGTATTACTATAAAATACTAATTCATTACAAACAGGAAATAAAAAGGTGATTTTCCATGCATGCGATTTATACATTTCCATATATGCGATTGTAGATTAATTTAGAAGTAAATAGTATCTGAAATTAACTAAATAATTGTTTCTGAAAAATTGTAGTTGAAAAGATATTAATAAATGATGACCTCTTATTCAAAAAAAATTCTCCTTTTGGGATAAAAAAAATTTTAAATACCTTAACTAGAAAAGTTTTTTTTTATTTATTGGGGAAATTAAGAATTTATAACCGAAATTCATGTTAATACTTATTCTGTTATATAGATCAAGCTATCTGTATATTATTTATGCACAAATTAATATCGCACCAAATCACTATTCGATATCCGTCGCACTTCAGAAAAACAACCAAAACACGAATATTGTATAAGACTTTTAGAATGTAATACTTGTTTACTTATATATATATATATATATATATATATATATATATATATATATATATATATATATTGAACAACAAACAACGCCTCTGTGTACTCTGTGTTCACACAGGGTTTACAGAAGTAAGTATAAAACAGTATATTACAGTAAACAAAAACAACAACAAAACATGTGACCAAACAATGTACAAACAAAAATTAAGAAGGATGATAAATATCTTCAATATATTTGATAAAAAAACAAAAGAACTTTTACAAGAAATAACATTACTGAGATTTGGAGGCCAGTTAATGTTTACGTTTTTCAAAGCTAATTTAAGAATATTTCTCTGTGAGACAAATTTTGAACATAGAAAGAAATATAGAAATAGAATGTGCTCAATGTCCTCATCACCTCCGGCACTGTAATTGCAAATTGTATTCGAACTTAAATTGAATCTATTCAAATATTTAAGTTACCGTGACCTGTAAGAAATTGCATAATTTTAAAGTTGGTAAAGAAGTGACGGTAAGACATTCTTATATTGAAGTCTGGAAAAAAACTTTTTGTGATGCATGTTGTATTTGATTTAATATACATTTCGTTCCATGATTTCAAGACACATTCCATCATAACCCTTTTAAAGTACGATTGATGAATATTAACTTTAAGATTAATTTCCCACTTCGTGGCTGTCTTTGCCAGAAAGTCAGCCCTCTCTTTGCCAGAAATATCAGAATGTCCACGTTCAAAAGAAAAACAAACAGTAACGTTCGGATCTTTAAGATGTTTGAGATGCTTTTGAATTTCAACAACAATATCATTCGAGGAAGAGATGTTTTTTAATATTTCCAAGGATAAGAGTGAATTAGAACAAATCAGATAGCTCGAGGCAACACAATTTTGTTGAACAAACCTCTTGATGGCGAAATTTAAGCACAAACGTTCTGCTACAAAAACAGTGCACTCGTCTCTGATTCTGTATTGTAAGTACTGAAATTCAATACCTTTCTGAAAGACAACAAAACCAAAACCCACCCTACCATCAATTTTACTGCCATCAGTAAAACCCGTAATAGGGAATTCTTCCTTAGAGTTTGAACTAAATTCAATCAATTGTATGGCATTTCTCTCTGAAGGGTGGGGTAGATCAGATGGAAGCAAAACACAATCATAACCTGAAGAGGAAGAGGCTGCGAGCTCTTTTCTGAGAGCAATGTTATTTAAAATAACAATGTCAATTGGGGGAAAACTAGAAATTATAAACACAGCTTCATAACTTAAAGTTCGATATCCAGAAATAGCTCGAAGGAATATTCGTCTCAAAAGTTTAGAATTAATTTTCTTCTTTAATGAAACACTCCAAACCTTTGAGCAGTACATAATGAACAGTTGAATTCCTTGTTTATAGATAAGTGAAAACGTTACAAATATAAGCACGTTAAAATTGGAAACATTAAAATTGAAATAAGCACGTTAAAAAAGATGCCATAAGTGTTTTGTGCAATTCTGCCCAATCCCTGTTGTAATTTTTCACACTTTTCTGATATCTAGGTTAAATGGGGTTTCCACGAAAATTTATAGTCTATAATAACACCAAGATATTTCATTTGCTTAACTACAGTCAAAGGAATACCATTAAGATATAGCTGGTAAGAGTCATAACACAAATATTAGTTTTTCAATTAACATAATCTTTGTTTTATTAGGGTTAAATTCCAGTTTAGAAGTTTGTGACCATTCAGAGGCAAATTTTAAAGTCTCTTGACGATATAGAAAGTTGCATGAAGATTTTTACCTTGAAAACAAATTAAAATATCATCTGCAAAAGCTTTGGTATAACAACAAGCAGTAATATTGAGCTTAATTAGGAGATCATTTATAATTATATTCCCACAAGTAGGTCCTGAAACTGAGCCTTGCGGGCAACCTCTCTCAAGTCGATGAATCGCAAAAACTGAACCAAGTTTCATTTTAGCCACTCTGTCATTCAAAAAATCAGCAGCAAGTACAAAAATATTTGCCGGCAAATTCGCTTCCAGAAGGAGATGGAGAATGCCAGGCTACCAAGCATTATCAAATGTACCTTTTATATCTAGGAATACCAAAATTATGTGGAGATTCTTTCTCTTGCCTTTTTGGACAATCTCCTTGAGACGTAATAGAGAGTTTTCAAAGAAGCAATTTTTTTTTGCAATTAGATATCATTATAACATGTTTTTATCAATATTTTGGAGAATATTTTAACTAATTATTTTATAAAAAAGCACTCCCCATTTTTTTATTGTGATCTCTTAAATTGATGTACATTTCACTCTTCCCATCATTTATGTAAAGCAAATGTACAGTTACTTTATGATAATAATTTGATTCAACTATTGAATAAAAACAAGCAAAATATTTTATATTAAAATTACGGAATTCCTTTCAAGTGTTTCATACATAAAATTTCTTAAATTTTGTTCATTTCATTAATACTATTTTGTATTTATAAATATAATTAATAATAATAATACCGTTTCTATGATATGATTAATAACATTTTATAACAAAATTGTTGAAAAAAGTGAATGACACGTTAATGCACTAAATTATTTTCTACTCAAATCTAACTAAATGTTGATAATAAATATTAGCGTTAAGTTATGAAGGTGTACTAATTTATGTATTATTCAATTTTTATTCATTCACGTAAGAAACACTAAACTCAAACACTAATGTAACAAAATAAATTTAATTGCATTCGTAAAACAAAATTTAATTATTAAGAAAAAATGATAAAATAAAATTATCATTCTGAGTTTAAAAATAGTAATAATTAAATTAAAATATTCAAAGTCAATGGTCAACATCAAGTATTACTTTTAACATATAAAAATTTCTACGGTTAAAAGAAATACTTAATCTTAATCATAAAGAAAGAAAAATGCGTATATAAATTAAATATTGTTTGCAGAGTGATTAATTACAAAGATAAACTGTGATATTTTTCTTTGCAATTTAGTAATGAATTCCTTTAAACTATCCAGACTGAGGATTTTGTACAAAAAGAATAATATTTGTTTTCTCTTAACTCAGAAATATATTCTCAGAAAAAAAATAGAAAAAAAGGACATAACATTTAGTAAGCCATTTCCTAACTTATTTAACATAATGTTAATGCTACTACTATCCAAGCATATTAAAATTTACATTTCCCTGAGAGCTAAAACAAAAAGGCGTACTTTTTACCTGTGGACCTTGACTTCTCAAACGTGGAACGCAAATGGAAGGGTGATATTTTTTAAAAAATTGCACATTATGACTTGAGAAACAAACTACATTTTTGAAAACTTTTCCTTTTTTTTGAATATATTCATTTTTTGATACTTGTTACGTTATAGCAGGAAATTTTAATTCAATTATGAAACGCCCGTCAGTGATAAAAAATTTAATTTCTTGTGTAAAAGTAAATTACATGATAAATTATTGCTTCCATATTCGTATTTACCTACATAATTAAGGCTGAAAAAATGAAAAAGTGCAGCTAAACTTCTAACACCAAGGGTAATTAGGATATGAGTTACTTAAGTAAGTAAAGCAATTAGACATTCTTTCGCTGGCATATAAGATATATGCAAACTTTATTTGCACTTTACGCTTCCTTTTTAAATTACCTTTCCAATGTTGAAAGATTTAGAGGGATAAAAAGTAACATTTTAAGAGCCTATTCCCATTAGTGTAATAAAACTTAAATTTATATTGCAACGTTAAATTGAGCCATTTTTTCTTCACTTTCGTTCCCAAATGAAAATTAAAGCAAGATAGGAAACAGCATTTTTCTTGAAATCTTGCAAATTTGTATATTCTAGGTGAAATGTATATTCCAAATTTATTCTTAACTTTGAAATGCATAAATCTTATTAGGATACCCTAGTTATTGTGAAATTTATTAGGTTGAATTTTTTTTTTTTTTTTGTAATAAGTTATTTGCCTAGTTTTCAAAATCTTCTATTACAACTTTCTAATTCTAATTTAGATAATATATATATATATACAATAGTCTTTATCATTCAATACAAGTTTTAAAACTACATATCTCTCTTTCTCTGAGTGTCTCAGTGATTACTAAAATAAATATTGCCTATTTGGTGATTTATTATTTACATCTATCAAAATATAAGGAAATATTACCGAGATCTTAAAATTCATCTGTTTTTTAGCATTTTGTTAAGTATTTAAAAGATAATCCGAATTTTACAAAGGACAAATATTTGATAATTTGACATTTAGAGGAAAAGGGTATATTAAAAAAAAATATCCGAATTTTGGAAAATCAAAAATTGTGAAAGTCCATATTAATATAATATTAATTTCATACAAATACTTTTATATAAACAGAGTTCGTGTGTGCATGTGCGTAAGTGTAATCACATCGTGCGTCTTTCCATGATGGACTCTCCCTTGTCTCTTCTGAGATTGATGTGAACCCCTTAGCGATACTTCAAAGTGGATGTCTAGTTTGTGGCGCTGTCTAGTGTAGTAAGACGTCACAAAATGTTTTTTTAATCCAATAGCTCTGCCAATCATGAGTGTTGATGACCTCAGTGACATTTGTTAATAACCTAACAATCTGATAAAACTCAAGTTTATAAGTAAATCAAGATTCATACAAAATATATATGAAATATAAATATTTCGAAAAATTTCAAAAAAAATTAAAAATGAATGTTATTGAGAACAAACAAAAGATTTCTGATTTTACCTCCCCAAAGAATAAATGTTTCATTAGATCATCAGAGATTGTAATTAAATTTGGGCTGCGTGATCGCCTACTTTCTCACTCATATGGAGAAATAGTCACAGGTTCTTTAATATAAGAAAAACATATTAATAAAGAAGACATTTTAATAAAGAAGACCATTTCATAAAGACCATTAATAAAATTTAATAAAGAAGTCCATTTCATAAAGACCATTAATAAAATTTAATAAAGAAGACCATTTCATAAAGACCATTAATAAAATTTAATAAAGAAGACCATTATATTAGATTTGGAGGATAATGGTCTTCATCTATGACATAAGAATCTTTCTGCAACACATGCTACTTACCTATTCCGAATACAACATTATATCTCTCAGAAAATTTTTGTTGGTCAACAATCTTTACACTTACGTCTTCATAATGAGACCAACTGAACTACCAATATCCATAAGAGAGGAAATGCTTTTTTCACTAAGCGTAATATTTTTCAAGTGTAGCTCTTTTTGCGTGATAACAGATGATGTGCGTGATTTTGCGTGGTAATCTTTCTTTACTTCAGGACAATTGTAGCGTAAATGTTTAGGAGAATTACAAATGAAACATTTTCTAGGTATTCGTTTTTCAAATTCTTTACTTGGATGAGTTTCATAGTATCTACTTTCAGGAATAAAATTTTCAGTTCTCCTGGGGCGATTTTCACATCTTCCGAAATTAACGAACTTATTCGGCAATCTAGCTTCTTGCTTCCGAAAAGATGGTGAGAAGCATGGTTTCGGCTTCAATGTCCTCCGGACATCTTCAAATTCCTCTTGTTTCTCGGCTAACTGCTCTGGCGAGTTGATACTGAGCCATTCGTCTAAATGATACTCTTTAATTTCGACGGGATTTTTTTTTCTTCATTTAATTCGCTATTATCAGATCTAGCAACTGGTCAAAGGTTTTGACGTTAAGTCCCTCAATCCATCCATTAAAGAACGCTTGAATTTCTTGGTAGAAATCTCGCCATGTATTTTCAGCACTTTTCTGGTGAATGACAAACAACTGCCTAAACTTCTCAGGAGTTAATTTGAATCTTTTGAGTAGAAGTATCTTCACATGATCATAATCTTTCACCTTTTCTTCAGGGTCTCGAGCAATTAATTGCGTTATTTCTTGTGGGAGTAGACCCAACAGATGTGTAACCCAAAACTCTTTTGGTACGGATATCATATTAGCTTGGCGCTGAAATAATATCAAATACAGACTAATATTTTCATTCATATCAAATTTATGTAGCAACTTATTGAATGCATTGCTCGGTGTACGAGTATTTATCGTCACTTTCCCTTGACTCGACTTAATCTGAACCTCGATTCGTAACTTCTCCAACTCTAACTTATCTTTTCGTTTCTTCTTTCTTGTCTCCTATTCTCTGCTAATTCTTTTTGACTCCTGTTCTGTGCCAGTTTTTCTTGTCTCTTCTTATCTCTCTGATTTTCATTTTTCCTCTTCATCGTTTTCTTTTCTTTCTTCAATGATATTATCATACATCAATTTGGTGTCGATTCGACGGACCCTATGATATTAGTAATTAAATTTTTCAGCATTGGTTTAGTTATTTCTGATAGTTTTTTTTTTTTTCTTAATTCTGCTGCTAAGTTAAGTATGTCCTCTTTTTTTATCTTTTAATAAATAAAACATTTTGAGCGAATAAAACTTGATATATTTTATAACAATTAACTGTTCTGAAAACAAGTCGATCTAAAAAAAATTTTTTAACTCAGTTGAATGAAATTATTTAGCTGGGTTAATTTAACTGATTCTGCTAAAGTGAAAATTAAAGTCTGTGCAAAATGCAAAATTCAAAGTAACTTAAATTCCTCGTGATTTCTAATAAATTTTGCCAATTCCGAAAAAAAATATTGTGGTTCAATTATAAAAATTTATGGAGCTTCTCATTAAATATGTTTTTCCAGAACTTTATTTTAATTTTCAACAAACAAAATAATTACGAAGGCTGTTACTTCCCTGCTCCAATGGAAAAAATATAATAGAATATTTATGATAATAGAATCGATTTAATTAACTTTTTCACTGGTGTATTAATTTATGATGAACAACAAATGAAATAACTGAAAAATAATAAAAGTCAAACATTTATCCATATGAAAAATATTTCATAAAAACAAGCGCAAGTGTATAAGAGCTATTCACATTATAATTGGGTGCGTAATTAAGGAAATTCTATTAAAGTATGATTAAGCAATTAAATTAAATTAAAATCATTAAATTCATTTTAGCTAAGTAGTCTATAGAGCATAGAAATTTCTCATCGTTAAAAGCTTTATTAAAAAATTTAATTAATTCGCCATCAAATTAATTTTACTTTTGACTTGAGTATCAGAGATTCAATACATGTATCAAGAGCTCATGAGCCTCACTGACTATCCAATCAGGTTTTTTTATCGCACAATCTAGCGTGGAAAAATTATTTGATGGTATTTTGATATTATTTACAACAGTTAAGAGTAATTATATTTTAGAATAACCACATTATATTTTTTTTATATATAATTTATTATTTTTCAAAAAACATTAAAAAAATTTGTGTCTACAGAGCTGAAATATTTCTAATCAAAAATAGTAAATCCTCATTTTTTTAAACTTGTTAAATGATTAGGTCATCATCTCAAATATCACTTACCTTCTATATTTCCACACCTCAACAATGGAGAATTTTATTTTTTGTAACTGTTATTCATATCGAATTCTTCAATTATTTAATTCAAATTCATTGAGTATTTTATGCTAAATTACATTTAAAATGAAATGAAACTATTATTTTCAATAGTAATACACAAACTTAATACAAGCAATTCCAACAAATAACATTCCATATATCTCTTCTAATGAAAAATAGCCTCTATGTGAATGATATTTTAAGTACGATTACTGACACATATACTTAAGTTAATTTTAATCAAATTCATCATCAAAGTGTTGTTAAAATATATACAGTTTCCTCTGTTGTCTGGAGCCTCTCAAATAGATCAAAAGAAGTATTTAAATGAGTATTGATATTTCTCTCTCCTGTTGATTTAAAAAAAAGAGAGAGAAAGCAATATCTTTCTAGCAGCCCTTGTTTGAAAGCGTCTCTCATGGTCGTTCAATATCTGTTTAAAATGTCTAATTAAATTCATATTCGTTTCATAGCCCAATTAAATCATTTATAAAGAGTATTTCCAATAATTATTAATTTCTTTCAATTTTTCGAGATAAAAGTCGATTATTTGAATTTCAAAGATTTGTTTATTGATCTTTGAGACCAAAGGTGTTTTTATAAATAAATATTAACAGCTAAAATAAATTTTGTATGTAGTTATATTGTGCGTTCCCGAATTAATAAATGCAGCCAATTAGCAAGTGATAATTTTTTTTTCCTTTTTTTAAAAAAATTCCCTATTGTCTCAAAAAGTTTCATTTAAAATACACTTTCAAATATGTATATGATCTCCATATTGTCTTTTATTATTTCAGAAAATTAATTTTTAGTTATTTTTACACACATTTCGCCTTTTTTCTTCAATTTTTTCTTACATAGCTTTTGAGATTGAAATGCATCTTTTATTGCATAAATTTATTACCACAATTTTTATTCATTTTCATTAATTTGAAATTTTTTTCTTGAAAATTGCTTTAAAGTAATTTTTACAAATTTTGAAGAATTGTCCGAGCAAATCGCTTGGTTCATAATGTTTTCAAACTTTTAAGAAAAATCCACTTCATTATATTATTTTTAAATAGCTGTGTTGTTTATTATTCGTATTCATGGGAATCATTGCTTCATCTTGCATAAAACATTTTATAAAAATACACTTATGAACAACAATTTCGATAAACAAGCAGTTATTACACATTTTGCTTATGATAATTCTGATTAAGGAGTTCGAATACGTCGTTGTTAAGCCTCATTGTTCTCAACCAATTCACTTTTAATCATCAAATAATAACTATAAGAAATATTGATTGCTTAATCTGTATAGCAGGCAGAAATTTGTTCAGTATTTATATGATCTTGTTATTCAAACCGAAAATTGAAAATATTTTTCTTATTTCTTATCCATATTTATATACTTAATAGTAAATATTTTAAATTACTGCATTCTTTATTTTCATGCTAAATTATTCTGCTTAGTCCAAATATGTTGTGGTTAATAATTTGATCCATATTTTATTATTTGTCTACCATTGAAACCAAAACCTGAAAATATTTGTCTTCTCTTGTTTCCATCATTCTCTGCTTGGACGTAAATATTTCAAATCACTATAGTAACCATTTTAAAATAAATGTATTTATAATTTTAATATGAAAGCTACATGATTATGTCTTAAAATATTTTCTTCTTTAACGTGTGTGTGTGTGTGTGTGTGTGTGTGTGCGTGCACCTCTCCTAAAATAAATCAGTTTCTAAGGAAAAAAAACTTAAGTTCAATAAAACAAAGCCCAAATCATTTTACAGAATTTTAAATAAAACTTTCAACTTTCAATGAGCAAAATACCTGTATTCGTCACCTTAATTCTTTAAAGTTGTTGAGACGTCAAGCAGCTTTAATACCTCTAATCGAAGTTAATGCATTTCAAATCCAGTACAAATGAAATTTACCGTATCAACAATTACTAGAATGATTAAATGGCGAACATTATACAAATTGAAATCCATTAGTTCCCACTTCGGAAGGCATTCCTTGTGGACTATTACATACCTTAACTTGCGAATAATTTATCAGATTAAATCAGACTGGGTTAGGGAACATTATGACTGAGCAATCTCATGATGTTCATTAATTTAAGGATAAGGGTTATCCATTGTCCGAAACTCCGTACTGGGACTAATGTACTCGTAGTCGCTAGCATTGCTATCCGTGTAAATGATACGTTGCTGCAGTAACTTCTGATTATCACTGTTGCAATCAATTCAGTTAGTCAAATAAGCGCATTCTGGAATAAATCAAGCGTTGGCGTAAATTCCAACAGAAAACGGCGAAAATATCCAGAAAAAAATGTGTAATGCATACTTCGATACGTAACAAAGCCGATTGAAAACACCATAAGACACCATAATTAAATCATAAACAAGTAATAAATAATGAATAATTATATATATATTATTCAAAAAAAATCAGCATAGTTTGAGTTAGCTCATAATAATTAATATAATTACTTACAAAACTCATTATCCCTACTAATTCTTATTTATAAATTGTTCATTTCGGTTGAGTTGAATATTTATTTTACATTTGATGGCATAATGCTTACATAATTCCTTCAAAAGTTGAAAAAAATTAGTATTTTCGGTCATGGTTCATGTTGAAAAAATTATTTTATTCCTTCTCTTTGTTACTTAACTTATGCTTAGTTTATGTTGTTGTTTTTTCTTATAAATTTCATTAGAAATGCATTAAATGATCATAAAAAGTATTTAGAAACTTCTGCTTTTCATCATTAACGTAATGCACAGATTAGGCTTGTCCTTACAGAAGTTATGGAAAGCTTTAACATTCATAATATCAATTAACTAAAGCATTTTTTTTTGGTAAAATATGGCAAATATACATTCTTTAGTTTTGGGTGAAGCGTTAAAAATGAAATAATAAGCTTCAGTACTTATATTTTTGAAAAAATGTTGTTGAATAACTTTAAAGTGTTTTCTATATTTTTGGACTAAAATAAATTTGAATTTAATTAATGATCACAACTGTAAGTCATTCCCTAATAAATATATCTATTTAATAATTTCCGTTTATGAATTTCATTGTAATGCCTTTTATTTTTTCATTATATTACATCATCATCTTCATTACATTACAACTTATGAACAAGTTAAGTATTTCTCTTGCTAAAAAATAAATCGATTTCATAGAAAGTCATCCTGTAAAAAACAAACGATTAAATAAATCCCTTATTTCATAGATATTGTATAATTAAAAGAATTTCATAATTTTAAAGGTAATGAACTTGAATTATACATTCTTTTCTGTATTTTGTCCCTATAAACCAATGTTTTTCCTCCTGGGCCACAGTAATCTTTTCTCTAAAATCACTGTTACCTCGCAGTAAACATTCCCAACGTGATAAGACATCAATATAAAAAGTAAAATAAAGAAATTATATACGTTGTTAACAGAGTAAGAAATACAATTTACGACTGACTAAAACTGAACTGTCTGGTGAATTATACTTGTTTTGTATCGTGTTAAACCGGGCACAAACATTAATTCGTCGATCATGGAAAAAAAATCCCAATACAAACCTCCTTGAAACTCAGTTCCATAGTTACTTATTACACTACTTTTAAAAAACCTTATTCGGTTTTGCTAAACTTTTGAAAAGAGAATACAGAGAATTAGATTTATTATTATAATTCTACCGAACAATGAACTTTAGTTATCTGAGGAATTCAAGAAACAACTTTTTCCGGTTTTTAATCTTTTTATGAGAAAATTAATAGCAACTAACAAAAATAAAATAATAAAATGCGCAATGTTGAAAACAGTGAAACATCGATGTGTGAAAAGTTTATCGATATTTCATCAAATAATCAATAAACATAGAAAACACAGATGCGTTCTTTAATTGTATTTCGGAAGAACAATAATCGAAAATATTTGTATAAGTGGGAATCTTCTACTTATTACATACAAGCACGTACTTAATGAAGACAAATTCTTTGAATCAGATTTATAACGCCTTTTCCCTACTATATAAATCTACAAATATCATAAATTTTGCTTAAAAAATCCATAAGGTCATAGTTCCAATTAAAGAGACATCAGAAAAGAGACGTGAAAACGCTATTTATAAGATCTCTTCACAGATTATGCAAGAAAGAATTGTAACAACTACCGACAACACAATATCTGTAATCTCCCTCACTTTCAATTCTGCATCACTTATATATCACAATCCAAAATTCATTTCATCCAACTAATTTGCGTAATTACGTTTCCTTTTTTTGGATAAGATTTGTAATTTTGAATATAAAATCAGAACGTAATCCAATATGTTAGTTAATGGAAATTTTGCGAATTGCCAAACGTCACAGGTTTACCAGAAAATTTTAAGGTTATCACAAAATTTAAAAATTTGGTCCTGTATTTGAATATAACTATAACTTATTAATCAAACAAGAAAGAAAGAAATATTTTTCATTTTTCAGGTTAAGGCTTCGAAAACATTAAATATTGCTAATTTTTTATTTCTTCATTAAAATTTAATTCATTTGAATTTGTTATGTAACATCTGTTTTACACGGTGCAAATATGTATAATCCATTATTTACATTAAATGAATTCTATTAAGAGAACATTGCTTTCTTCCCTATTAAAGTGATATTTCACATCATAAATGTATATTTATTTTCTTTAGTTACTGCGTTGTTATGATTATATCAAAAGAAAAGCAAATAGCAGTTGATTTTAAGCTTCTCTGCTCTTTGAAATCATCTTTTTTGCTTTTACATTAGGTTTCCTTCTTTTTTCAATTGAGACTAAAAATAGAGACAAAAAAAATATTTTTCCATTTGCAGATTAATCATTTAAATTAATTGGGTAAATAATTAAAAAATTTGTTAAATAAGCCCTTAATTTTTCGATTTTTATTTCAGAAAAAGTAAGTGAATAAACCTTTTACTATTTAAATCATTAATATTCATAATACATACCACAAGTAATGGAGTAAGAATTTTGAATGATTGAGTACGACGAAACTCATAAGTACTAGTTAACTCAATATAAGTATTTAATAAAAGCCAAATTAAATATTTTTAAACTACCCTTTTTTTAAAATCATTCCTGAGGGAAGCAAGTATTCTTCTTATTTTTTTTGTGAAATTTCAAAGGAAAGTGTTAATATTTTTATTAGAACATGCTTGCATTTCTGCAAAATAAACGTAAAAAATTTTAAGAGTCCTTTGCAGTAAAAAAATCACCGAACTTTTTTTTTCTATCATATCAGAAAAAATGTATCATATCACTGGATAGTGATATTAAAGGGACATTTTTTTTTATGAAAATTTTTTTACTTTAATTGGTTTCAGTTAGCTTCAAAAATTACTCGTTAATAATACCTTGAGGAATAATCGCGCTGGAATACGTTATAAACTAATCAAGTGGGAATAGTTGCATAATCATCGATCAAGTTAAAGGAAAATTTTGATTCATTAATACTCCTTATCTAGTTAAAATCATCTTTTTAATCAATTAGGGAAAAAATTTTGTACTTCAAATATAGTGAATCACACAACACTCCTTTCAAAAGACTATAAAATTAATTATACTACCTTGAACAAATCCGAAAAATCGTGCAATAAAAAAATTCAGCACAATTTTTAAATAAGGTAATTTTTGGAGGAAAAAAATATTATCTAGCGGATAATATATACATATTGTATGTGTATAAAATACATAAAAAACTGCAAATGAAACTATGTACATAAGCTAATCTTAAATTACTTAAATATTGCAAAAATATAAAATAAAAATAACTTACTACACACAGATACATATATATATATATATATATATATATATATATATATATATA